>CM053769.1:562350194-562397967 GCA_028658325.1 Potorous gilbertii | reverse complement strand
AGGAGCTAGACTTTCGTGGTCTAGGGATGTCACTTAAGTGCTGCTTTAATAAAGGCTAACATGAGGAAGGTCCAAAGGCCTTTTTATTATTTGACTGTGTCTCTAATTGGAACAGCTAAATGCTATAAGGCATGCTGGAGAGAAATCCCACAGGAGGCCACAAAAACATCCACTTAATGAATCCAGTCCAGGCTCCCTTTTAATGACCTCCTTGTCCTCTTTTTTCATCAGGTAGAAAGCTAAAGGTGTCAAGAAGGTCAAAAGAAATTATTGCTCATGCTCTATTCCAGTGTCTTTTGCTCATACTAACACGCTAGGGATGGGCACCTTGCCTGCTTGGCATTTATTATTGCTCCCTTGGTTTAAGAAACAAAAACGTAAAGCACTTTGACAAATGGGATGTTAGCTGCTTCCCTGAGCACCTTAATAGTAAGGAAGGCAGAAAAGGAGGAAGAATCTTAGAGACAAGTCATCTGAATGAATAGAGGAAAAGAGGGAGAGAAAAGACAACAATTTTCAAGTTGTAAGGCTCTGTTCAGGAAGAAAAAAAGGGAGAGAATCCTTTCATTAACATAAAAGTATACCTGATCCTTCAGAGATTTTAAAACTCAGAAAAAAATCTATTACACACCAGCCCTGCCCTGGGTACTCTCTACACTCAAGGGGCTTACTTTCTACATAGCAAGAAGCCATTTATCGTCTGTGTGACCTTAGATGAGTCACTTCATCTCTTTTCTCTTAATTCTCCTTTTTTTTTTCCATCTATGAAATGAGAAGATTTAGACCAGATGAATTCCAAGGTGCCTTTCAGCTCTGAATCTAGGATCTCATGATAATAAATCTAAGATCTCGTGATAATAAATATACCCTACAAAGAATAAGAATTATGTGGAAATGAGGATTTGATGAAAAACAGTGAATGGTAAATCTGACCATTTTATTTGAATTTCTGCTTTGAGAAGGAAGATGGCAGTCAATTGAAAGCCAACTGATTGATATTGAAGCTATACTTTAATATCAGGACAATCTATATTTTTAGAGAAATGTGGTAGGGATAAGTACAGGAAAAGACAAGAAATGGCACATTAACCCACCTGGAAAATGGAGATGAATTGGCCAGGATGTGATGATGAGGAAACATGGTATAGAGGATAGAACACTGAGCTTGGAGTCAGGAAGACCTGGGTTCACATCTTGCTTCTGGCTCAGTTATTTGGCTAAGGACAAATCAATTAACTTATCTAGGGCCTCAGTTTCCTCATTTATAGAATAAATCCATACTATATAAATAATACTATCCATAGTGCACATCTGAAAGCAGTTTGGTGAAGCCTGAGGGAAATGGTACATGTAAAACCCTGTAGAAAATTGCAAGCACTGTCTAAATGTCACGTATTATCAGTACAGTAAGCCTATTATACAAGTATTGCTTATCAGTTTCTGAGACCCAGTGTGCCTTCAGGCACTTTGCTGGTGTTGGGTTGGTGCGTATGTGTGTCCTTAGGGAAAGCAAATCAGTTTTAAGATTAACCCAAATTTGGAAGTTCATTCTGATGTAAAATGTCATGTGATATATTCCAAAGCCAGAAAGACGCTCTTTCCCGCTTTGATTCTAGTGTCATTATTCCTCTTTATTTAGTCAAATTAATATTATTCATTATTTTCTATCCGTCTCATTAGCATGTTCTGAGACTTTTTTTGATAGACCCAATGATCCCTCAGATAGTTATGGGAATGTTACCTCCCCAAGCTTTAATTATCTCCCAGTGTGAGTAGCATTTCTTTTGCTGTCGGTTTTATGAAAAAACGTTGTATGACATCCTTTCTTTACGTGGACAAAATGTTACTCTTTGAAAGTCATATGCTATCTAAAAGGTAATGGATAGTGTAGCAGCAACCGTCTTTTAGGTTTTATTACCTGACTGTATTCTATGACATAGCAGTCACCTTAATCATAGCCTTAACATTAAATGAATTCATCATATCAGAATAGCCAGACAGGGGTTTGAAAAGTGTCACCAATATATAAACATGGAGTCTTAGCATTTCCAAATATCCAGATTATTTATCATCTCCACAGAGGCTACTATAAGGGACTCTAATTCTAGTTCACGAGATGAGTTTAGACCTGGAAGGAACCTTAGAGACCATTAAGTCCAATTTCATTTTACAGATGAAGGACTAGAGGCACAAATATGATAAGTGACTGGTCCCAGGGTATTGAATGTCTGAGGCAGGATTCCAACTTCCTAACTAGATGTCTAGCAATCTCATTGGTTGCATTTCCTTAAACTTGCTGTTTTCACTTTGCTATGAACTTCCAATGTGAGCACTGAGCTGGCATGAAAATGGTGGTCACTACATTTTTAAACACTTTTGTTCAATCATTTTTCAGTTGTGTCTTACCCTCCATGACCTCATAACAATGAGGGGTTTTCTTGGCAAAAATACTGGAGTGCTTTGCCTTTTCCTTCTCCAGGTCATTATACAGATGAGTAAGCTGAGGCAAACAGGGTTAAGGGTCTTGCCCAGCGTCATACAGCTAGTCAGTATCTGGGCCACATTTGAACTCAGGTCTTCCTGACTCTAGGCCTGGCTCTCTATCTACCATACCACCTAGCTGCCTTTTAAACACTTGGTCACATTCTTTAATATACTAGTATCTCTGAGAGCAAGAATTCCATGTCTCTCTCTTCATCTGCTCAATAAAACCCTAAAACGCATTTTATTGCAACATGTGGGGTTATAAAAGGAAAATCAGGCTAAAACATATTGATGCTGATGAGAGTTTAGATTTCAACCATCGACTGCCATTTTATGAATAAGGATTAATTATAATCTACAATATTAGTTGTCCTTATTATAGGATCTTTGTGTACCCCTCCATTACAACAAAAAGTCAGCTAGATGACCTAGAGTCAGGAAGAAGTGAATTTGAATTTTGCCTTGGATACTCACTACCTGGGTGAGCCTGGACAATTCACCCTACTCCTCTGTGCCTCTGGTTTCTCATTTGTAAAATGGGGAAACTGTAACTGCTAGCCTCAAAGATTTCCTTGGATCTATATCTGTGACCTTAGGATAAAAGACTGGTCTTTGCTGGTGCAAAGACTGAGACTTTTTTCTTGATGTCCTAAATCTGTTTCAAAGCCACACTATAGTGGATGCTTGCTAAGCTATGGGACCACAGAGCATTCCCTAGGACTGTTGGAGGACACTTCATGGACCCCAATAGTAAACTCCTTTATATTTCTCTTCCAGGTTAATCTTGTTCCTTCCTTATGAGTGCTACTCCTAATTTGCTTAGAATGACTGTCCTGTGGTTGCCAAAATGATGAATTTACCATGTATTCTGGATGACTCATCACGTGAAAAGGAAGCCCAGGAAAGGATGAAAGGCACAGATGTCTTAAAAGGATTCAACTGTGAATGACATTGAGCAAAAAAATGAAAGAAGTCCAATACAGGCACCTTTGCTGTCCCTCACTTCTACCTTTTCTTGTTTTTTTGGGTTTTTTTGAGAAGACCTGAAAGCCAGAATTGCTCTAATTAAAGCCCCCAGGACATGTCTGGTTGACAAGACTATGGCTAACCCCTTCCTGTGGTCTCCAATAGTACATCTGAGAGTTTCAAACAATTTAAAACAGATATGGAGCTCCTCAGAGTCCCCTGCCTCTTTGACATCCTTTGTACCTGCTAATTCATCATATTATAATAACTCCAGGGGAAAAGATGTATACATATATATACATATATGTATATATGCACACATATGTGTATCTATACATACATATACACATACATATGTAGTCATAGTGATTTGGCCTCCATGCATATATGGGTCACCATGACCCATCCAAGACTAGTTTCAAAGAGGTAAATGTTCTATGATACACACACACATGTGCACATGCACATGCATGCATACACAGAGAGAGAGAGGCAAAGACAGAAACTAGAGGAATCAGATTTAAATAGAGGATCCAGGATCTTGTATGGTCACAATATGAAACACTAACTGAAATTTTTATTTAAAGCATAAGAGTTATCTACAGATTACTATTAACAAATATATTTTGTAGGTTCTAGGGTTAAGGATATCTTACCAGGCCACTTGAACCAACTCTTAACAATTAGGATCAAAACAATTTTTATAACAGAAATTACTTATTTTCACCTGTATGATTTACTTTTAAATGTCCCTTTGTACCATGGAGAAATGAACAATCAGGCAGTCTTTCAGTTCCCATTACAATAGGAATACTTTCCTAGAATTCTGTAAAGAAGGCCTCCCTTTGACTTTTAAGCCTTGGGTGTTACAGTTTCAAGATATTCCTGGACCTCCGGCGCTCTAGTATTTTCCTCCTTCCTGCCTACTCACTGGAGATATGGGGTTCAGGGATATATGTGTCTGTCTCTTCCCAGGGGAATATGAATACACATACTTTGTCTTTGATATCTTTTGTTAATAACTTTCTAGTGCCCCTTTCTCCTCTATAGTACATGTTTAAGGAGAGAGTAAGATTCACTTCAATTCCACTCAACAAACCTTTAGTAAGCTATCACTATAGGCTGAGTAGCAGGGATATAAAGAAAAAACACCCCCAAAACTTGAGCAGTTCCTACCCTCAAGGAGTGTATATTCTACTCTGTGTGTGTGTGTATATATATATATATATATATATATATATATATATATATATATATATATATGTGTGTGTGTGTGTGTGTTTCTGTATGAACATATATGTATGTATGTATAGACAAAAATATATCTTTAACCCTCCAATTAATAGTTTCTTATCAATCCCCCAAAGGACAGACTACAAAAATGGCCTTCACAGAGAAGCCATGAATGGATCTTATGAGTATAGGAAAAATATATTCTCACATGCATAAAGAGAAACTACCAGAATAGGAAGCTGGAGACCTAGCTGAGACACCTAGAGGGTAGGCTAGATAGATGAGTGAATCTGGAGTCAAGATATTCTGAGTCTAAATCTGTCTTCAGACACTAGCTGTGTAACCTTGAGCAAATCACTTAAATTTCTGTTTTCTTAATCCCCTCAGATGTAAATTAGAAATAATAATCATACCACTTACCTACCTGTTTGTTGTCTGTATAAAATGAATTAGTATTTATAAAATATTTATTACATTGCTTGGCACATAGTAGGGCCTTAATAAATTCGTGTTAAATCTAAAAATCTGAACTCTAGTCTCCTCGAATTGTTTAATTCAGTAAATTAAGATTCTGTTTTATATAATAAACTAAGTTAGGAACTAGGTAAGATGCAAAGTTTGTATAAGATATGATTCCTGTTGGAGCTCAGAGTATAGAAAGGTACTGCAATGGTTATTTAATTGAATTGTCTATAAATCAACTCAACTTAACAAACACTAACTAAATACTCCTTATTTGCAAAGCAGTATAGTAAATGCTACAGATACAAAAACCAAAGATGATATAACCTCTGCCCTCGAGAAACTTATATTCTATTGGGAGAATAAAACACAAACTCTCAGAAGTAAACAGAAGGCTAGTTGATGATGGTGAAAGCACAAGGTACATAGGAATTAAAAGGGTATGAGAATTAATCCCTAACCTGAATCTTAAAGATAAGCATTTTCTAACACACATGTGAAGATAGCAAGTTCAAGGCATAATAGGCTAATAGTCTGAGAGGAGAAATGGGCTCTTGGTTCAGGAACAGTTAGCAATCTAATTTGGCAGCAATATGAATGGGAGTCCAAATATGGACGGCCTCATATGTCAAGCTGATGAGTATGTTTCTTTCTTTTTTATTCTACAGGTAATAGTTAGCCCCTGAATGTTTTGAGCAGGAGGGTAATATGGTCAGGTTTGTGACTGGGGCAAATAATCTTGGGAGTTCTTTGGATAATGGATCAGAGAGGGAAGAAATTGTAATCAAAGGCACCAATTAAAAGATTATTCCACTAGTGCAGGCAGCTGAGAATTTATGAAGACCTGAATGAGGCCCATGGATGGAGAGAAGATGATGGAAACATAAGCATATAACTATTTTTTGGTCTTGTTTTGCAATTTTGCTAGTATAAGGAACTCCTTCTACCAGGTCAGTCTGACAAATGTGCTGCTACACAGTCTTAGAGAGTTGCCTTGGGCATGTAAAGGTTGGGTGACTTGCCCTGCTTTACCAAACTAAGAAGTGTCAGAAGTGAGACTTGACCCAAGTCTTTCTGAACATGGAGCCAACTCTCTTTCCCCAATACCATGATGCTTCTCAAATCCCTATGCATTTGTAAATAAACCTATACTTAATCAATGCATATAAATGAAGTGTTACAGGAGTTTCTAGGAGGAAAAGGTCATTACCAATTTGCAGAGGGGAAGGGATCAGAGAAGACTTCCTGGAGGAGATGACATTTGAATAGGGCTTAAAGAATAGGTAGAAATTTAATATATATATTTTTGGGGGGAGGCACTCCACACACAGCAAGCAGTATGAGTAAAGGCATCGAAATAGGAAGGTTCAGGATATGTGTGGGAATGGCAAATAGTCCGGTTAGGTCGGAACATAGAGGATAGAGGGGTAATATGAATAAGACTGAAAAGGTAGAGGTCCTTTAATGCCAGGCAAAGAAATTTGAACTTTACTCAGCACACAACAGAGTGCCACTGGAGATTATCAAACAGAAAACTAACATGACCCGATATATGTACAAGGAAGACAAGATTGAAGAGAAGTTCAAAGGATAGCTTAGAGAAAGGAGAGTCAAGGGCTATAGGAAGGCCTGTTAGGAGGCTATGGCAGTGTGGTGTTCTGGAGGCAGAGGACTTGAGTTTGAATCCTGCCTCTGATGCTCGATACTTGGTGTGACCTTGGGCAAATCATGTAACATGCTTGGGCCTCCATTTCCTCATTAGCAAAATGAGAGGGTTGGACGAGATGACTTTGTAAGTCCCTTCCAACTCCAGATCTATGATTGTATGATCTCATTTGAAATTGGATTTCAATAGTCTAATCAGGAGGTAATGAAGGAAAAATTGTTGGTTAACTAAGTAATAATAATAGAAATGAAGGAGAAGGAGAAGAAGAAGAAGGAGGAGGAGGAGGATGAAAATTGGTTAATGAGCTGGAAGAAAATCATATAACGTATCCCCAAATCAAACCCAAATCAAACAAAAAATTTGGGGAGGATTCACTGTTTTGTAGTTTCTGTTGCGTAGTAGTATGATATAGAGGAAAGAACACTGGATTTGGAGTTGGAATACTTGGGTTTGACTCCTGGCTTTGCCACTTACTAACTTGTAGTAGTAGCTTTGGGAAAGCTTTGTTCATCTCTGCCTAAATTTCTTCATCTTTAAAATGAAGGAAGTTAAACTTACTGCTCTTTAGGGTTTCCCAGTTCTAACTCCTACTGGCCATGGATAATAAAGGGTTAAATATGTTTCATGACCTCTGAGCATTAGATAGGCCCTTTAAATAATGATGGGATAGATATAGGAAGATGTTACTGGAAGATTTCATTGGCATCTTTCATATGATGGACTTACTGTTTCTGTTTGGCTATTATTGTGTCCAAAGCAAGAGTTCTCAAGTATTTCCTAACAATGAACTTCTTCGGTCTGACTCAATTTCACACTTCCTTTCCATTTTCATTTCGACACTCTAGCCTCTTCTATCTTACCCACAAGGACCATGCCTTTACTTCATATCATCAAGTCCCTGTTTTCTTCTTCCATGAAGCAGCTGGTGGCACAGTGAATAGATTGCTGAACTTGGAGGCAGGATGACCTGAGTTCACATGTGACCTTTAATGCCTACTAGTTATGTGTCTCTGGGAAAGTCATTTAACCTTTGTTTGCCTTACTTCCCTCATCTGCAAAATGGAAATAATATTAGTACCTACCTCAAAGAGATATTCTGAGGATTAAAGGAGATAATATTTATAACAAGTGTTTAGCACAGTGCCTGGCATATAGAAGACACTATAGAAAGCCTTAATCTCTTCTCTTTTTCTCCCTTATGTTCTCAGCTAATTCTTTATTCATTTCCCCCTTAGAACACCCATTTCAATCTCTGCTTTAGGCTTTACCAGTCCTTCCCAAAACTATCTTTTCAAAATCCCAAACAATCTATCCTAATTACTCTTGATCCGAAGAACCCTGTTGATTAAAAAAAAAAAAAACATAACAGGTTTGGGTCTGTGGTGATATCAATCTCTACAATCTACGTAATGGTGAAAAAAAAATTGCCACCTCTTCTAGGAGCCATAAATAGAATGGAGCATCTATGACTTTGTCCAGAATGCCAAGGATCGCTTCCATGAAGAGGTTATATTTCTTCTCTGGATTGGCCCTCCAACCTGGCATTTTCTCACTGTGAGGCTTTACTCTATCTCCTCCCTTCCCTCACCTCAGGCTTCTATTTTCCGAGGTCCCAAAGCCATAATTCTTCTGTGTCAAGACCCTCCTTCCTCACCACTCACCTCATTCCCAACCCCATCTACTTCCTACTCTCACCTCCAAGGGTCCTTGGGCTTCATCAAGGTTTGGGCTTCATTTCTCTAATAATAACTGCACCTACTTGGGGCACACTATTTCCATTCCTCAACCCTAAATAAATTTACCCTTTGCCTCCGAATTCCTAGTTCTGTCTCTGTTTGTCCTTCTTTCTCATGTCCATAGTAGAAGGAAGCATTGGAGACTAGTTTTCCCTCTGAGAAGTTATTTTGCTGTTCCCATAAGAGCTAGAATAGGAGAAGTGGGGTGTTCTTAAGGCAACATATAAGGGACAGATTGAAAAGCTCAAATAATTGTATGTAATGACTGCCCATGATCAGGTTTTTGTTATCATACCCACCCTGGCAGCCAAGCCTTAATGAATCTCCTGGAAATGGGGTATGTAATTCTAACAAGGTCAGGGATAACACAATAGGAGATAAGGAAATTGACTTAAATGAGATGAACTATAAACCCAAAGATCGCTTTCAGGCAAGACTGCTTAAAATTCAAGGTCTCTCTGCACAGAAAGGTAAATTCCTCTCTGAAGAGATGCATGAGGAAGGAGTGTAAATGCAAGAGCTTTCCAGAGGATGGACAAAAATCAACCATGGCATGTTCAGAATTAAGGAAGTGTATTAAACTAGACTAGATTAGCTTGACTCAGGAAGGAGCAATCTAGATAGAGAATAAAAATGGCGCCTGTCAGAAGTGTGTTGAGACAAAGTAGCTCCCAGAAGCTACAGCTGCTATTTATAAGGAAATAGAATTCAGGTGCTAATATTAAAACCTTTTAAGTTCAATTTTAAAAAGAACAAAACAAAACATAAAATCCTTTTATAATATATCTCACTCTATTGTCAGAGCTGATCCTAAGGAAAGACAATATAGGGAGCTACAGAGGGTATGGCATGGGGTGGGGGACCAAAAAGAGGAACATTTTGAAAATATTTCATTTTAGAAATCATTTTACGAGTATATTTTAAATGCTTCCAAGATCACATATGTGGAAATCTACTTGTGATCAGTCGAGTTGCATATGATATGTTGGTGACCAGTAACATAAAGGGGACAGAATTTTTAAATCTTCCCTATGGCTTAAATCTTCCCAAATGACTTGTTCTGGCTGTAATTGTGATTATATATTCAAGGATGACTCATCTGAATTGGCAATACTCTATCAGAAGAAAGTAGCACTTGGACTATTTGAGCTCAAATGCATGAAGAAATCTAAAAAGGCAGCAAGGCATAAGTACCATGGAAAGCACATGAGATCTGGAGTCAAAGCCCCAAGTCTTACGTTCTTCATCTCTAGTAATACTGAGTATTTGACAAATCTTAGTACAATTCCATAAATTTTAAAGTAGTCTTCACAGTTCCATCAGGCTGATAGAACTACAGGAACTAGATAGAAAACATCTTGGCAATGAGAAGGGTCAAGTGTTGAGAGAGGGAAGACAGAGTAAGAGAGAGACAGTGACAGACAAGAAACAGAAATCAGGGGTCGGGGGAGAGGGACAATCCCTCTTTCTAAGAAAGCCTATGGAATACACAAATGTGAATAGTCAAAGCAACTAAGATTTCTTCAGTGTGGGGAATTCCCCATGAAGGAAGTCCTTTCATCATAGCAGTTCACAATTCACCTGTGACTTAGCTGATGCATTCTAAGAAGTTGCTTGGGTCTTTGAGAGGTGAAGTAGCTTACACAGAACTCCTGGGGAAACCAAACCAATATGAGGTGGCCGCTTAGTCAGTATAATCATAGAAAAGGGAATGAGATGTTTTTTAAGAGTGTAACCAAACCAATATGTATCCATAACTACTGACAAGATCACCACCAACAAACCAATAACTCTTCTCTATCAAGGATCATCAGTTCCAAAAAATTTCTATTATACTATCCCATGTAGAAAATGTTATAATTTCCAAGATTCCTTTTAACTGTATATCAGTTACATTTTAGAACTTTAGGTCCCTTGCTGAGTTTGGAAACTAATTAGTCTGGTAGTCTCTAAATCATGTTTTAGAAAGATCTACTTTCTATTTATCTTGTTATGTACCTAGTCATTTACATGTCTCTGCTATTAGAATGGTAGGCAGGGGCAGCTATGTGGTGAAATTACTGGAGGGACCAACCTGGAAGACTCATTTTTCTCATCTTCCTGAGATCAAATCTGATTCCAGACACTTATTAGTTGTGTAACCCTGGATAAGTCACTTGACCCTGTTTGCCTCAGTTTTCTCATCTGTAAAATGAGCTGGAGAAGGAAATAGCAAATCACTCCAGTATCATCACCAAGAAAACCTCAAATGGGGTCATGGAGAGTCTAATGTGATTGAAGTATTTCAAAGGGAGATCCTTAAACACAAGGACTATTTGTTACCTTTATTTCTTCTCCCAGCACTTGGCATATGCCTGGCACATGGTATTAACTTGATAAGTGCCTTTTGTTTGATTATTTCTTGGAAACCATGTTAACTAATCTCATAAACTTATATTCATAACTGGCATTTATAATATTCTAAGTTTTGCAGAGCACACATATATCAAATGATATATTATTATATAGATATGGTTATATATATGGTACAGTGGATAGAGTACCAGTGCCTGGGTTAGGAGGACCTGAGTTCAAATCTTACCTCTGACACTTGACACTCACTAGCTATAGGACCTTGGGCAAGTTACTTAACCCCAGTTACCTCATCCTGGGTCATCTCCAGTCATCCTGATGAATATCTGATCACTGGATTCAGATGACTCTGGAGGAGAAGTGAGGCTGGTGACCTGCACAGCCCTCCCTCACTCAAAACAAAGTCAAATACAAGTCATGTCATTATTTCTCTGATGGCATGGTCTTCTTTGGCAACAAAGGATGAACACACACATATATACATACATGTATATTTATTATTTGAGCCTTAAGACAACTCCATGAAGTGAGTGCAATAGGTAATTCACCTGTTCTACAGATGAGTAAACCAAGGCTTAGTGGTACTAGGTAACTAGCTCATAGTCCCACAGTTAAGTATATGAGGTAAGATTTGAACTCAGGTCTTCTTGCCTCCCAGTCTAACATTCTACCTGCTCTTCTATACTGCCATAGATCATGTCAATTCATGTTCATTTATATTTCAGGAGGTGAAATCTACTGACCTCGTCTCCAGGTTTTGGGTCATGGGCTCATTCCAATCCTGTAGCTCTATCTTTTTGTACTTTACTATAGGAACATGATGCACCTATGGAAGTTAGAAGTACTACATATATGCATCTTCTCTCTCAAGTTTTTAATATAGCTGCAGTGACTGTGAATCACTTATCCAGGAGAGAAAAAATTGGAAATGTGCAAATGGTTGGCAAAGAGAAGGAATCAATACATGACAACTGTAATTCTGTGCACTATAATTATCCCTACATCTACACTGCGATGCAAGTTCATCATATTGATTTTGAAAAAAAAGTGTGAATATATATATATATATATACACACACATATATGTATTTACTGCATCAAAAATACAGGCATAAGACTAAATCTGCTATACTGCCTTTTCCCTTTATTGATTTTGAAATAATAACCAGACACAAAACACTCCCATACTTTAGCCCAAAAACATACACTCACATGGTACTGAGTCTTTCTTCTCCCAATTTCCACTTGGCAATTCTTTACCTATTGACAATTACCTTGTCCTGGCTGTTTTCTCAGCCTCAGAAAGCAGTAAAAGGAAATTCTGGACCGCATTCTTCTTGGTGTTGAAGCCACTTCTGTATGATTCTGGTCTTTCCTGCTAGATTATAAGCAACATGATGACAAGGGCAATGCCTCTCTCCTCTTTGTGTCTTCCATAGAAAATAACAAAGTGCCTTAAGATAGTGGTCACTTGATGAATATTTATTGAGTCTCCATATGGAAGTGGTGGTGTCCAGCCTTGTTTCTCACTCACAGCCCAAGTTTATTAGTACATGAAGAGTTAAGATCTGCATGAAACAGTCTTGAGGATTTGACAAATCTTAGTACAATCCAGTGAATACTAAAGTAGTCTTCACAGTTTCAGGCTGATGGAATTGCAGGAACTGGACTTACCATGTGAGTGAGGGTGAAATAGATTAAGCTAAACTGTCACATGATTTAGAAAAAACATATTTTTCCCTTGCTCAGACTGTAGCCTTTGTGCTTGTTAGTAAACTCGGATGCAGTCACCTTTCTGGTTTTACCCCCACTACACACACACACACAGACACACACACACACACACACACACACACACACACACACACACAAACCAGTCCCCAGAATTCACAAACTTCTTTGGATAACACTAAAGTTCTAATACCACAGATCCTGATAATTGCCAAAGAAATTGAAGGAGAAAGAAGAATGAGGAGTACATTTCAAACTATTAGGTTAAATGCCAAAGGGAATTATTGTGATCTCCTCAGGTACCTTGGTACTAGTATCCATGGCAGATTACTGGACGAGATGGCAGAACAATTCTTACAGCCCAGACTTAACAGGATCTCATTTTTTCTTCCTTTTCCTTTTCCTCTCCTCTCCTTTCCTCTTTTGTTCTCTCCTTTTCCTCCTCCTGTCCTCCCCCTTTCCCTTCCTTCCTTCCTTCCTTCCTTCCTTCCTTCCTTCCTTCCTTCCTTCCTTCTTTCCTTCCTTCCAGGTTAGAAGTACATCAGCCACTCATAGCCCAGTTTTAACTCATTCCATTTCTATTGTGGGTCAGATTGTCCCTCTATAGGCAACTTGCTTTCCCTAACCACCACCAACACCCCTTCCTATATAGGTACCAGATTTAAGTGAGGACATCTGGTTGCCCTAGCCCTATTGTAGATCAAGACTTCTGAGCTCAAGTAATCCACCAGCCTCGGATTCCCAGGTATCAGGGATCACAGGCACCTGCATGCATGACCACAGACAGAACAGATTTCATTTTTCATCAATGCCTTCTCCTTTGAGAGATTGTGTTAATAGAATTAGAGGATTCAGTCTTCAATTGGACAAGCATATTATATTACTAAATGGGCAATTGTGAGCTTTCCTGCTTATAATTTCTTTAACAGCTTTTGCATCAAAAGGGATGGAATGACTAGATGTCTCATTTAAATATGTGTATTTTTTTGTAAACCTACACCTCTTTAAGAGATTATAGGATCACAGATCAAGAGCTGAAAAGGACCTCAGAGGCCATTTAGCCCACCTTACTCATTTTATAGGAAACTGAAGCCTGGAGAGGTTCAATGATCTATCCTAGTTGCCACAGAGAATCACAGAGCTGGGTCTGGATCCTGGGATTTGAAGTTTAGGTGTCTTAATACTAGACCATGCCAATTCCATTAATATGGAACTTCCCAACACAGGATAAATGACTGTTTTCTGAACCAGAGATGCTTATGTCTTAGCATTTGAAGCTACTGTAACCTTATTTGCAGAAATATGTTATGGCTGGGATAAAACAAAGCTTCTCTTTTTCTGAACTTGGCCATAGCACTAGATACTCTCTGTTATATTTATAATTGAAAAATGCCTTCCCCAAGCATATTATGCACCAAACTGCTGGCCTACAGTTTGGTATGTGGGTAAGGGAACAGATTTCTCATGTCTTTCCTAATTACAAGCAAAAAGAGAAGACAACCCGTAGACAAAGAGAAGTAAAAGGGGAAGACTTTGGACAAGCTGCTCTGAGAAAGAGATCCCAGTGACACAGGTTTCCTGCTAAGGGATCAGGTTATTCCTGGGTTTGTCAACTTTTCATGACTATTTAAAGGTTGAATCCTTCTTGGGGGGGGGGGTGTGGAAAGCTAATAAAGGTTAGCAAAGATAAATCACTCTCTATTTACCAGATTTATCTTTGCAATCATATTTCTGTTTCCATTCTCACAGCAACAATGCTACTGGAAAATCTTGTTTAAGGGTTTGAGCCAAAGTACATGTGACAAAGACAGCGGGAAAGAATGAGAAAGGGTCCTGTTTCCTGATGAGAGCTGGACTTCACATTAAACTCTCAAGACCCTCAGGGGTTAGTGAGCTCCCCAAGCAAGGGATTATCAAATCCCAGAACTGAAGTGAGAAAAGAAGTCAGTGAAACAGACCAGCAGCACCTCCTCATAGAACCAGTAAGCTGAAGGATGGCAAGAAACTGCCCAAGGCAGCCACCAGCAGCATATAACAATGAAGGCTCAGAGCTGGTATTTTTGGAGAGGATCACAGAGAGAAATAGCTACAAGCTAGATTTCTGGGTTAAAGATGAGAAGTAGTCTAGCATCAGGAATGGAGGTGGGGTGGACGATTGCAGGGAAATTGGGGGTTAAATCATAGCACATTTACCTTGGTTTAAGAAATGAACTTTTTTTTTCCCAGAAGTTAAAGTCACCAAATCTGGAATAACAGAAGCAGGTCACAAAATGAATTTTGGCAAAGTGAATGGTCTGATCATTTGGGAAGTTTGGGCACATTCATTTTCCAGGGGCACACAAACTATGCTCCATCCCTGGATTCCAGTTTCAGAAGGACACATTCTTTTGTGCCAGATTACAAGTAAAGGGGCATTTTTAAAGAGGTAAACCACTGTTTCTCTTCTTTTCTCATCTGTAAAGTGAAGATATTAAGAGCCTCCCTATCATAGGGTTGTTATGAGAATCAGATAAGATGATTTTTTTTAAAGTGCTCAGCACAGGGCCTGGCACATGGTAAGAATTATATAAAAGTTTATTATTTTCCTCTCCCCTACTCCCCCTTTATTATGATAGGAAAGAAAAAATTGTTCTTCCCTAACTATGTATTATAGGGTAATAGATTAAAAGTTGAAGGTGACCCTAGAAATGTCCATCCCCTCCCTATTTTAAAGAAGAGGAAAATGATACTCAGAGAGGTTAAATGATTTTCTTGGGAACATATAACTGCTAATATCAGAGGAAGGATTTGAACTCAGGTCTTTCTTCCTCCAAAGCTCAGATTTTCTGCATTGTACTTTGACTTAAAAGGTATCTTTCTGTCTGAAAATGCTCAGGCCCTTCATTGTTTAGCACTAATTCCACAAGAATGAAAGCCATCTGTTTCTGTAAGGAGTCTTCCTGTGGTCTCTTGATATCAACCATTGTATTAATTAAACTAAGATTAATTTGATCTTCCAAGTCACTTTTTCAGGCCTTAAACAAGATGTTTCCTTCAATATGGGGTAGAATGAAATACAGGTTTGCAAAAGATAATGCTACAAACAACCACCACCCCTTCTGGATTTGGATTCCTCAGAGGACAAGTTATAACTTGAACTTCCAACATCAAACATGTGGAAAAAGTCCTTGTCTTTTTTCCTTGGCTGGGGAGATGTGTACTTGACACTCCACCATCACCCATTAGAATCAGTTTTTGACCAGTCAAACGAGATTCCACAAGGCATTTCTGTCTATTTGAAATGTTAATGTGATGGTTGCCCTGAAGATTGACAGAAAAATGTAAATCGCACTGGGCACTGAAACGATCAGGGCACAGTCCTTGCCTGGAGGCTGCTTCAGGTGGGTAGGAGTTTATGTCAAGTTTCTACATTTATATATCAAGGGATTTTGCAGTGGGATTCAGCAGATTGGGTAACCTGAGCCTAAAACCTGGAGGGGATAGAGAACTCAAGAGATTTAAGGAAAAAAAATGTATCTGTCTTATACTCTGGCCCTCCCCAAATCTCATATAAGCATTTAAAACTACAAGAGAATTTAAAACCTTATGCCATGATATCCTAGCTTTACCCAGAAAGTTGTATGGTGGTTAAAAGTACCAAAAGTTTAGGGAAAGGGTTCTTAACTTGGAGGCAGAGAAAAGGAGGGAGAGAGAGAGAGAGAGGGAGAGGGAGAGAGAGAGAGAGAGAGAGAGAGAGACAGAGAGAGAGAGAGAGAGACAGAGAGAGAGAGAGACAAAGAAGGACAGACACAGAGAGGAAAAGACACAGAGAGACAGAGACAGAGAGAAGGACAAGGAGGACAATGAGGAGGATGAGGAGGAGGGATAGGAGGAGAAGGGGAGGAGGAGGAAAAGGAAGAGGAGGAGGGGAAGAAGAGGAAGGAGGAGAAAGCAGAAAAAGACAAAAAGAGACAAGAACATCTAAATACAATTGAGTTCCTTTGTAATCCTATGTATTTTGTTTTATGCATTTAAGAACTAATGTTTCCTGAGAAGAAAGAAGGATACAAAAACACTGAAGAAGCCTTGGTTTATGTAGAAGTTCAAAGATTTCCATCTAGTGACATGAAAAGAACCCTGTGCTACAGTAATGACCATCAAATGACAGAAAATGTGAATGAGAACAAAGGAATTTGTTGGAGACTTAGAGGAAGTAATGAAAAAATTGTCATGCACTGAAAAGAATTTTAATATAGGTCATTACCAACGTAAGATTTTAATTGAGACAAAAGAAAACTTCTTACGAGGCATCAAAAGATCTGAATTCTAGTGCAGGCTTTGCCATGAACTGTTTCACCTTGGGCAAGTCATTCAACATTTCTGGGCCTAATTTTCCTAATCTCTTCTATGGAAGTGAGGGACTACATTGTTTTCACAGTCCCTGTTATTGCATTAGTCTACACTGTACATATTGTTGTTGTTGTGTTCGTCCTCTGTTGCCGAAGAAGACCGTGCCATCAGAGAAATGATGACATGACTTGCACTTGACTTTGTGTTGAGTGAGGGAGGGCTGTGCAGGTCACCAGCCTCACTTCTCCTCCAGAGCCAACTGAATCCAGTGACATGATGTTCCTCAGCATGACTAGAAATGGCCCAGAATGCGCTGGGAGACCTTGGCCCCTTTAAGAAAAGATCTATGCAGGTCACTTAGGGTGAAGTAATGCCCATTCATTTAAGTAGTAGCCAGGGTATGGCCCCTTTAATGAGGCAAAGCAAAGAAAGACATCAGACAGTGCGGGGAGGGAAACAGCAACAATTACTATTGATAATCACTCTTAAGTCAGAAGAGTCCAGAAGACAAGGGGGCCCCATGTATCTGAGCTTCGCAGAGCGGCACATGTAGTCATCACAGAAAGTAATGTTAGTCTAAAAAAAAGTTATGACACTTAGTGGATTTGGTAACAGGAACAGTGAGTTCTAATCCTGGCTCAGCTGCCTGTGAAGTTAGCCATAGCACAACTAAATTTCTTCACCTGAAAAAATGAAGTTGACAATTTAACCTTATAGTTCATTAGATTACCGTGAGAAATAACTGAAGCAAAAGATTATTAAAAAAACCCACTTTTCCAATATCAAGTGCAATTTAAGTGTCCAAATGAAACATAAAATAAAGATTAAATTAAAAGGCAAGCCCTTTCTGTTTAGTGTTTGAGATACTAGTTTGTTGGCCAGCATCCTGAATTTCCCAAAGACTATGTTGTAAGTACTTCTCTAAGTACCAAAGAAAAGCTATAGTGATAGAGGAACCATTTGATATGCTGGTGCTGGGTACTACATGCCTGAGGCTTTGTGTACAGATGAGAGGGAGACATTGACAAATATCCCTTTGCCTGCAGGAAAGGAATTATGGATTAGAGTGAAGTGTGCCCACCCTCGGACTGAATATTTCAAATCTCGTGCCATGTTTTGTTAGTCAGTCAGTCAACAAGCATTTATTAAACAATATACTATGTGACAGGCACCAGGCTAAGTGACAGGGTTTGGTACATGTAAGAAAAAATACAGAAAAAATAAAATCTGTCAATAAATATTTATTAATACATGGCAGATACTGCTCTTGTCTGACAAGAGAGTCTACTGCTTGTTTGTGGCCTCAGAGATTCTTTAGATAATCTATTTCAAATGCAAAGTGTTAAGTAATACCAATATAATTGTTAAGTTTTTATTGTTAATATAGTTGACATTTGTGTAAGGTTTTATGGTTTACAGAGTATTTTACGTACATCACCTCACATGACCTTCACAAATGAGGAGGTTAGTGAAATCGCTGCTGTCTCCATTTCACTTCAGTGGATTTGTGATCTCATAGATGTGGTCGTATCTTTCAAAAATACAGATCTTCATCTATGCCTCTTTATCCTGCCTGGATCCTTCTGGAAGTACCCCAGCATATTAAGACCTTCCATGAGGGCTCCTGAGCTTATGTGGGTTCCAGTGGAGGTTTTTTCCTGTTTCCGTTTTACAGATGACCAAAGAGAAGCACACAGGGTCACAAGTATTCAATAGGCAATGGTGCTGTGCCAGGCATGGTGCCAGGGGCTTGCTTAGCCAAGGCTAGTAAAGTCAGAGCCTAGACCTGTATCAGTTCTTTTGAATATGTCTGCTACTTTTTTGCTACCCTTTGAAAGGTGAACCTGTAGCTTAGAGTAAGCAGTAGGTATCTGTAGGAAAGTGCTACACTTCTGTCTGCACCATTCCCCAGGTTAGTGGACTCCAGTCCTGACTTAACAAGCAGATTGAGTGCCTTGACCCTCTACGCTAACATTCTCACTTGAGATACCCGGGTGTAAAAAGACCTCACCAGCTCGTTTGTTTGTTTACTGTCTTGAACACAGACTTCCTCATGGGAAGCCCTCTCCTGGGAAAAAAGGAACAGTTGTACTGAATAAATTCTCAGTATCAAAGGTTCAAATCCCCTATGACCCAGCTCATCACAAATACACCACTCCCAGTTTGCCAAGGATTGTGCGGGATAGCAGAGTTCCAAAGGGCCTTGGCAGAATATCTGAATTATCTGCCAAGCTTACTAATGATGCAGAAGCTGGACAGAATTCCGCCTTGCATTGGTTGGCTATTTTTGTTTAAGCCTTGTGTTGAATAAAAGGATCAACTACAAATTTAGGTGGTCAGCTTTGTGAGGATGACTGCTCAGTTATGAAGTAGATGGTACCTGGCTCAACTCTGCTGTTTGCCCATCTTATTAACCAGTGCTTCTCTGCCTCGGAGCCAGACTACCATGGCTTACCCACTTAATGAGGATCAGTTTTATAATAAGGGATGCCCTTAGATAGTTTTTCCATTTTACAAGGAACTCTCATCAAGTGCAGCTTTTACCTAGCTCCTAGAGCATTATCCTAGTCAGTATTCCTGGTGAAAGGAAGTAGACAAGAGAGAAAACATAAGAGGTTTCCTAACTCAGCTAGCAATCCTTGGAAGTTATTTTTGTGTCAGAGTATTCTTCTAGTGATCTGAAGTTCTTACATGGAGGTATAGATTCTATCAAGCCCTCCATGAGTCACCATACAAAACAGAATACTTTTCGTTTTTCAGATCACTATATTTGTGTGACTAAAAAGCAATGCACATTCACTCAGTGGGTCAACATTTTTGGGATATGGGCCCAGTAGATTTCCTTAAAGAAAAAAAAAATAGAACTTACTCTTCTATTATGAAGGAGATGTTGGAGAGAAGTGATAAATATACAACAAAGAAAGACAGGAGCATAAATAAAAGAAAAGAACAGCAAAAAATGTTCAAAAAGGAACAAAAATGGGGAAATGTGTGACTAATATGTTATATTTATTCTATATAACACTAATTTATAATTTCATATGCAATCTTCCTTTTTGTTCTTTGTATATTAGGAAGTTTGTGTGTGTTGATGATTGAGCTCATCACAAAACAAAGAAATCCTTCCTCTGCTATTATATCAGAGGAAATTTCGTTCCTTCTGTATCAATTCAGATTAATCCAATTCAACAAACATTTGTTAAACATCTACCTTGTGTAAAGCATTTTGGGGAGAAGGAAATTTGAAAAGTATAGTCGCTAGCCTCAAAAAACTCACAGATGACTAATATGAAACAATATTAGAAGCAGAAGGGACCCTAGAGATGTGTGAGTCCAAATGGCATAGAGGTGACATGAAGAGCCACACAGGGAGTGAATGACAAAGCCGGACCAGATTTCACATTTCTTAGGCAAGGTCATCACATAACTAATAAGCAGTAGAGCAGTCAGTCAGTCAATAAACATTTATTAAATGCCTGCTGTGTGCCAGGCACTACACTAAAGGCTAGAAATACAAAGAAAGGAAAAGACAGTCCCTGTATTGAGTCAATTTCAGGCCCAAAGATGCCATGTGTTTTCCATTTTGGTACCTTGGTTCCCATTGTACAACATTGTTTATGCCACTGCTTATGCAATAGTACTCACGACCTCAAACATAAATGGCATCAGGTAATCAAATACAGACTCTGTCGAATTCACCAGCCTCAATATCTTCCTTTGGGAGCTCAGCGTCCTTGTTTTGTGTTCCTAACAGGTCATTTGTCCAGGTCCTTCCAATCTAGCCAGCCACTCTATTTCTAGGATAAACACTACAACATTTTTGTCAGGTCAGTGAAATGTGGCTGTTTTCTCCACCCCTCAGGGCAGCTCCACAGAAAAGAGTAACTCTAATCGCTTGCACACTGAGAATGACCAGAATTAATTTTACATTGTTGTTGCATAACGACATCTAATTGCATTGCTGGAGGCTTTCAAATTAATGATGTGGGGGAATGGACCATAAATTTTCAAAAGGCTATTTCCTTTCTGCTTATTCCTCCACCCCCTTTTTAAATAAATCAATCCCTCCCAAGTGGCAGCTAGCTAGCCAGGGAAAGGTCAAAGGTCAAGGGGTGTCCTCTCAGTGGTTTGATAATGTTCATTAATGTCTAGCCGTTCCTATGTATGATATTGTCAGTAACTTCTGCGAATGCTTTTGGACTGACAGAAAGTGGCAAAAATAATGGTCCAATAAAGGCAGTAATCAAGACCTTTAATATACAGCAAGGCCTCCCTGAAGAAAATTGTATTGACCCATCCAAAGTACATACTCACAAGTGGATTCAGGTTATGGAAAACTTGGACAGTAAAGGCTGGATACATAATTCTGTTTTAAAAAAATCTGTTGCCATAGATACACTTAATAAACCCTATGAACCCCCACAAGTGTGAAAGGTGTGTTTGCATACAGCTGGGTGGTAGCTGGGGATGGGTGGGCTATGAGACATAGCCTTCATAATTTGTGCTATGATGAGCACATTTTCTATGTACACAGTGTGTCAGTCACAAGCAGTTATTAAGCACTTATTGTATTCTAGGAATTGTGCTAAATGCTGAGGATACTCCAAAAGGTTACTATTAACAGCTAGCATTTATAACGTTCCTTTAGGCTTGCAAAGGCTTTTGTTACATGTTACCTTGTTTGATTCTCTGTGAGATAGGTTGTATTTTTAATCTCAGTTTTACAGATGAGGAAGATAAAGTTGAGAGAGGATACATGACTGGTTTGTGGTCACGCAGCTCCTAAGGGTCTGAGGCACAATTCAAGCTAAGATCTTCCTGATTCTAGATCTAGCACAAAAACCACCATATCCTGCCCTCAATCAACTTCTATTTTAACTGAGGGGGAGATAAGCAAATAACTAAATGCATACAAGATATATACAGAGTGGATGCAGGGAAGGTACTGGCCAGGGTTGTGTAGAAAATGAGGAAAAACAGAACCTCAACTTCTCTAAGATGAAGATAAAGTTCTCTACATTTGAGGGATACAGATTAAGGTAAGGAAGGAAGAGGAGCTGAGCATTCTGGGCCTTGCTACTGCTCCCACCCCTCCCAAGAGACCTGATACTTCCTCATGCTCCACACTTTCTGTACCCTTTTAAATCTTAATAAGAATGATTTGGACCCAGCAGCTGCACAGGTCATTAGCTCCAGCTAAGTAACACCCCTGGTTTTACAGCACATAGAAACCAGTGTGCAGAAAAATCAGGGAAGCATGAAAAGGGAGAGGTGTTTCTCCTCTCCACAGCCCTGTAAAAGGTAGAAAATTGGCAGATTGAGCCAGAGTTTTCCCAGTGCCCAATATCCCTTATGACACTTAAAGCAAGGAAAGCAGAACTTGACCCTTGCATTCAGACACCTTGGAATTTTCACTTGACCACAAACATGTTTTAATGAGTCCTGGAAGTTGCCTAGAGGATGACCTATGACCCTAACATTATTAAGGTAATTATATTAAATAATTAATTAAAATAGATCATTAAATTATCCAATTAAAATAATGTCTTCTTAGATAACTTTCCTGTTTCAGTTTCTGGAGTTCACATTTTGATGGAATTCTTGCAGACTCCATGAGGACAGGGAATGTCTTTTGCCTCTTTTTGTATGCCTAGTGTTGATGGTGCCTGGTACATAGCAGACATTTAATAAATGTTTATTGAATGATTAACACTGACATTTTAAAATTATAAGCATATCCCCCTTGACTTCCTTGAACAAAGCAAAGCTATCACCAATAAAGGGACCAAAGATAGTGCCTTAGATGTGATACTAATCTGCTCTCCCACCTTAAATGCAATGTATTCAGTTCTCTATTTAAGTTCCTTCCTATGTAATAATACATTAGGCAACTAATCCTATGCATAGCTACTGAAATGATTTCCTAGTTCATCAGTTCCTGTTCTGATTAATTGGTTCCTTCCTGCTCGTAATATCAAATTCAAATATCACCTATGACATTTCTTCTTAGCATTCTGTTCTCCTGTCTAAAAATTTATTCCCAACAACTTCAAAAAAGCAGCTTAAAACTAACTCTTCTATAGGGAACCCATTCTCATTTAGTCTCCCTGAATCTGATCACACATTTATTGCAACTCTTTCAGTTTCAGCTGTTTTGGAAACAGAAAACCTGGAGTTCAAATCCTCCCTCAGATACTTACTAGTTTTGTGACATCAGGCCATTCACCTAAATTTTCTCAGCCTCCTTTTCCTCATCTAAGAAGCAGAGATCATAATAGAACCTAACTTATAGGGTTGTTGTGTGAGAATTAAATAAGACAATACAGTAAAATATTTTATAGTATGTAAATATTAACTATAGCTTAAAAAAGAGTGAATTCAATCTTAGGCTCTGTGACTAGAAGAACAAGGGTGTATATAAAAATAAGATGATAAGAAGGATCTCCTGCTAGATCAGACAACATCTGGAGCATTACAGTCAGTCCAGCTTCAACATTTTTAAAAGCATGTTAATAAAGTGGAGTGTGTCCAAAGGAGAAGTGCAAGCATGCAGAGCCTAGAATTTATGTCATATAAGGAACTGCAGGATTTCTCTAGCTCAAAGAAAAAACATGAAAGAATGGTTGTTTTGTGGAAAAGAAGAGACTTGTGTAGTTCCAGAGTGAATGACTAAAGTAGGTAGATGTTAGAGGGCAGTTTGATATTACTAATAGCTTCCTAAAAAATCTGTTTTCCAAAACTAAAATGGCCTGCTGAGTTAGTTTCTTATCAGTGATAGTATTCAAATGAAGATTAGATGAACATCTTTTCAGGATGCTGTAGAACAGAGGTTGTCATGTTTTATTTGGGTCATGGACTCCTTTGGAAGTTTGGCAAAGTCTATGGACCCTTTCTTGGCGTAGTGTTTTTCAGTGCATAAAATAAAACACGCAGGATTACTAAAGAAACCAATTATAGTGAAATGAAGTTTTCAAAAAAATTTTTTAAGATCACAGATACTTTGAAATTTACCTACAGATGATTCTGTGGATCCCAAGTTAAGGACTCATTTGGCAGAGGAATTTATATTTGTAGGAAATGAAACTAGATGACTCTCTCCTCATTTTAAAGTTGCATTATTCTAATTCATACTCAATAATCTATTGGCCCTAGTCCATTTCAACCATTTCATACATATTTTGACTCCTCAACTAGATGACAAGCTTCTGGAGCACATATGTTATTTCTTTTGTATCCCATTTCCCACCCTTTACAGCAGCTGGTACAGGGTTTCCTACACAGTAAACAATCAAAGTTGCTGAATAATGACAATTTACTATCTAATTCTATATAGCATTAACCCTAATGAGCTCCTTGAGGGCTTAGAGACAAATCCTGTTTCAAGTATGTAAGTATTCTTGTCTTTGTACAATGTCAGCTGGCAAGATAAGCGTTTGTTTAGTGACAGATTACAGGGCTATCATCCTTCCCAGATTTCTCAAAGCTCTGCCATGAAGATGTTTTTTTAAAGAAAATTAAAACTAAACAAAGGTATTTTGTTCTTGTTTTTTAACTAATTCGCTTTGACCTTGGTCAAGTGACTTAGACCAGTGGTGTCAAATTCAAATAGAAAGAAAGGCTACTAATATGTACATAAGTGTTGCTGTGAGTTGCATATTGACTTAGTTTTAAAAGATAATATTATCTCTATTTTACTGTATTTTTATTTGTTTTTGTTAAATATTTCCCAATTACATTTGAATCTGATTCTTGCTTACTCAAGAGTGTTGCAGACCAAAAAGGATTCATGTTTGATACCTTTGCCTTGGAAAGCCTCAACTTATTTCCAAGTTTCCATTTCCTCATCTATAAAATGAAAGACTTGGACGAGATACACTGTAAGGTCTTTTCCAGCTTCAAGATACTATGTCCCTATGGATCACTGACCCTTTGTATCTCTTCTTTTCTTCTATATAGAATTATAAAAGATTGTCAGGGCTGTGCACTGATCATTTTTTTTACTAGTAGAGAAATAGAATAACCACAACTCTGGTCTGAAGAGCATGTTAAGATTTAAAAAGCACCGAGACGGGCAGTATCTACTTGAACTTGAACTATAAATGATACTACATAGATGAGGAAATTATAAAGTCCAGAAAAATTAAGTGTTTTGATCACAGTTACACAGTTTCTAAGTGGTAGAGCCAAGGTTCAAACCCAGATCTTCGGATTACGAATTCATTGTTTTTCCCAGTACATGTCTTTTTATGATTAGTTGCTCAGTGTTGCTCTAAGAGGAACCTTAGTGATTTCTTTCTTATTTGCAGAGTTAGCATTAATACTGTAAAATAAGTTACTATTAGGTAGAGAAGAGGGAGGCAATGATAGCCTAGTGAAATAGGTGTGACCTAAGAGTAAACATGGATTTTTATCTCCAGTTCTGCCACTAATGATGTGACCCTGAGCAAGCCAGTTAGCCTTTCCAAACCTCAGTTTCTTCATTTGTAAAAGAGGGATAATATGGTAAAATAATGATATGATCATATAATATGACAATAATAGAATAATACCTGTCAATCAATGAGGAGAATGGTCTGGTGGAAAGAGTGCTGGACTTCAGGTTCAGAAGATCTGATGCTTCCTTGGCATCTACTAACTGCATGACTTTGGGCAAGTCATTTAATTCTCTGAACCTCAGTATCCTGATATAAAATGAGGACTCAAGAGGCTTTAGGACAACCAAATGGTACAGTGGATAGAGTGCTGAGCCTTGAGTCAAGAAGACCTGAGTTAAAAACGGACCTCAGACACTTGCTGTGGAACTCTGGGTAAGTCACTTGACCCTATTTGCCTTGGTTTCCTCATCTATAAAATGAACTGGAGAAGAAAATGGCAAACCACTTCAGTCTATTTGCCAAGAAAACCCCAAATGGGGTCAGGATGAGTCAGACACAACTGGAAATGACTGAACAAAAAGAGACTTATAAGGTATGTTTCAGCTCCAAGTTTGTGATCTTATGAATAAGAATGAATAAACATTTATTAAGTGCTTACTATGTGCCTGGCACTATTCTGGAAATAAAAAAAGAAAGAAAAAAAATTTACACCTACTAAAAGTCTCATGATTCCCAAGCTTTGTGGATGTAAAAAAGTCTTTCAAAAATACCTAGACAAACAAATCTGAATGAGGTAAACATCATCTATGTCATCCCGGTCTGATGCTGAAGATGTACTAAAGATGGTTTTACTGAACCCACAGAAGATGAGCTTACATCCTAATACTTTTATGTGATTGCAAAAATCAGTTATTTTTTCCACTGGTATGGCAATCCAGAGAACATTAAATACTATAAAAGAATAAAAGCAGGACAGTGATTTGTGCCAGAATTATTTTTATATGGACCTTATCAAACAAGATGAAAACAATTATTTTATAAATATAATATAAATATAAATAAATATAATAAATATAGTAGTGACCTGGGCAAGTCACTTATCCTTGTTTACCTCAGTTTCCTCATTTATAAATTGAGTTGGACAAGGAAATGGCAAACCACTCCAATATCTTTGCCAAGAAAACCCCAAATGGGGTCAGGAAGAGTCAGATATGACTGAAATGATTGAACAATAAATGAATAAACTTCAGAAAAGGATCTCTAAAGTCCCTTCCAGCTATAAATGCTCTAATCATGTGATTCTAAGGTCCATAAACAGGCAAAACAAAAATAAGGCAGCACTGTTCTCAGAGAATTCATGTTTGATATAGAACCACCATGGAACTCTTGTGGGGCTCCAATGAAATCATCTATGTAGAGTTCTTTGAAAACACAAAATACTCTAGCTTTAAGAGACTGTTGATGGATATAGCAAGATTCAATTATAGATGGTACATGTATCTCTATCTATGTATATCTGCATGAATACACACACATATTCAATTGTCTTAATAAAAAAAAGAAAATGGTTAATATAATTTGGAAGTCCATTGCTACAAAAGGACATTTGGTCTACTGTTACACTAAATTTTCCATCAATTAAGTATATCATCCTTTCATTAGAACTCATAAGAGAGCTCTGTCTCCAGATAGTAAAGTATTCTTTTAATAATCAGTCTGACCAAATTAAGAAACTCACATGTCATTAGCTGAATATTAATAAGACACAGGTAGACTTTGATTATGAAGTAACTGTTACGCACAGAAAAAATAACAGCTCTCATCATGGGCTTCCCTTCTTTGCTTTTTCTCTCCGTCTTCCCTTCCCCATCTCATTCTGTCACCTCATCAGCAGTCCAATTTTGCAAACTATGATGGAAATAAGGGTCAGTCAACAAGTATACAGTCATATCACCTTTCAGAAACCCTTTTTGTTGTGTTTTTCTCTATTAATTTGCCTGTTGTTCACTTTGGAGTGAATTTTTGCCGTCAGATATGTAGCACTTAACTCCTTAATACAGTTTGTTTAAGGTAAGGACTCTGGTCAGGGAGTTCATTGAGAATGAGTAACTATTACTGAAATATTAGTAAGAGCTATTTCTGAAGAGCATGTTAACATTCAAATCTCAATTTGTTAATAAGCAAAGGTGAAGATGATAATCAGGGCAGGAAGGAAAAATTGATATGATCATAAAATTTATTGCAAAAAATAATCACCTAAGCTAACTACAGTAAATCTTTTGACTGTGGCAATGGAGGTTGGAGTGGAGTGGTGTGAGATCCAATATACCACTATTAGGGGCAAAAAAATTGATCAATATCTATTAGTATGTCTGTTTCAAAAAATTAGTCACATGGGAAAATAAAGACAGGAAGATCTGACAGAGATTCTTCCAATGGAATATGAGAGCCTATGCTCTGACAATGTTTTCCACCCCTGACAAAACCTTCAGACTAGTCTCTAGGTTTCTCAAAATGAGAATACTGTTACTTGAGCTCTACCGCTACTATTTTTAAAATATTGATCAGGATGCTTAGATTAAGTTAACAACAAACCCCTCATTTTATGGTTGAGGAACTTGAGGGCAGAGAGGTTAAGTGACTTGCCTATAAATGGTAGAACAGAAATGTAGATCCAGGATTTTGACTTCAAACGCATTAATCTCTTGCAAGGTAACATACTGAGGGAAATATTTTTTTGAGTAGTTAAGATACCTGGGGTAAAGAAAACCACACTGGGAAGGCACCTTGTTCTGTCCTTCTATAATACACTTAACCATTATATAAAATAGTACAAGATATCTGTGTTTGTGTCATACTCCTATATTACACTGTAAATACTATAAAGATAGAAACTGAGTCTAAACAATTTCTCTTCCCAGCACCTAGAAGTGTTCTTCATGGAGCTGATCTTACTAATGTTAATTGTCTGTGGGGGGTGGGTGAGTGACTTCCACCTTCCTTCTGTCCTATATCATAGCTTGAAGAGAAGCTAGGAAAGTAAAAGCTACAAAGAAACTGGAAAACAACTGAAAAGAGAATGGCCTGAGAGTCAGGAGACCTGGATCCTAGTCTGAGGTCTGCCATTAAGCCGTTGCACCACCTCCAGAACATCACTTGATATTTCTGGTTTTGGTTTCCTTATCTAGAAAGCATCTAGGCTTTTGAGGAAATTTTGATAAATTTCCTACTGGCTCTAAAAATTCTATGATCCTATACAATCATAATATCACCATATATTGAAGTCAGGCTTTGGTAGCAGACCTTATAACACTCAAGGAAACAAACAAGCAACAATCCAAGTTTGTGGGGTTTAATTAAGAAATTTAAAAGAAAAAAGGTATTTATTAATTGAATTAGGAAGTAATGAAAAATATTTTCTCCTAAACTATTGGCCTGACTCTTATAGCTTAAGAATTTCTATAGTTTTTAATCCACATTCATATTTATAAACAATATGCAATTAAAAAAAAATAACACAGATTTCCATGTCAGCATTCAATCTTTCCTCCTGCACAAACCTGCAATTTAACATTTCCCAAGTAAACTCTTAAATGATGTCAAGATTAGCCCCAAATGGAGAACACAGTTCACAGAATTTAGAAATGAATGGGACTGTAGACATCATCTATTACAACCCCATTCATTTTAAAGTAGAAAAAATTGAATCCCAGAGAGGGAAGGTGATCAGTCTAACCCAGTCACACAGGCAAAAGATGTAGAGGTTGTAGAAAAACACTACGTGTTACATTATCTCAGAATGCTATTTTGTTTTATATTGTTTACACCTTGTAGGTTATTCCATTTGCAAGTATGCTGTGGATTCCTGAATATGTCTCTCACAGAAAATTCAGAGACCCAGTCGAGAAACATTATCCTCCATTTTCATATCTAATTCATTAATTATTCAGAATCATAGGATATCAGAGATGTAACGGCCCTCAGAGACTGTCAGGTCCATACCATATGAGCACAAGAAACTCTTTCACCAACACACATTTATATATAAGAAATATTTTCTGACTATATAAATATAAAAGTATGTACCTGTTTCTATCAATGTCACCCTTGACATTTAAAGTGCTAAAATAACATTTCACTATTCTCAGCATCAGAACCAAATTTCTAATTAAAAGTTTTAAGACATCCTTACTTAAGTAAGAGTACTTAAAGTAAGTGTTAGACTATGCAGAGTCCTGCAGCTGTACTCATGAGCCTTAGTAGGGACATCTCTTCATCACCCAACATGATCCATCCACAACTTGACCTGAATTCTTTTGGGTTCTATCATTTACTACTTCCTCTCATTGAATGATGTACCTCAGCTCTATCAATCAAGATGTAATGATGAAGAACCTACTATGTGCCAGGTATTTTGCTAAGCATTACAGATAAAAAGAAGAAAGAAAAACACTTGGTGACCTTCGGGAGCTTGTAATCAAGTTGAAAGACACAAAAATGGACCTATTCATATACATACAAAATGGATACAGAACATACACCAATAATTTGAAGGGAAAGACATTCACAAGTGAGGGGGATGAGGAGTGAAGAAGTCTTGATGGTGGGGGAAAACATGACCTGACTCATGCCTATTTCTTGAAAACAACACATTCGCACTTCTTTTAGGTATTTTAAGGGGTTTGTGACTAAACATGTTCAAATCCTGTCTCTCTTGCTTATTAAGCATGTGACCTTAGGCAATCCATTTCTCTTCTCTGAAATTTGAGTTTCCTCATGTGTAAAATAGAGACAATAACATTTGTACTACAATCTCATGGTATTACTGTGGGACTCAAATGAGACCATGGACATAAAGGTCTTTGTAAACTCTAATGCTATCGTTATTGTCGGAAAATTGTCTGTAACTTTGGAATTGTCCGGTTTTGTTTGTGCTGCATCCTTTTTAGACCATTGTTTCCGGTAAGGGAAATTTACCTTTATTATCTTACTTGATTCCCACCCCAATTCCATGACATTGATAGTATAGATACTATTATTCAGATTTTACAGATGAGGAAACTGAAGCTCAAAAAGGGGAATGGCTTGTCTAAGGTCACACATCTAGTACATATCAAAGGCTGGATGTGAACCAAGCTCTTCTCATTCCAGTCCGGTCCAGTGCACTTTCCACAGTATGTCAGTGGCCCCTTCTATATTGGCTGCTCTTCTAGATTTCTGACTTGATAATTAGAAGAAAAAAAGTAGTTAGCACATCAGTATATTTACATCAAAATATTCTCCTCTGTCCCTTTTCTTCCACCCCATAATAATCAAGGCAGTTTCATATCATCAAAACTGACTCATTAAAAAAAAAATCAGTTACTTTTATAGTCTCTCTTTGTGAATGGACATTTAATAATTTGACAATTTCTTCACTAATGAAGATCAAGTTTCACCATAAGTGCCACCAATAAAGGTACAAAGCAATCATATTTCTCTCAGGGAAGCAATGTTTATAACCCAGACAAACTGCATTTCCCTGTGTAATGAGTTCCTACCAATTTTGGCCTTCTATTTCCCAAGGGACACATTATGGGCTATTTCTATGTTCTTTGACTTGATGACAATATGAGCTAGATTAGCACTTACTTAGTCATTCACCCATTCCCTTCTCACTCTCCTTTCTCCTCTAACACCAGGATTTTTATACATATGACATTTTGTTAGACTCAAGTCGCACTTGGAGACTCTATTTGTTCGGATGGCTTCCTGTGGAATTCTTTAACTGGCCTCAGTAAAAGCCAAGTTGACAGTAAGCAGTTGTAACTGCCCAGACTCTTGGTCACAATAACCACTCCAGATGCTCTGACAAGTCCTTTACCAATAATTCATAGGCATAAGGGCTTCCTTCTGTTAACACAGTTAATCTCCCAAGCCAGTGTTCTAGGAATATCTTTGGGATTTCACAGCATTGATGAGCAAATGTTGATGCAAATTACAAATCAGATTGAAGGCCCTGGGCGAAAGAGGATTTATTTTGCTTTTTGATCTCTCATTGCTCTTTAATTCCCTTCCTCCTGGGCCTTCTCAACCATCATCCATGTAGTTTTGTGGGAAAAGTGTTCTCTCTCTCTCTCTTTCTCCCTCCTTCCCTCCCTCCTCTTCTTTTTTCTTTCCTTCCCTCCATCTCTCTCACACACAAATACACATATTCTCTCTCTCTCTCTCTCTCTCTCTCTCTCTCTCTCTCTCTCCCTCTCTCCAATACTTTCTCATTCTTTCCAGTTTATTTCTTGACAGAGGTGGGAAGGATTTAGCTATAAGGTTACTTGCCAATTTACACAAGAATATAAATCAGCTTAACCTGGCATGGAATGGAAAAAGGTCATACTTAGTTGCACAATAGCAGCACAGCCACATTCCAGTTAAATGCTGATAGGATAAAGTATATACACTCATCCCCCAAGTGAGCTTTTTTTCCCCGTCTTCCACTATTAATCAATCAGCAAGCATTTAGTAAGCACTTACCATGTGCAAGGCCCCATGCTAAGAGGTGGGAATGCAAAGAGAATCACAAAGCAAAACAAAAAGAATTCTTGCTTTCAAGATGCTTACATTCTAATGGCAGAAACGATATATAGATAAATTGGTATATACAACATACCTATAGAATAGATAAAATGAAGTCTTAAAGAGAAAAGATACTACAGGAGGCTTTTTTGAAAAACCCTTTCTAATTTTAATGGAGTAATCCTACCCAATGAATATTTACCAAATCTCCATACTATTTCAGGCATGGTTCAGGCTAAATAAAATGTGCTAGACAGCTTCTCAAACATTTCTTCCCATTTCTTTGTTTCTCCTTGAAATGGCAAACCAACCATAATATGGCAGCACATTGTGGGGAAGTGTTTAATCTTTAGAGTCTTGGGGTATGGGTCAAATCCTTTTTCATATCTGAAGTATTTTAGGCTTATTTGTTTGAGCTTATGAATTGGTATTCATTATAGCATCCCACGTGGACTCATTTCATGCCATTTCTGCACATGCTTACTATTGCTGCCCCAAAACACACATTCCTATCACTGTCTTGGTGATAGCCCTGGCTCTCCAAATATATCTTTCTTGCTTATAGGAACTCTGACTGCCTGTTTTCACAGCATGCAACAAGAATAAGGGAGAATTTTAACATATGAACCAGTTTCATTTACCCCAGTATCCAATGTTTCCTAAAATCTCCATTTAAAGGCTGAACTACATATATTGACTTCTGACTAGAAAAAATCCAGTAGATCCACAGTAGGGGAAAGGGAGAAAGGGGATGGATCACATTCCCTTAGAAAGGCCCTTTTTGTGTTGCAAATGGGGAGACTGAGGCACAAGAATGTTAAAAGGCTTGAATCTACAAATAAACCCTGCTGGGTTTCAAATGCACATGTGTGTCCATGAAAGAATGTAGAGCCTATTAACTGCTCTCTGTGCTAATGAGGATTCTTGCTGGGAATCTGAATTCCCATCGTAAGCTCCATTAAAAATACACATGGCAGGTAGTACAAATTGGAATGTCCTTCTGGTAATTACTACTTTGCTCTGGAAGGGAATTCAATTTGTAATTACATCTACATACATCTATATGTTTGGAAGTTACCTGGGAAGGGCTGTAGGTAGGGGCATTTAAAGTGTTAAGGGCAAAAAGGACTTGAATACAGGCATATACCTATCATACTAGTTAAAAAAACAAAACAAAACAAAACCCTTAACTTCTGCCCCGCCTCCAAGAGTACTGTCAGGACCAGAAAGTGACCAAAAAGGAGAGAGCAGAACAGAATGGGCTGCCTGAAACAGAAGTCACAAAAATGGTAACAAAATGTCATGGGAAGTTTGTCCTGCTCATATCCCCAGATAATTTCTGGGGTCATTACAAACTTTTTCCTTGTTTTTATTGACCCAGGAAAAGCCTCTCTCAATAAGAACAAATGGAAATTTTTGACTTTGAGAGTTCAGATTTTACTTAGTGATCTGTGTGTGTAGTTCAAAAAGGAAAAAAAAGTACAAATTGCCTTGAAAGCAGAAAAATGTTTTTATTTTCCTATCTGTGCATCCATCCAAACCACCACAGAAAATGTGCTGAACCTTACTGCAAGTCACGGTTGGATTGAAATTAAGAATGGCAAATCTCAGATCCAAAGGATTTTAGAAAGGTGGGCAACGGAAGCCATATGGAGGTGTCTGAAATTCTATTTTAATATTGCTGAGTTATGTGTCATGAGATCACGGTGAGAGGGCCAGCCTTGGAAAAAGTAAGACTTGGTTCAAGAGATATTTCTAATACATACTAGTAGTATGAGCACAGGCAAATCACATGACTTCTGGGTGCCCCTAGGCAACACTAAATTAAATCTACATTGGTAGAACATTTCCTCACTAATATTTCTCAATATCAATGACATCATAAAAGCAGATTAAAAAAAAATAAACCCAAAACAACAAAAACTATTGCCTAAGAATTCACATGAAGAAACTAATTGATAGTAGTGGCCTTCATCAGAGCTTGATAAATGCTGTATAATATTATCTAATTGTAGGAACTATGTCTCTCCCAGGGTGAAAAAGCAAATTAATAGCTGAGACAGTAATAAAATCTATTTCTAAACCTCTTGCCTACACTGTTATACTTTCTACTGTACAATTTCTCTTAACTGCAAGGTTCCCAGTAGTATGTATCATAAAAATGTGCTGGATTTGAAGTCAGAAAACTGGCCTCTGTTGCTTACTACCCATATGACTTTGGGCAAGACACAATGCCTCAGTTTCCTCATCTGTATAATGAAGCGATTAGATGACATGGTCTATAAGATTGCTTCAAGTTCTAAAGCTGTGATGTGATTTTTCTCTATGTAAGTCTTTGCTTTTATAAATGAAGTAAAACTTCAAAATAGTGTTACCTCTGACACTCAGCTAGCCTACAAATTACACACCTTGCAGGATGAAGCATCTGGAGTTCCTGTATCCAGTGGCACTAGTGTCTACTGTTTGTTGTACACAATATTCCTTCATCTAGTACTGAGAGTTTCCATTGACTGTCTCTCATGCCTGGCCCTCTCTCCATCCTTATCTCTGCCTCCCAGTCATCCAGGTTTTCTTCAAGTCTCAGTTGAAGTTTTGTCCTCTGCAAGAAGCCTTTCCCAGGCCTCCTAGATTTTAAAACATTTCATCAAAGACTAAACCTAAATTACCCAAAGACTAAACCCTAATTTAATGATCTTGTTTGCACTTTGTCTTGCTAACTAGACTGTGAGCTCAATAAGAAAAGAGACCTCTTTTGACTTTCTCTCTGAGCCCCAGTTCTTGGCATAGTGCTTAGCACATAGTAGGTACTTAATAAATTCTAGTTGACTGATTATATGCCAATTGCCAGTCTAACATTTACTTAGGAATCCCCAAATCCCTTTAGATACCCTCTGATGTTTGCTTCTTTGTGAACAAATATATCTATATATATATGTGTTGCCAAACTGAAATGCAATGATAAACTAGTGATAGGATGATATCATATTTCTCTTTCTTTGGGTCTAATGATTTGATGTAATTAGGAATGAGTTATTGTGATAATTGTGGTCATATGAAGGTGCCTGGAACAATAATTCCTTTTCCAATGACTCCTTAAGCTCATCCACTTAATAGATGGCATGCACTTATAACTCTTGCTCATACATTTACCACTGGTAAATGCTTTATCATTGCTACATTGAGCAGGGTACAAGAGTTGCTTATTTATTGGGAGAAGATTAGGAGAGGTGGGGTGGGCTGGTGGATGTCAATCAATAAGCATGTACTAAGCACCTATTATATGCTTAATTATTAATATTTATTATTGAAATATTAACTAATTATTAGCACTATGCTAAGCTCTAGGGATACTAAAAGGACCTCAAGGAGCTCAAAAATCTAGTGTTACTATTGGTTTCCAGGTCTATGTGCTATGTAACTCACGCTCAGCAAAGAAAAGAAAAGGGTGTATCAAACATATGCTCCTACATCTGAGTAACATCCAAGAATGATCAGTATCTAGCCTCTTGGTATCTTCATAGAATACTACCACCTCAGAAATACTTTTTGTTTTGTGAAAGGGTCAATCAGTTAGTCAACTAGCATTTATTAATTGCCTACTATGTGCCAGAGACTATGCTAAGTGTTGGTAATATGAAGAAAGTCAAAAGACAATCCTTGTTCTTAATGAGCTTACAACCCAATGGACTTTATGGGTTAAGAAATATTATCTATATTTCAGATAGAGATGTTAACAGGGTCCGCACAAATACACTCAAGCTGTTTTTTTTTTAAATATCAGTTAAATCCAGGCCAAACTAATGTTTCAAAAACAGCTAAATAAACTCAAATAACCAGTGAGAAACCACTTAAAAAACACTTTTTTTGCAAAGAACTCAGTGTTTGACCTAATTTAATTCACATTCTTTTTAGAGAAAACAAAGTCTGCCTGAGTGACCAGAGCTCTAGAACAAAGAGCTCTCTCCCCTAGACTGATCCAACTAACATGAGCTTTGGGCTTGGTTTTAGTACTAATGGCTGTGCATCCCTAGGGAAACATAACCCAAGGAAAGATGCTTGGTTAAATCTAAAAAGGAAAGTGATTATGTCGAGCTGCTAAGAGGATGTGACAATCATGCAGGTCTACAAAGTCTCCCGGAAATGAGTTATAATTGAAGCAGGAAGGAAGTTAACCTTTTATCCCAGAGTAATTGTAAACAAAAAGAAATTGTAAACAATCCTCTAGACAAACCATACTGCCCATGGCATCTACTCTCTTGGTTTTTAGTTCTTCTTGCTGAAGAACTAATTGTTCCAGAAATGTATGCTTTTCAAGAAAAGAAAGAAAAAAAAGATGTACTAACAATAGAACAGTTACTGAAAAGAATTGCATGCATTATGTGGGTAAATTTTCTCAATGCTCTTTATTGTTAAAGGAAAACACTTATACATGAAAGGAAAAAAGAAAAGGATGTTCTTCCTCACTGGGTGCAACAGTGGGGTAAGTAACTTTGATCATGAAGTAACACAACTTTTATATGCTGTTTACCCTATGTTTTCGTAATTGATCCTCATAGCAACTCAAGCAAAAGGTTCTGCAAAATAGCATCATCCCTATTGTACAGATGAGGAAACTAAGGTTCGGAAATTATCTGTTTGCCTAAGATATATAGCTAGTAAGTCTCAGAATTAAGACATAAACCAAGGTTAATGGATTCCAAATCCAGTGATCTTTTCTCTATTTCTCTTTTTACTTCTCCAAGAATTTTTTGATTCCGTTAGATGAGAAAAAAATCTCTCTCTCAGGTATTTTCAACCTCCTTACAATCTTTCTCTTTGTATTGTCCTTCAGGTCCTTATCCCTGTCATAAGAAAGATTCTGAAATTCTTTTAAAACCTTAGTGCTCGTAGGGGTCTAATACTCTCATTTACAGATAAGACAACTGAGGTCCAGTGAAGGTTGTTAAGTGACATCAAAAAGGTCACAGAGCAAAGAAGTAGCAGAGTTAGAATTTAAACCCATCCTCAGAATCAAAATCCAGCTTTCTTTTAGCTACTTGGTGCTGCTGCCTTGGTGGAAACAGTACAAGTCCAGTATAAGCTTTGGCCAAACGTGTTCCTTTCTAATGTCATAATCAATTTTAATGAAACATTGCTTTCCCATTCTCCCAGCTAATAAGAGAACAAAGGCAATCAGTCCTGAAAGGACTTGGGACTGGCCTTTCCTTCTTATAGTCACCATGTTTGACATTCCCAGTAATTGCTTACCTTGGGAAGATGATTTAGATTCTGTTTCATTCCCAGATCTCTGTGTTTTAGATCATAATATAATGTAACATCAGCCGGAAGACCAAAGACTACAGTATACAAACCAATCTACAAGAAGGCATGGTTAACTTTTCCTTCTGAGAGCCATCAGGTACCCAAGATCCAGTTCTATGACCAACCCCTCATGCCCAAACTAAGGGAGCTGTACCACTTGAATCATCATCTCTGAGTCATACGTGTGCGTGTTTGTGTGTGGTGTGTGTATGTGTGTATGTGTGAAAGTATATAGTGGAAAGAATGCTGTAAAGTGTTTAGAGTCAAAAAACCTAGAATTTTAATCCTATTTCAGATACTTTTTAGCTGAGTACTATGGTATTTATATAATGTATATATGTATAAATACACAAGTATATGTATATATGCACATATATAATAATATTTGTGTATATATGCACCTGTGTACGTATGTACACACATATAAAACAAGTTATATGTAGTAGATTTGTGGTTTTGCATACAATCCTCTTAAGATCTTGACTTCTTTGTACCTGGAAACGTTCATGTTTGTTGATGATTGTCTATTTCATAATAACAAATTTTAAAAATTCTTTTTACTCTGAACATGGAATCTATATGAACTAATCATAAACTTTCAGGACTTTCAGGAGCCTGGATCCAGGAAGTCAATTAAAGAGTAGTTTGGACTGAGGGGAATCATACTAGGGTGACTGAAACAGAACCAACTGTAGAGGAGGCATGCCCACAGGTCAGCAGGTGTAAAACCAGCAATTTTGTGCCCCCAGGCTAAGATATCAGCTTGACATCTATGATAACTGATAAGTCCTGCCAAAAGCACTCAGGGTCAAAGAAGTTGCTGATTTCCAGCTTGCTGATAATCAGGATCCTATAGAAGGGCAAAGGAATATAGTCATAGGTCATTTTTCTACTAATCTACTACCATATTTGGTTGTGAGAGAAAAATATTTTGGGGGGGGAGGGAAGATAGTAGTGTATAAACAACCAAAATATATGGATTATATAAGATGTTCATTATTAATTCAAAGTAACTACATGTAATGCAACATGGAAATTGCAGACATGAACCATTGAAAACAAACTCAAGGAATGTCAAATCTTTTTATTTGATTGCCAGGGGAGGGGATGCAATGTGGCAGAAAAATGACCAATTTTAGAGCGTCTTTTAGAAAAGGAAATTAATGAAGGAAACTTCAATATTGATGAAATTACAATAATATAATGAGCTGTGCACAGTCCCAGGAGGGATTTCTTTTTTAATTATTTTTTCAGATGAATTGTAGTCACATCGTTTTTGCTCTATGCCCCAGTCTACCCTTTTAAGAGAGTTAAAATACATTTTTACTGAATATCAAGAAGAAGAAGAAGGAGAAGGAGAAGAAAGAGAAGAAGGAGGAGGAGAAGGAGAAGAAGAAAGAAAGAAAAAGAAAGAAAGAAAAGGAGAAGGAGGCGAATGAGGAGAAGAAGAAGGGGAAGGGAAGAGGAAGAGGAAGGAGGAGAAGAAGAAGAAGAAGAAGAAGAAGAAGAAGAAGAAGAAGAAGAAGAAGAAGAAGAAGAAGAAGAAATCGCAGAGGCAAAAGCGACTCTCTTTCAAGTACTCAGAACAGAAATTAGGTTTTCCTTAGATGAAAGCTGGCATTATGATGACCTTTGTGCTAAACAAACACTTGGCAAATGAAATCTAAGTATAATAATTCTTCTTGCATCATTTACTGGAACATGAAGAGCTCTGTTGGGCTTCAATAATAGTAATAAACAAAGAAAGCCTGACGCATTTGTGTCTAAGGCATGAGGCTCCTGACTTGGAGAAATAAATAGCACTGTATGTTTGGCCATAGTAAGTAACTGAGTCAATACCCTCCCTCTCTGAGAATGTAGAATGCCACACAGCAGGTATCATTCCTTGATCACAATCTTGCCATTTCCATCCTTGAGTACACTCCCTTCCTTGGGTCCAGCTATATTCATTCCAGTCATGTTCATAAGTCTCCCTTTTCCCACTTTGTTTTTTTCCTTCCTTTCCCCACATGTTTTAGGGTTGACTATTATGTAAACTTAGGTTTGCCTAGAGTGAGGTTTAGCGCTGAGAAGACAGGTTTAGTGCAAAGTGGTACTATGGAATGGGCACTGGATTGTGCCATAAAGCAATGATGAGAGGGGTTTCCGAGAAACCCGGGAAAACTGGGAGTTGACACAGAGTGAACGGAACAAAACCAGGAGAACAATTTATATATTAACACTGAAAACACAAGCAACTCTGAAAGACTTAATTATGATCAATGCAATGTTGATTCCAATACATGTGATCTACCTCAAGACAGAAACAGTTGATACAAGTTGCAAGAAGACATAGCTTTTCAGAACATGACCAGTACAATACATATTTGTTTCCCTTAGGGAAAAATAAAGAAGGAACATCATATATGAGCCCAAAGGACCGGAATTCAAGTTCTCTCTCTGACACATACTAGATGTGTGACTTTAGGCAAGTCATTAATTTTTTGATTGCTCAATTTCCTCATCTATAAAATGTGGCATTTGGACTAAATAACCTTTGCAATCCATTCTAGATGTAGAGCTATGATCCTATGAAGTCTGGAGTGGGAGTCAGGAGACGTGTTCTAGTAACAGTTCTAAATTGATCTTGCTATGTGAAGTGAGGCAGGACCCATCTCCTCTCTAGACCTCCGATCCCTGATTTGTAAAATAAAGGAGTTGGGCAACATGGTCTCTAGGCTCCCTTTCCAGCGCTAGCTAGCGCTATAATTATAGTTTGGTTTGGATTTTATATCTAAAAGAAATCCTTGTGAAAATAACTTATCTACAAAATATACCATTCTAGTCCACTGATGAAAAGACAGAACAAGAGGAAAGACTTGGCTATGGACAGCTTCTTTAAAATGTAATAATGCGACCAGCAGCTCATATTTATGCAATATTTTAGAGATATAAAGTGCTCTCCATTCATTATCTCATTTACAACAACCTTCTTAGAGATAGGTAGTGAATATTTATTTATCTGTATTTTACAGATAAGAAAAATAATACCCAGAGAAACTAATTGTTAGAATAAACTGCTTCAGATCTGAGTCCTCTCATTTTTTTTTTTGCCTCCAATAAGAATAACTGACCATTATTTATATCACACTAAAATACTTTCTCCTTTATCTCAGTCCCAAGAATCTCAAAAGGCTTATTCTTAGAATAATAAAGTTTACAGCTGGAAGGAACCATAAAGATCATTTAATCACACTCCTTGTTTTTTACAAATGAGGAAACTGAGTCCTAGAAAAGTTAGATGACTTGCCCCAAGTTTGCCCTATGTTGGAGCTATTTTCCCACTTGTCTTATCTCCAGGGACAGGGACAGAGACTAGATCTGTGATTTCACTGATATATAGAACTAACTGGTGAGGATACTTTCTCCACCATTGAATACTTGCAGCTTCCCTTCACCATGAAGTCTTAGAGAGTTTCCTACAGTAGAGAGGTTCAATTCATGATCAGTAGGCTACACATGACCTAGTTAAATCAGATTAAAATGTAACTGGGAAATGTTCAACATAACCAGTAAAAATATGACATTGATAATGTTAACTTGTAGTTTTGTACCTCAATATGCTGCCCACAGGTATTCTTTTCTATTTGAGTTTGGCAGTGAGAGGGTAAATGAGTATGTGTCAGAGGAGGGACTAGGATCCAGGTAGTCCTCCTGATGGGACAGGTAGAAGATAGAGCACTGAGCTTAGAATCAGAAGGACCTGAGTTCAAATCCATTCTCAGAAGTTTGCTAGTTGTGTGAACTTGGACAAGTCACTTAACTTCTGTATGCCAATAGAGAAGGAAGTGACGAGTCACTCCAATATCTTTGCCAAGAAAGCACCATGGACAGAGGTCCATGGGGTCGCAAAGAGTCAGAAACAAGTGAAATGATTGAACAGCACAACAGTAAGGTCCCCTAATTCAGAAGCCCCTACTAGATCCAGGAATGTCCATTACAGTTGGGCTTAAAGCAAACAAAAACAAATAAACAGTTTTTTCCCTTTTGAAAAACAGTGTCACCAGCCCAAGAGGCCATGTCCAGTCATCCTGCTCTTTATCTTGCCATAGACTCAAATCGCTCAGGAGCAGAAAGTGAGGTTGGTGACTTTAAATAGCTCTCCCTCAATTAAATCCAAGTCACTTGCAAATAATGGCATTACCTTCCTAATGTCATGATTATCTTTAGTAATGAAGTCCATTGGCCACAGCTAAGTGGCTGTGCAACACATTTTTCCCTAGTCAAAAATATGCTCATAAATTTCTGTGCTTGGATAGATGTCTTCTTCACTGTTTGAGTAAGAAAGGAAAGACCATGGACGGACCCACGGCAGCCCAAGAAACCCTTCTTGAATGTATTATTGAGGCACCTGGGAGCCTGAGAGAAACTATATCCAGAGGATTCTATAACAAATTATTCAGTAAAAAATGCCATGCAATTCTGAGGGCAAGAAGAGACTCCAACTTAGTTTGGACTGAAATTTTCACTTTTCAACCATTTATAGCACATGTATACATAGTTCTTGTACACACAGGTATATGGATGGATAACTCCATCACTCTATTTCAATACTAGGGAAGGTTGAGGATTGGTCACCAATTATTTTAAATCTTCTGAATTCTTATCCTACAGTCAAACTTTGGGCACATATGGATGCCTATTGTATATCTCACTCAACTTCAGAAAAAACCACTGAATCAAAGTAGACAACAGCTGGAAAATAATATTCAAAAGGAAGTTCTGCATGGCTATCTGGGGTGGGGGGATTCTTAATGATTTTTGGTGTTATAGACTCATTTAACAGTCTGATGAAGTCTATGAATATCATCTCAAAATGATATTTTTAAATGCAAAAATTAAATACATTGAATTACAAAGAAAATCCATTATGCTGAGAGTTATTAAAATAATTTTTAAGACAAGCTTATGATTCCAGGTCAAGAATCCCTTCTATAAAAGAACCCCATGCCAGCACAATGAGAGTTCTCTAAATTTGCATTTGTTACAAGATGTATTAGTTTTACATTTAGACTGAATTGGATTAGGAGAAATCAGGGACCCATAAATTCATGCAAAATTGCTCAGGCAAATGAAACTGATGTAAGAGATCCATATTAAGGGAAACATGGAGGCATTATGAACACAAATATAAATGAGTGGGTCACTCATGTTCTACATCTGCTCAAATTCTCTTACACAATTTCTAGAAAGCTCAGACTCTGCATGGAACAAGATGGTTGCCTGTTGAGGCCAATCTGGAAAAGAAACATAATCTCCACTCTTACCTATAAAGACAACAACATTATGAAATACATTCTGAGACAGAGCAATGGTCCAGAAAGGAGAACCAGCTAAAACCATCCTGTTCTCTGCCTTCCATGCTCATATAGATACTGGTGCCCTATCACTCCCCCCAAATACCTTTTATTTTGTATACACCTGCATATATTTACATTTTGTTCCCCCTGACCAAATATAAACTCCCTGAAGGCAGGGAGTTTTTATCTACCATAACACAAACTTCAAAAACATTTGATACATTAGTAGATTGATAAGAACCAAAAGATTCATGATATATCCGGATGACCACACACAGTGGTACCTGCACAGTGTAGGGAGGGAAAGGTGTCTGAGTAGCAAAAGGGGTTTTTCTTCTCTTTCTCTTTTCCTTCCTCTGAATAGAATTCACTGAGAACTACAGAATGGATGACTGAAAAATTCCTCATTCAACAAAAGGAACCCACCAACCAAAATATATATTTGCCCTAAGTCTAGCTAATCTTGGTCTCATCTGGTCTTAATCTATTATGAAGACATATCACTGAGCCATGTGTCAAAGAACATTTTGCAGGACAAGATTTCTAAGCAAATGCCTCATCTATCCTGGGGCTTTAAACCCATTATTTAGTCCCACCCTCATGTAATTCAAAACTCATATGACTTAAAGGTTTTTTTTTTTTAAAATAATCTTTTCCAGATTATTTATCTTTCACAGCAAGGGTTGAACTTTTCATTGCCAACTTATTTCAATGTGCTATGATTTAAATAATAACTAAACTTCTATTTTCTTTGGTCAAATGATAAAAACTTAGAGGCACTCTTACCCAAAGCCCAGAGCAAAGTGAGGTGGGGTATAGGTCAATATAGTCAAATAGTTTGATTAAGATGTAAACACAATTAATAAAACTGGGGATGGAGATGCTTAATTATTTCTATAGCTACAATATAAGTATTAGACAAACCCCTAGTACACAAACACAGTAGATTACATATATTCAATGGGAGAAAAAAAAGAAGTGCAAACCTGCTTTAATTCCTATTTACTTGTTTGTTTTACATGAGCTCTGAAAGTAACTAGAATCACTCAAGTTGCTTCCATTTGACTTAAGCTTTACATAATCATTTTTCCTATTCCACAAAGAATGATGGTACTAGATCATTAGATGGGAAGCTGATAAATTGCTGAGCACAGTTCACCTTATTTCTAAGAAGTATAGGACACTGAAAATGAGTAGAGCCGAATATATGAAAAAGTATTTTCCAAATATCCAATTTTTTTTTGTGCAACAGCATTATAATTGCCAGGACAGAAGATAACAAGAATTAACTTGTTTTCTGTGACACAAACTGCTAAGATTTAAATAACATAAACCTTTCATTTTGAGGTAGAGTATCAAGACAGGGAAGTGCTGAGAATGAGAATCAATTATATCATGTTATATATATGTGTTATATTTCTTGGTGGGTAGGTTCTGGAAGTTTAATATAGTGCTTAAAGTCAAATATTCTAAGGGAGACTAAATTTCATACAGAAGAGATCACCAGGTATTACTACACTAAAAATAAAATCTGGATTTACATCTTTGTTTTCCTTTGCGGATTACTAATCCCTTGCATGGATTGAAAGAAAGAAAAGAAAAAGGTATTTTGTGGCACCATCCAACAAAATATTTAATCATTCTTACCTATATACAGAGAAGAATCTTTCCTTCTCACATGGTCATCGATGTAGGAGACTCCCAAAGGTTGCACAGGGGTAGCACCAATCCCCAATAGGACCTGTGCGCCAATGAGAAGCAAGTACATCATGTTGGTGGAAGTCCTATTCCTGCATATTAGCTCCAGATCTGGTCTCTTGTTGCTGGTGGACCCATTGGCAGCACACACATCCCGTCCTTTGGCTCCCCACCGGATCTCTCCAGCCTCATACTTATATTGATGGGTCAGGAACTCAGGCAATGCAGAAAGCAGAGCTCCTAGGGCCATGACTATTCCACCACAGCCTATTAAACGCGGCCGGTGTCCCCTGGCTCCAAAGTAGCTCACAAAGAGGATGAGGGCCAAGTTACCAATCTCAAAGCTACTAGCAATTACACCAACATCTGCACTCTGCAGGTTAAATCTCCGCTCTAGGGTAGTTAAGACACTGACCTGTAGAAAAAGAAAAAAAAGAAGTGTTGACATAAAGGAAGGATCACTATTGCTTCATAGTTTAGTTTCTCCCCCACCCCCATTGTCTTGACTCAACTGGATTTTTTCTGTCCTTCTAAGATTTCAATAAGGCACAATTTGTGCAAATTGGTTTAGAACAAAAACAATTAGGAAACATTTTTATTCAGTATTAAGAGGCTAAACAGTTTGCAGAGGAATTTACTTTCCCGACTTTTTACTTTTCTTGAGATCTGCTTTATACCTGACAGTATCTCTACCTCAAGCTTTGTCTCCCCTATTCCCTTCAGCGATCACTAAGCAGTTTACACATCTCTAAATTTAGAGACATTCCTAACTCCATTCGACTGATAGAGTCTCAGAGCTGGAAGATCCCTCAGAGGTCTTCCAGTCCAATTAACTTTTAAGAAAATCCCACTCCACAAAGTTCCTGAAAATGATGAGAAGGATGAGAGATGCAGTATATAGTGATTTAAGGTTTGCAAAGACTTTCCATGTTCTACCACATCTGATCCTCACAAATACCACCAGAAGTAGATGGTTTTGTTATCCCCATTTTACAGCTCAGGAAACTGAGGTCGAAAGAAGTTAAATGAAGTCATTTAACCAAGGTCACATAGCTAGTATTTGGGGCAATTCAGGTCTTCTTAACGCCAGGTGTAGCATTTTATCTCCTCTATACCATGTGATTGATATTTATCCTCTACATGAAGACTTCCAGTGTTAGTCATCACAATCCTTCTGGAGTCAGCCATTCTACTTTGGGACAGTCCTAAGGAAGTTTTTATTTATATTGTGTTGAAATCTTGGACCTCTTTCTGTACTCTGTCATCATACAAAACAATTCATGCAAATAAGCAATCCTTCAAACATTTGAAGACCTGTACCACGACCTCTACTCCCAAGCCTTTTCTTCTCTAGAATAGACATTTAATACCTTCACATGAAGTCCTACAACATGTGTGGAGTTCTTGGATAACTATGGTCATCTTACTTTGAATTTGCTCCAGCTTTTCCATATCCTTCCTGATCACAATGTTCCAAGTATTATCTGACCAGAATAAAATACAGCGCAACTATCACTTTCTTTGTTCTGGGGTCATGAAGCCTAAGTTCATGCTTAGGTTTTTGGACTACTGTGTCACACTGTTGACTCATGTTGACCTTGTTATCTACTAAAATCTCCCAATCTTTCACATGACATATTTCACAATTTATCCATATTGTCCCTATAATTATGTCATTTATTTTTAATCCAAATGTAAGCCTTTATATTTATTCAACTGTATTTTATCTTATTAGATTTGGTGCATCATTCCAACTGAATGAAATATTTTTGAATTACAATTCAATAATCTAACATATCCAGTGTCCCTTTAAAATGAGTGACATCTGCCAATTTTGAAAGCATGTCTATGTCTTTGTACAAGTCAATAGAGTCATGAAATTTCAGTTTGACATGAATTCAATTCCAGAACCAGTGCAGTCATCCTCACATCATTAGCATCATCATTATTCTTTCACTTTACTCCTTTCTCTTCCTCCCTTCTTCTCCTTTTTTTGACCAGAATTTCCATAATGCAGATTGAGGAAATTCCCGTTTTGTTACACCATTGGGCTGAGTTCCCAAAGGAGGCAAGCCACTGCTACTCCCTCCTTCTGGAAAAGAGCCTGAAGCGTAGGTTATGCCAAATGCCACTGAACAGAACTCCAAGATCCTTACAGAAATAGCATTCTATCATTGTAAGATAATGAATCCCTAATTAGTCGGTGGATTAGTATGATACTACCGGGACACTGTTATTGCTTAAAATATTAATAACTGAATTTTACATAGCACTTTAAGGTTTACAAAAGACTTATATCTTTTATTCCTGCTACCTTTGTAAGCTAAGCACCACAGATGTTATTATTTCCATTTTACAGATGAGGAAACTGATGGTCAAAGAGGTAAAATAACTTGCTATTTACATACAACTAGTGCAATCAGAGATAGAATTCAGGCCCAGGCCACTCCTAATATCAATTCTAAAGCTTTTTCTTCTACACCATGCCATTTCTGATGTCCTCTCTTTTTTTCCTACACAAATGCACAATTTTCTTGAATTTCCCCAATGATGAAATGAGTTCAATGATACCATTATTTGTGTACCTTACTGATAAGAAGAAAGTTTAAGGAAAATGTGTCAATGTGATCTGAACCCATTGGAATACTTACACATAATTTTATATGCACATTAATTATATGTGCATATGTATGTATGTATGATGCAACATGACATAGTGACTAGAGAACTAAGAGTTGGCCTTGAAGTCAGGAAGACCTAGGTTCATCCCATATCTGACACATAGTGTGTGTGATGCTGGGCAAGCTCCTTAACTTCTAAGTGCTCCAAGTCAGTGGTGTCAAACTCAGAAGGAAACAGAGGCTACCAAACCTTGCTTCAGAATCCCTGCTGGCTTGACAAAGAAAGTCATACATGAACATGATCTATGTTCCATTGTATTTTATTTATTTTGTGAAATATTTGCCAATTACATTTTAATCAGGTTCTGGACACATCTGTGTTGAAGGCCATAATGCCTCACGGTGTGTTTTGCAACTCTCTTCTAAGTATTCCTCTAAGACTAAATTGGAAAGATTGTGATGACCTGCATTGGTAGAAGAAACTTCCCCTGGGAGTTGCCTATACCAGTGAAATCACAAGTCTAGTCCCTAGTCAAACATATATATGTGTGTGTACATACATACATATACATTATATATATTTACTTTCTTTCTTCAATGAATATTTTAAACATATATAATCTATACACAAAGAAATTTGCATGTTGTTATTATTGAAGAGTAACTAGTTAGTGTTTCTTGGCCACATTTCAAATTCATGACTTTAACAGATATAGTCAATCACATTAATTACACACATTAATATACACACATATACATATGCATGTGTGTGTTCATCCTTCGTTGCCAAAGAAGACTATGCCATCAGAGAAATAATGACATGACTTGCACTTGACTTTGTGTTGAGTGAGGGAGGGCTGTGCAGGTACCAGTCTCACTTCTCCAGAGCCATCTGAATCCAGTGACCAGATACTCATCAGGATGACTG
>CM053769.1:562313166-562349694 GCA_028658325.1 Potorous gilbertii | reverse complement strand
ATTGGACAGAATGTATTCTGCGGAGATTAGTTTGTGAATAAAACAGTGTAAGGGCTTCAGCAGCAGAGTTAGTATCTGAACAGAACTGCAACCAGAATGAGGCCTTGGAAGCAAGCATCTTGGGTTGAGGGAGTGGGGGAGTTGATAGCATCCTGGACTACCCAATTGACCTGTTGCATCTCTGGGCCCCACACTACTACACAGTTCTCTTGGCTGTCTTACCCCTCTCACACCGAGGACTTACTCACTTTCCTGCCCCCAAATGTTGTATCTCAGCACATACTGGTTGGCCTGGGGACCTGCATCACTCAAGATGGCAAGGATCCAGAGAAATGGATTGACCACCCAAGCTGCTTTCCACCCCACCTTCCCTGACTCTCCCTATAGTAATTTCCGTACTAACCCTTCCTAGTAGCTTTGCTCATCTGCCCTCTATTTCCACTCTAGAAATCTTCTTTATTAAGTGAAACCCAAAATTTCTTGAATTAAGAGTCAGAGGACCTGAGTTTGACTCCTGGTTCTACCACTTACTAGTTGGTGTGATCTTAGGTAAATCCCTTTACCCTCTGAGACAGTTTCCTCATTTGTAAAACGATGACTTCTCAGTCCCTTTCCATCTTTAAATCTGTAATTCCATGATTCCCATGACCTTTTACTTGACCATTCCTTCCATCTTCTGGGGTTCACTGAAAGGTAGTTTTCTCCTAAAACTATCTCCTACCAAAGTCTTACCTAAATGCCCTTGGTTTTTAGTGCAAGTTATCCTGTATATTCTTATATGGGAGAAAGAGAATAAGACTCTATTAAGTGCCTATTATGTGCCAGACCTGTGCTAAGCATGCTATCTCATTTGATCTCTACAACAGCTCTAGGATTTCGGTGCTTATTAAGATCCCCATTTCCCAGTCTAAGGCACGGAGGTCAAGTGACTTGCCTAGGGTCAAACGGTGTCCAGAGCTGGCTTTGAACTCAGGTCTTCCTAACTCTACATCCAGTGTTACATCCATTGTGCTCAGTAGCTGTCTTAGTATTTATATCCGTTTACATCTTGTATTCCACATCACCTCTATTCCCTTCCCCCCTCCTCCAATGTAAGCTCTTCAAAGGCAGGGGCTGTTTTTCTTAACATAGTAGATACTTAATAAATGCTCATTAGGAGATATGCAAATGAGGGATACTGGAAGAATTTGGCATACCAGAGAGATGGTCCAAGTGACAGGAATTTCTACTACTATTACTACTACTACTACTACTACTACTACGACTGCTGTTGCTACTGCTACTGCTGCTGCTGCCGCAGTCACCACCACCGCCACCACCACCACCACCACTACTACTACTATTACTACTGCTGTCAACCACACTGCCACAGTAATCACCAGTAATAATAGTAGACTATATATACCATTTTAAGATTTGCAAAGTACTCAAAATATATTATCTCAGGTGACCCTCCCTACAACCTTGTTAGGTGGTTGCTATTATTTTACAATTTTACAGATGAAGAAACTGAAGATGAGAGAAGTGCCTCGTTTATTTTCAAGTTATTTTCCAGTGGGATGTAAATTGGGACATGGTTCTCCCAGGTTTTTTTTTTGACAGAATAAAAACAACAAAAACACAGGAGACATTTAAATATGAAGAACGACCAGGTATATCACAAAGGTGTACTAACAAAGAGGAAGAAAGCATAGGTTTTTGTCAGGTTGTTCCTGATCATTCTTTTTCAGTTATGTCTGACTCTGTGACCCCTTTGGGAATTTTCTTGGCAAAGACACTGGGTGCTTTGCCATTTCCTTCTCCAATCCAATTTGACAGATGATGAAACAGAGGCAAACAGGGTGAAGTGACTTGCTCAAGGTCACACAGCTGGTAAGTGTCTGAGGTCAGATTTGAATTCAGGTCTTCCTGACTCCGGGGCCAGTGCTCTTTCCACTGTTCTACCTACGTGCCCTGCTTTTCTGAGGCAGAGAAGGGGAAAATGTTCCTCAATCGTCACATAATATCTTGCTAGGTAGGAAGGAATAGGAAGGTAAATTCTTGGACCTATGAATATGGAGTTAAGAGGCTCCCTATAAATACTTACAGACTTGGGAATATTTCTTATTCATTTTGTTGTCTGAGAAGAGCATGAGGTTCCTTAGGAGATCCAAGTGATGGTGGAGGGGAGAATATGGATTCTGGTCAGTAACATAAGCTCTAAAAGTATTTGAAAAGCACATCTTTTATTGCATCTTGTATATCATGACTGTGCTTTAAGAGTCAACATTTCACAAAAGCTCCCTATATAACTTTGCACAAAAAGAATTAGGGCTTTCAATTTTGCCTTAGTAAATATTCCCAATCCAGTCTATCACAATATCTTTTCCTTAGGATTCTATCTCTACTTTTATGAAAGTAAGTTGATCTAATAGAGTGAAAGTTAGAGAGACCACAGTTCTGTCAGGATTTTTTCTTTCCCTTGATTTGAAACTTGCCTCTCTGTGCTTTCTGTACAGTGCCCTAGCTCTGTCCTCTTAGGAGAATCAGATTAAGTCAAATCCTTCCTTGGTATGAAAGCCCTTCAAATATTTGAAGACCACGGTCTTAAAATCTTCAGTCTCCAAGCTTTCCCTCTTCTTGGCCAAATGTTCTCACTTGCTTTTTCCTATCATAGTCTCTAGCCCCACTCATTATCCCAGCTGTCTTCTCCCCCTCATCAATGTCCTTCCTTAAAGTGATATCAATGCATATGTGTAAAGACCAAAGATATATATACAAAGAACCAAGGACAGCTGAAAGAGTCCCAGGTTTAGAGTCAAGGGCATTGGGTTCCAATCCTTGTTTCAATGCTGCCTGCTTATTACAACCAAATGTCCCCTGTTCCTTGCGAATATGGTGATAGGTATCATTGATCTACGAAATGAAATGCATCTTATAAGATTTCTCTAGCACAACCTTCCCTTCTAACGTCATATTTAGCAGCTGATACTTGGAAGTTTAAATGGGAGTGAGGAGCAGTAGAATAGTCTGCATGTCTTCTACTAAGCCTTCAGTAATACAATTATCACTTCCACATTGCAACTTTCCTCATAGGTGGTTTAGATATACTGTGGGTAGATGTAAGAAATTAAATGGGAATTCTGGGGAGGTTTTGCAGAAGCTGTAGACAACACAAAGGCCAGTAGATGACACAGAAAAAGTTAAGAAACTCAGAAATGCAGAAAACATACGTATAACATTGTATAATATCAACCTAAATTTTACAATAAGGTACTGCAAACATTCCACAAAAAAAGAAAAAAAGGACAGAATTTTTCTTTGGTATGAAGAGAGTGGGTCAAAACAATTTTATGCAGATATCCAGATCATGGGGACACCCCCTGTAGTCCCTGCGTTGTAGAGGGATAACTGATTGGAAGGGGTGACTTCCCACAAGACATAACTTGGAAGACTCTGTGGACCCTGAGGAGGGATATGGAGCTTTATTCACTTAATGAGAATCAGACTCCCTTCCAAACTGCTTTCTAATTTTAGACCTTCTGACAGTAACAAGACATATATGCAACATCAATACAATTACATGAGATCTAATTTGATCAAGAGTGCCCAGGGATTCTGGAGTCTCAATCCATGCTCTTCTTCCCTGGGGCTCTTTTGCTTTTCTACCATGACAGGAGTAAGACTCTTGAGAAGAGATTCCTAAACTGGGTCTATGGACCCCTCAGAGTTCTGTGGCTAGATTTCAAGAGTTCCATGAACTTGAGGAGAAAATTCCATTTTACATTCCATCATAATTGGCTTCTTTTGTCCTCATATGAGTTATATTTCATAGTGTGAAAGAGTTACAGGACACAAAAATAATTGGAAAGCTAGATGCTCTGCCCCTACCTTTGCTCTCTTGCCTTGGAACTATGGAAGTAGCTGGAGTCTGATGACTCAGCTCTTACCATTTTTCACCATCTCTTAAAGGTGGTCCAGGAGAACTCTGGGTCTCCCTCCTCGTCTTATTTGCTGCTCTGACTTGGAGATGTGCCACATAGCAGAGACCTCATTTTTGTCTCTCAATCCTCCTATTTCCTCCCCCCATTCTCTTTGTGTTTGCTTAAAAATCTGCCCCCAATCTAGGAATAGTCCCCCAAGTGTAGGAGAACTAATCCATTGCCATCCTCCTCTTGCAGGAATAGTCACCTGACTTAAATGTTTAGAATTATTGTTAAGAATTACATTTTTATTCTCTAGCACTCATTATGGATAGATCTGTAAATTTTTGGACCAAGCATTCCCCTGAAGGTCCATGGAGCATATACTTGGTAATTCAATTTACCTTATATCAACATTTTCATTACTCAACTGAGAATAACCTTAGAGTCAGTCTTTGGATGATTTCTCATTGAATACCTCTGTCTTGTGAAAAAATCGTGGAGCTACTTTGTGGCCAAGATTTTGCTGGTGAGTTAAGGCCAATGCCAAGAGATGCCAGGCACTTCAAACAGATCTAGGGGTACAACACACTCAATAGTAGGTAGATGTTGGAAGGGTTGGATCCCAGTCCAAAAGAACTACTAATACTTGGTTGTTGTTTAGTCATGTCAGATTCTTTGTGACCCATTTTGGGGTTTTCCTGGCAAAGATATCGGAGTGATTTATTATGTCCTTCTCCAGATTGTTTTACAGGTGAGGAACACAGGCAAACAGGAGTAAAGTGACTTGCCTAGGGTCATGCAGCTTGCAAGTGTCTGAGGCTGGATTTGAATTCACAAAGATGAGTATTCCTGACTTCAGGCCTGACACTCTTTCCACTACGCTGTTCAATGAACACTAAATGATCTTTTTTATGACTGACTAAACCATTCTGGGTCTCAGTTTCCTCAGAGGTAAAGTGAGGAAATTGGTCTGGATTAGAGGTGTCAATCTCCTGAGAGTTTAGGAAACACTTAAGGAAATAAATAAAAATGCAACAATAGATAATGTTAATTTGTGATTTTTTAAGTCAATAAGAGGATGTAGAATTTGATACCATTAATGTAGTTGACCTCTGTGATTCCTTCCCCCTTTACTCTGATGTCAAGAACTGCATTTAACAGCAGACCCATTAATATACTATTACTTATACTTTCTTAGAGTCAGTATGCTCTAGTTAAAACTACAAAAGCCTTATAAGGGTATTATTGGTTTTCAAATCTTGAGGAACTGTTTAGGAGAGGACCTTGCACCAATGAGAGGAAATATGTTATTGAGTCAATTAATAACTCATTGAAGTCAAACTTGGTCGCAAGGATGTTGGAAAGACAACAGGTTTATAATCTGTTAATGAAACCATACTGGCTGAGTAAATCTGGGCAAGCTGTTACACACATACACACACACACACACACACACACACACATAGGTACACGCTCAGTCTCCCAACTCTCCCAACTTCACAGACCATTCCCTTGGTCTGGATTTTACTCCTTCCTTATCTCTGCTTAACTTCAAATCTCAGCTAAAATCCCATCTTCACTAAGAACCCTTTCCTGGTTTCCTTTAACATTTATGCCTTCTCTAATTTGTCTAGCATTTAGATTATTTATACACAGCTGTTTCCCTCTTGTCTTCCCCATTAGATCATATGCTCTTGAAGACAAGGGCTGTGTTTGCCTTTCATTGAATCCCAAGTGCTTAGCGCAGTTCCTGACCCTTAATAAATGCTTGCATCCTTGACTTGACCCTTTCAAAGACCCTTTTTCCCCAAGGCTCAGCTATTTAAAGCCCTATAAAGATATATCCAATTTTTGGAGACTGTTTTCCATCAAAGAAAGTTATTCATATATCATAAATGAGAACACAATAAACATTTGTTAAGAGCCTACTATGTTCCAGACTCTGTGGTAGATGCTTTACAAATATTACCACATTTGATCCTTGCCATAACCCTGTGAGGTAGATGACATTAGTTTTCCCATTTTACAGCTGAAGATACTGAGACAGGCAGAGGTTAAGCAACTCCCCCAAGGTCACACAGCTCTCAAGTGTCTGAGGCTGGCTTTGAACTCAGGCCTTCCTGATTCCAGTTCCAGAACACTATGCTCAACCTAGCTGCCTCATGATAAAGGAATCAGAGGATAGAGGCATCTTTATAGTAGTTCAATAACTTCTTAACTATTATATTCTGGGCTAGGGAGTTGGTCAAGGAGTAGAAGGATCATCTAATCCAGCTCTCTCTTTTTACATACGAGGAAACTAAGGTCAAAGGAAGTACAATAACTTGTCCAAGATCACACAAGTAGTTAAGCATCAGAGGCAGCATTTGAACCCAGGTCTTTTGACTCTAGAGCCAATTTTTTCCCACTATACTACACTGTCTCTCACAAATCCAAAACTTTAACTATAATATCACACTGACTCTACAGGGTGGTACTTTCGAGTTTGTTTGGTTTCCATGTGCCCAGCCATCTCCCTTTTGTCAAATTTCATATAGTTGCAAGCTTCGTGTATTGGAAAGGAATAAAAATAAGCATACCAATCATCAAGTTTTCCCAATGTATCCTGAATTGAATGAAAACTTTTAAAATATAAAACTTGGTCAGTGTCCAGTGGCAAACCAATTCTGTACAGCAGCCCTGGGACCAACCCAGGCACCAGCTGGACTTTTAAACTCTGAATAGCCCAGTAGTTTAAGAGATGCCATTCTGAGACTCATCATTGTTTGGCCCCAGCTGCCATAGGGCTCACATGCAAACATGTTTCTAGTAGTGCTGTGTGGATGTACGTGTTTCAAATTGGGCTTCTGTGTCACAGCTGTGCAGTTTGGAGTGTTTGAGAAACAAATGAATAGTTACCATCTCTGGTTCTTTGGCTGGGGGAGAAAGGGGAAGAAAAGGAGAGAAACAAAGCAAGTGGTTTAGGGAATAATTTGAAAGAAATCCTATGTCATCTAGGACTCTGGAAAACACAACAGGATGAACTGTAAAAATGATATGGACCCCAAACAACTTTAACGTATGTACCCAATATGGGGCAACTCTGGATAACAAGGCATCAGATAGACTCTGAGCACATTCCTTAAACTCCCGAGTTCCCACTTTTCTCATGTACAAGCAATAAGGTTGTACTCTGTTGTCTCTGAAGTTCCTTCTATGATCCTATGATCTCAAAATACCGCTCTAGACCCATATCCTAAAGGAATCAGAGAAGAAAGCAAAGGACTTATGTGTACAAAAATAGCTCTTTCTGTAGTCCATTGAAACTAAGGAATGCACCTTACCTGAGGAATGATTGAATAAATCCTAGCATGTGAATGTAATGGGACATTACAAAAGGGATGATTTCAGACAAACCTGGGAAGACCTGTATGAAATGATACAGAGTGAAATACTCAGGACAATATATGCAATGTATATGATCTGGAGACCTCATACAATAACAATACTATTACAAAAAAAAAAAAAAAAGAAAACCAACTTTGAATGCTGCTCAGTGCAATGCCCAACCAAGATTCCAATCCTGCGAGGGAGGAGACATTCTAAGCATCTCTGGACAAAGAGGTAATGAATTCAAGGTGAAGAATGAAAAGTTTTCAGACTTGACTGTCGCAGGAATTTGTTTCACTGACAATGAATATCGGAAACAAAGGATTTATTTTTCTATCTTTCAATTTGAGAGGATGGGAGGGAGTGAGGTTAGCTAGTGATGAAGTATTTTAAAAAGTGAATACAAGAAAACAAAATGAAGGTCAGTGGGCAACAGACAAGAAGGAAAACTGAAAATAAAGCATTGATTTTGCTCTATATTTTAAAATAAAAGCAAATCAAACATGATACAGACTTACATTTTCATGTACAATCTTTTTTTTCCATTTCTACTTTGTATATGAAAATGTTTTTCTTATCTGGCACTGGCTAAATTCAGAATAAAAAAGGAAGAAAAGATTTATTAAGTATATAATATATGCAAACTGTTTGGAAGTGTTCAATCAAAGGCTAGATGACCAAATCTGTCTAGTACTAGAAGTAATTTCTGTCCTCGATGTCAGGTTGGAAGAGATAACCATGAATGTCCCTTCTGACTGTGAGTCTGAACATTCCTGCCATAAATAAAATGTTTCTATTATTTAGATTAAAGAAATTTAAAGGATAAAATGATCCAGTACCACCAAGTTACTTTCCAGCATTCTCTTTTGGAGCTATTTTTCTTTCAAGGAGATTGATTAAATTGCTATGATGGTTTGGGAAAAGTGTTCACAGAAGGAAATCCTTGGTGGAGCACTTATCAGTCCATAACCATATGACTAGGTTGAGCTGGGGTTGTTGTACACATTCTAGCCACTTAAACAATAATACTTCACTCAGTGAAAATAGGAAGGACGAAGCACAGACATCCACATCAATATGCTGGCCAAAAATAACATGATGAAAACACAAATCCTGACACTGAGTTGAAGCTCACTCGTGGAGAACCAGGCAGGCTGTTCATAACGTCAGGATTTGAGGATAAGAAACATGAGATTTCAATTGCATTAACAGCAGTTTTTTTCTTTTTCAAGTAAATTTTTCAAATGCTACAAACTAATAGTCACTCCACAGCCCTTTGGGTCTGTCTCAATGCCCCACCAACAAAGAAATCCTTCCTGTTGCATGTTTGAAATCACACTTTTTTTTTGGTCTCCTATGCTGAATGTAAAAATCTGCTTCTGTCCCAGAAATTGGTGGCAGGAGTTGTGATCTTACACGTTATAGAAGGCAGGTGATTTAGGTGTGATTTTTGGTCTCAGACTTTTTGCGTCTCCAGATGATGGAACTGCTGAAGCAATTGATTGTTTGCTCAGCTCAACTGGAAAGCCAAGAACTCATCTCCCTCAAGAATTTCTCCTTGGAGCTAAGAAGGAATGAGAATGATGTGACCTGGAATGGTACCAGCAAGGGCTATGTATGACTCAGGATGTGGGCAGTAGGAGTAAAGTGTAGATCTCAGAGAGAGATTAGGTCTCCAAGAAAGGCATCATGGAGGAAAAATAAAAGAGCCTACTCTACTGTATGAGCCATAGTTTGTACAAGTGACAAGAGATTACCCTTCCGTCATTTTCTGCCTATGTCCCTGACTCTAGAGGCAACTAGATGGTACAGTGAATTGAAAGCTGGTCCTGGAGTCAAGAAGATCTGAATTCAAGTCAGACATTCACTAGCTATGTGACCCTGGATGAGTCACATAACTTCTGTCTTCCACAGTTTTCCTAACTATAAAATAGGGACAATGATAGCAACACCCTCGCCGGGTTGCTGAGAGGTTTATCCTCTGAGAAAATATTTCTAATGCACTTAGTACAGCGCCAAGTCCCAGTAGCCCCTTAATCAATGTTTATCATCTTCCTTCTCTCTGACTTTGTCCATCCTTCCTCCTCATAGCCACCATCTCAAAAAGAGAATGGGATTTTTTTCCCCTTACATTATGTTTTAGGATCATTGAATTTGAAGCTGAAAGTAGACTTACATGACACCTCGTCTAATCACTTCATTTCATGCATGTGAGACTTCATACCCAAAGCAGGAAAGTGATTTGACTATGTCTAGGAGAAGAGTCAATCAGTAGTGGAAAAAGCTCCACAAAAAACAAACCATGGAAGAAGGAGCCATGTGTAATATTTGGGAGACTGTATTTCTTTCAAACTATTTTGCCTTGTTAGTAAAATTTTATTTTTGAGAAATAATAACATCCACAAGGGCTGTTAAAAAATCAGTTCAATGGTTTGAAATTTTTAAAAGATGACTAGGTTGTGTTAGCTCATTCTTTTCCACACACACCCCTTCCACATCATTCCTCCTCCTTTTTCAATGCCCTGTCCTTGGTTTGGATTACTAGATCCAACTTGGCAGATGCCTGTCTCTTCTCACTAGAGAACACACTGCCCTTGGCATTATCAATGATACAACATCTGATCAAGAGGAAGGGAAAAGAAGGTAGAAAGAAGCAAGTTAGGGAACCAGAAAGAAAAAAAAAGAAGTGTGTGGTGACCCTTAGTGTCCTGTCTTTCAGCTCCTCTCTCTGCTGTCATGACAAATGCATCTGATAAAGAGATAAAAATACATAAGAATAATAAAGGTCTGATTTTTAATCAGTCATTTAACTAGAAAACTGGCATGCTGAGAGATATGCCCACCAGCCTCCTGGTAAAACTGAGGCCCCTCACTGCCAGCAGTAAAAGATTTGATTTTATTTGTTTAATTTCCAACAAGGATGCAACAAGGCATCCCACAGATTAAGACAGAGTGATCATCCAGCACCTGGATGAGACTTCTAGGTCCTAGAAGAATGTGGCTCTCTCCCAAGTTCCTCTCAACTTATCTTCCTGTTTATGGTGGAATGACTTTCCCATATTGTGCTGGATCACTTTGCTTGATGTTAGAACTTCTGGGTCACTTACTCATCAGTTTCTGGTGTTATAATCCTATGATTAAGTTACAGGCCAGTGAGAAGCACCAACTTTAAATCTATGTTCCTATAACATCAAGTTTAATTACAAGGAAAATCCAGCTGCTTGACAGCCCATAATTTGTATTTAAAGTTAAGTTTGTTTTCACTAGAACCAAGAGTCTGTGAATTCAGCAAATGGATGGAAGCGATGGGTAGGTTATGTGTGGCTGGAGAGAAGAATTGAGAAGTATCCCAAACCATGTGTTCTTTAATAAGTTGCCTTTTCTGTCACCTGGATAGTTTGCCCTAGAGTTTTCGCTCTTAGCACTAAAATAAAAGGAATCCTATAAAGACCGATGAAGATTGTCACTGTGCCTGTATTTGCTGTGGTTTCTCAGCCTATTACTACTTCAGCCACATGGGGATAACTTTTTTCTTTATTTACTACCTGAATAATTGATCTTTACAAGCATTTATTATTTCTCCCTCCCCTCCACTGAACTTTTTTTTAAAGATGAGAAATAACAAATATGCATAGCCCAGAAAAAAAATAAATTCCCACATTGACCAAATCCAAAAAGTATCTCAACTTCTACATCTGAAGTCCATCACCAGGAGGTGGCTGCTGCATTTCATCTTCAGTTCTTGGGGAGAGGAGCTCTACATTTGGCCTCGGAGGCTGATTTATTGATGATTGTTGACATTGAAAGCCACTGACTAAATAAATCTAATTTTTTGAATGACTTTTAAATCTCAAGTCTGCTTGCTAAAAGAAACCACAAAAGTAATGTTTCCTTCTTCTTTGGCTAATAGCCTTTATAGCTGAGAATAAAGGAGAAAGCCTTCCCTGTTGAGAAAAATGTCGAGTACAGAAAAATCCTTCAAGATGATTGCAGCAGTGACCAATGCTGGTGCTATTAGAAACTCTGTCCATGTTGGAATAACCTCAAACCATAGCAGAGGCCTGTGGTTGGAGTTATGTATGAAAGAGCTCTGCGGTTCACCTTATTATTGGGGAGGGGTAACTGATTAAAAAGCTCTGGCATATATTTGAAAGGGCAAATGGAATGAAGGCTTTCTGCAAACGGGAAGGCCTCAGACCTAGAAGACTGAGTGAAACCCAGATAATACCAGATTCATCACCTGCTATAAAGTTAACTTTTCTTACTGCTGTCTGTGCCAAGACAAGGGCTCAGACTATACAGCCAGGGTAGCAGAAGGAGGCAAGCAACCTGAGCAGCATCCACAGCTGCTTTTGTCACCTACTTTTATGAGAGAGGCCGCCTTGGTCATTGGCTCTTATGAGGGAAATGTTGACGCCTGAGCTCCAGTCCCTTGAGTACACAGCTCTTCCATAAACTTGCCAAGAGAACCAGGTAAAATGAACACAAAGTCATGTACCGCCAGAGGCAGTCTCACTACCTAGCCCAGGGCTGGGGAATCTGTGGTCTGGATGCTACATATGGCCCTCTAGGTCCTCAAGTGCAGTCGTTAGATTGAATTCAAACTTCACAGAACAAATCCCAAGTTTGGATTCAGTCAAAGGGCCACACTTGAGGACCTAAAAGGCCACATGTGGCCTCAAGGCCCCAGTTTCCCCAGGTCTGACCTAGCCTCCCTCCACCTACCACACAACTCAGAACACTTCTAAAGCATGCAGCCTTAAAAAACTGGTTGAAGCTCATACAGGCTTAATGACCTGTTGGTGGTCTCACAACTAGAGTGAAAGATGAAACTTTAACCCAGGTAATCCTGACTCTAAATCCAGAAGTCCTGGCACTATTTTGCTGCCTCTGAAGGAGATTAGCTGTATGATCTGCTTGCTTTTCTCTTTGTCTGTCTTCTGCATTTGGCACTTGGCAGGCAAAATGGAAATTCAGGCTGTAATTGTGATAGGCATCGCCATGGTGGACATTGTTTGACATTGTGATATTAGGGTCCAAACCACCAGCCTCCCATCTGCTCCAACACACAGAACTAACTGTCTTCAGAGATAAAAAGATCCTTTTATTGGATGGTTGGACAACCTGTGCACCTTCCCCCAAACATTTTATTATGATGACAATGGGAAAGAATACATGCAAAGTGTATTCAGCAGCTCTGTACACAGCCCTAAGCATGTTGGTAAAGGCAATCCAGGTGCACGCAGCCTGACTCTTAGTGTTACTATTTCAGCTAATATGGACGAGGCTATAGTCAGGATGCCACTGAGGTTATTGGCAGTTCTTTGTTAATATTGTTAAAGGTTAAGGCTTATATTCAAAATAATCAGCCATTGCCTATAAAATAACATTGAGGAGACATACATAACCACTCTAGTCTGAGCTAATCCTTTAATATGGAGCAATATGGTCCACTATCTTTCATAATGACATACATTTATATAATACTTTTATAAACATAAAAGTATACAAAGTGCTTTCTACATATCATCCCAGTGGGACTTCTCACAACAACCCGGAAAAGTCGATGATGAATGCATATTATCTCCATTTTACAAATAAAGAAATGGGGGTTTAGCAAGATTAAGTGATTTGCCAAAAATTACATCATTATAAAGTGTCAGAACTTATACTCAAGATCATGGGACTTAGAACTGGAAGAGAATTCAGCAGTCAGCTAGCTGAAACCCTTTTGACAGGTAGGTGGCACAGTGGATAGAATGCTGGGGATGGAGCCAGGAAGACTTGAGTTCAAATCTGACCTCAGACACTTATTAGCTGGGGTACCCTGGCCAAGTTTGTCCTTTAGTTTACCAATATGAAACTGAGGCCAAGAGAGAAGCAAGATGCTGAAAGATTACCTCAGATAAAGGACTTCTTACTCCAAGTGCAATGTTCTTTCTATGCTACCAATATAACAGCAGGTCTGGAGAAATCCATAACTAAATCAAGGACCTTGGATTTTGTTGGTATGAAACTCTCTCTACCCACCGCACAACTCAGAACACTTCTAAAGCATACAGCCTTAGAGAACTGCTTGAGGTTCATACAGGTTTAATGATCTGTCCATGGTCTCACAACTAGTGTCAAAGATGAAACTTCAACCCAAGTATTCCTGACTCCAAAGCCAGTAGTCCTGGCACATTTTGCTGCCTCTAAAGAATACTTTGGATATATGAGATTTATGAAACTCACAACAAAAATGTCAAATTTTGAGTAACTAGGATCTTTGCATAAGGCTCCTTTTTGTAGGCTCTGTGTATATGTGTTTACATGCATACATTAATATTTGCACTGGACAAAACATATTAATGTTGACTTGGAGAATCATAGACCATCGGAGCTTCAGGGGACATTAGAAATGATCTAACCCACTCCTTTCATCTTATATATGAGAAAATTAAGGCTTAAGGGAGTTAAATGACTTATGCAAGGTAATATAGATAGTGGTAGAATCAGGTCCAGCACCATTTCCCAATTCCTACTCCAGGGTTCTTTAAGGAAAGTTATGATACCTCATCATGTGCTCACGTGTATATTCTGCCTGATATAATTGTGCAAGCACACAATTCTCTCCATTACATACATGCACAAGCACATACTCTTAATTTTCCCCAAGTGTAGTATAAATTTCAACCCATTAAATGAACTGATTCTATAGTGCCCTTGTGGATGTGACTAACCCTCACCCCCAGCCATGACATCACTGTTTCCATGGTAACTAATGCACTTCAAAAGGAAAAATGCAGATGGTGGCTTAAAAAATCCAGACAAAATAAGTAACAGAAACCAGCACATGAAATAGTACGGGTTTGTGCAGAGGATACCTGTACTACAGAATCAGCTCAGTGCAGTGATAAATATTTTAGTAGAGTCTTTATGTGGTTGGATATTCTACAATACAGTAGCCTCATCAAATAACACTTCTGCCTTTGCACTCAAGGCTGCAAAGGAGGGGTGCTAGCCCCCAAGAGCGTGCAGGTAGGGAAAGAGGCTGCATTCAAAAGCACAGGTGCATTCTGAAGCTGAACTTTCAAAATCAAGAAAGGTACTACAATTGACAGTTACATTGAAATTAGGTTTAACTGAGAACAGACTATTTTAAAAACATTTGAATGCCTGGGAGAAACAAAAGAATAACTCACCAAACGAAAAAGGTTCAAAAGGGCAAAAATAAAATAAAATTTCTATTCTTATGTTCTAAATATAGGAAAAGAATCAAATGCATATGAACTACCTGACCTTTCTTTCTTTCATTAGCCAATAATATTTTTTAATTGAGGGGCATAAACTCTTTCTCATTGTTTGTGTCTCATTGTTTAGATGTCAATGAATGCAGGTTTATCTGGGCATGAAGATAAAAGCTCAGCCTTGTAGGAGAGGCAGCTGGGATGTGACAGTTCTGGATGGTTTGACACAAAACTAGAATCTGGTTTTTAAAACATTGCAAAATGTGGTAGGCATGTTGATCAGTCACTGTCAAAATGTCACTCGACATGTTCTGCATATAGAACACGAGCTTAAAGGCATGATGTCATTTCATCTTCCTGTTGGGGGGAACCAATATTCCAAAGACCATGTGATGACACAGTTATCAATATAGGTGGGGTTTTTTTGGTGATTTTTCTGACTGACAAAGATTTTAATTTGATCTAGAAAACTGGAATCAATCAAAAATGTTTAAACCTATCCACTCTTGTTATTACAGCACTCTTCATGACTCTCTTTGGGGTTTTGTTAGCAAAGATAATGGAATGATTTGCCATTTTCTTCTCCAGCTCATTTTACAGATGAGGAAACTGAGACAAATAGGGTTAAGCGACTTGCCCAGAGTCACACAGCTAGTAAGTGTCTGAGGCCATATTTGAACTCAAGAAAACAAGTCTTCCTGACTCTTGCCCAGCACTCTATCTACTGCTCTACTTAACTGCTTAAAAAAAAAAATCCGTTCATTGCTTAACATCAAAGGGAGAAATCTGAGGTCAACTTTGTTTCTATCTTGCATTTCTAGAGTATATTTCTAGGATATTTCACCTTCCCAGCATTTTAGACATTTGATTCTTACTTAAATGTTTTGAAAGACTTTTCATTTAGACCAGCTACTTCCTTTATGGCTTCATCATCTAATAGACAGGGAACAAGGAACATCACTAGTAGACCTTAAAATGGACCAGTTCATACAAACCCCTTGGTTCCTGAGAAGAGTGAACCATTCCCTCCCTCCCTGTCTACCAGTTGCATCTCAACTTACTCTGCCTGGAATTTCTAGTCAACAGTCAATAAGCTTTTATTAAGCACTTACTATGTGTCAGGCATTGTTATGTACTAAATTCCAGGGATACAAAAAGAGTTTAAAGACAGTCTGCCCTCAAGGAGGTCACAACCACAACACATAAGGTGTGCTTACTCAGTTGCCTCATGGATTAGACAACAAATATGTACAAGCAAGTTATACACAGGATTAACCATGTCTAGCCCTGAAACTGGCTGGCCATACTTTCCCCATCCAACTCTGCCATCCAACTGTCCTACTAATGTCCTGCTTGTCATAATTTTTGTGCCACTTTTTTGCATAATTTTTATCACTCCTCCATTACAGAATATGTTCTTTTCCTAAGTGAAAACTTATACTTCTTAAAAGAGCTAGAAAAGGATACTTTTCTGAATAAACACACTCCTTGATGACCATTTCCTTAACATGGAATTCCCCCCGTATTTATATATAGTCACAGTTAAAGCAGAATGATTTGACCCCTGGTGCCAAATTAAAAGGCATCTCTTACATTCCCTTAGATACTAACCTCAGCACCAAGGTAATACTGATAACAGTAATAAATACCTGGTATTTACACAGCACTTTAAAGTCTGTAATAGGCTGTATATGTGTTACCTACAACCACCCTGGGAGATGAGCTATTTTAAAAGCATTTTACAGATGAGCAAATTGGGTCCGAGAAAAGTTAAGAGACTTGTCTAAAGACATCCAGTTCTTCAGTGTTTGAGGTAGGATTCATACCCATTCCTTCCTGACTTCAAGTACAGCACCTCCTCTCTCAGTTGAGAGAATGACACTTGCTTCAGTTACCATTTGTGGTAATTGAATGAGATCATAAATCCTTGTTACAGTTCTGAATTTTTGTGTGAAGACTTTATTATATTATGTTGCCTACTCTTGATTATACATCACCTTAAAGTTATGCTGCAGTTATTCAACTTCAGATAGGTCCTATCTCCTAAATTATACCATAAGTTCTGTTGAGCAGAAAGTATTGTTTCTACTTTTTTTTGATGACCCACATTTCAGATGAACTAAAGTTTCCACCCAACATTTTGTCTCTGACTAAAAGATATGTTCCATTTATATAGACCATTCATTACCTTTCCACATATCCCCTTCTTCCAAATAAACATACTTCTATTTAATACAAAAATTGTATGTTATGTCAGTTACATCAGGGGCCAATTCCTGTTTTGCCAGCACAATAGAAATTTTGTGGGTCTAAAGATTTTGGAAAATGATTTCTGAGGTTCTCCCTCATATCTACGAGCAGGAACTTGACTCAGGCTCATGAGATCATAGATTTAGACATTAAATGGCCTTTAGTGGTCATTTAACACAAACCTCTCATTTTACAGAGGATAAACTGAAGTGCAAGGAGAGTCTAAGTGATTTGTCTAAGACATACAGGAAGGAAAGAGCAGAGGTGGAATTCCCGGGGCTTCCAGAACAGTGGTCCTCAAACTCCTTAGCCAAAAGTTGACTATGATATGGCCAAAGAACCCTTCAACAACTATTTCACCTATCTTCACATGTACAATGTTGTGGGATAGTTAAGCATTTTCAAGGATACATGTTACTATGACTAAAGTGAAAATGTATTTAATAGGAATGTATGTGTAGAACTTATATAAAATTGTATGCCATCTCAGAGAGGGAATAGAGAGGGAGGGTAGAAGGAGGGGAAGGGAGGGGAAAAAAATTTAAGACATATGGAAGTGATTGTAGAACACTGAAAACAAATAAAATAATTTAATTTAAAAAAAAAAGAAATCAATAAGTTAGATAAAAAGCCCAAAGTAAGAAAATAGTTGACAAATATGGAGTAATTTTTGGGACAGAGAATTCGAAAGAATAAAGTTTCATTAAAGTAAATTAAACAGCAAAAACAAACAGAAAAGGACACATATTGCTATTATTGGGGCTGTGCTAGTTTGACCTTTAAAATCATCATTGAAATGTGAAGGGAAAAATTTACTTTGATATATTTGGGGTTGATGAGGTGTATCAATAGGCCTGGAGAAACGAGCTGTGTGACCTTGGGCAAGTCATTTAACCTATTTTCTCAACTGTAAAATGTGGATAACAATGACAGCTATCTCCCAGGGTTGCTGTTAAGTATCATATGAGATACTATTTGTAAAACTCTTAGGTGCTATATAAATGCTAGTTGTTGTCGGCATATATTTGCGAAACCTCCTCTATCTTCCTATGACATTTATTTTGAACCAAAGCTACAGACCATACCTTAATCATTGCTTTTTTCTTTTCACAAACTCATCACATTAAAAATTATTTTTAAAATGCTCAAAAACCAAGTTTTTTAGGAGACAAAAGTAACGAAAGGGAACAAGTATTTATTAAGCACCTACTGTATACCAGACCCTGCTAAGCACTTTACAACTATATCACATGATCCTTACCACCCCCCTGGGAGGTGGGTGCTATTTATATCCATTCCCCTTCCTCCCAGAAAAAACATTAATAATGAATAGAAAAGAAATTCAAGCGATCTAAATCACCGTGATTAATAATTTTAAAGTGTCTTAAGGTTTGCAAAATACTTTTATCACAACAACCATAAGGTCATTGGGATATATTTATCACCATTTGCAAAAAAGAAAACTGAAGCTCTGAGAGACTGTCACTTGACCATGATCACACAGCTAATAAATAGCTGCTTTTCCTCCAGGTCTAGGATTCTCTCTAGTACTCTCAGGTGCCTTCCAATGCCAGAATATAGAATTAGAAAGTCCTTAAAGGTCGCCAGGTTCCACATCCTCACTCTCACTGTCTTGTTTTTGAAACATCACAGGTTGTCTTCATCTAAATCATGTGTTCTTTTGACGTCTCAACATTCTCTTCTTGTGATATCAGAGCAGCCTGTTTTCACCCCAAGCTCCTTAATTAAAAATAAAGGGCAAGAGGTAAGAAAAAAGAATAAACAAAAAATATTTCCAAACAGAATCTCCATCAGTTGAGGTTTCATCTATTTAAATGATTAGATGACAACATAGAGTTACTAGCAAGAATTTGCCCAGATTAGAATTAAATTTAATGCTATGAATCAATAAAGACTGTCTTACCTACCAGGAAATATATTATGTAATATAAACCACATGTAATAGAAAGTCATTTGGGGAAAGCAGGGCTTTTTTTTTTCCCCACCAAATAAAATACAAGTCTAAGATATAATGTGACTCATTAATATATGAATGTGGAGATATCTTGGGTTAAATCTTTACTGCCCCCATCTAAACATAACTACATAAAGTTAAATCCTGCTAGGAAGTGGTTAGCCTGGAACACAAGAATTTTATGGTAAATGATACTGCCAGTTTGGCTCTCTCTTGCATTCCACAGAATGTAAACATTCCGGCCAAGAAGAGAGCCAATCAGACCTTTGTAAAATAATGTTTCAGGATTTGTGTTTTGTAAAATGACATTATGTAAAAGTCAATTAGGTTTGGTGGACTGGTAGGGCAGTAGTGAAATCAATGTTCCTAGGCAGAGTATATTTGTTTGTAAATGAAAAATAGTATTATCCCCATTCTACAGATGAATAAATACATCTAAGATTTAAGGAACTTTGGAGCATGTCTGGAACTACAATCTGATTCTTTGTATTTCCAAACTAATGCTTTCTCTCTCCCCCTCCTCTTCCTCTCTCCTTCCCTCCCTCCATTCCTCCCTCCATCTATTCCCTCCTTCTCCTGTTCTTTTTCTCTCTCCTTCCTTCTGTTCCTCCTTCCCTTTGCTTCTCTCTCCCATCCTGATCCTCTCTGTCTCAGTCTATCTCTCCTCCTCTATTGCTCTCTCCCTCTCTTTTTTCATTCTTTCTTTTTTTCTATTTAATGTAAAAGATATTTTGATTTTTTATTTCAATTCAAATAAAGTTATTTTATTCATTTCTATGATGAGCACTCTTTTGTGCCCTTTCATTTTCCTCTATCTCTATAAAATGTAATTTTTATTGATCCTTTTTATACTTGAGCATTTACTCCCCTCTACTCTTTCTCTGCCCCAATTAGTGACATCCCTTCTCACAAAGAAAATTAATTAAGCAAAACTGACCAACATAGCAACCAGAGCTGATGAATACCACATGAAAATGAGAGACCCTTAGCCTCCTACCTCTTCTGAGAGGAAGGAGGCATGCTTCATCAATTCTCTGGGACCAGTCCATGCCCTTTGTACAACTATGAACATAGTATTTTCTCTAAGTACAATAAGACATATTTTGAATTTTGTACATGTTCTCTCTTTTGTTCTCTCATTTTGAAAGGTGATCATTGAACTAATATGCAAAAAACGGAGAATTAGTCTATTCACAAGGACATAAAGTGTTTTCTAATTGTTCATGGTTGTTCTTTCAAGATAGCTACATAATAACAACACGAACTGTAAGTGAGTAAACTGAATTAATGTTAAGTTGAACATCAATGTATTTACCTAGCATTATATTTGGCATGGTAGGACCCACCCATGACCATATGAAAATATTTTAAATTATAAAGAACCTTTTCTCCCAAAGGACTTAATTACATTTGTGGTTGGCAAACATATATTAACTGACAGTATCCCTGAAAGGAAGCCCAATACTCAAGTTAAATTCAGTGTGTGTGGAGAGGAGCCCTCTCAATAGATGCATGTTGGGGAGGCTCTGGAGATGGTACTCTTGGGAGAGAGATTCTAGGACACTAAGAGGCTATTGCTGGAGGGTCAGAAGATGGGGCTGCTTAGGACTGAGAAGGAATTGACCTAAGATTTAGAGAAAGGGTGGAGTTAGGACTGGCTGGTAGTGTCCTATCTTAACTATTTATTCTTGGTAACTAGGTTTCTAAGTAGTTTCTCCCAGAAAAGCAAGTACTCTTGTTGCCTTGTGCTCTCTATGCCCAGGAGTAACACTCTGTTCACCCCACCCTGGTTACAACTCTGTCCATTTTACACAATAATGAAAATAGAGTTGATAACAGGGCCAAAGAGTGTGACAAAATTTGGCTTAACACCCAGCTGTACTAGTTCCACATGGGTGCTTAAATCTTATCTCATGCTTTAGCAGTGGAACCATATATTTATTGAGTTGGCTTGAGAAATCACTTTGACATTGTCAAGATGGTCAACCTGACTTTGAAAATTACTGCCCACCATGCTTAGCCTAGAAAGTTATGCTATAACCTTTGTTTTGAATGTAAACTGGACCCTCATCATAAATAAGATCCACAATCACAAGGATTTAGTATAAGCCAGGTCTGTTTTGTGCCCTCTTGGATGATACTAACTAAGGGATTTACAAAAGTTTCTCCTATATCAGGGTAGCTAAGTGGTGCAGTGGATAGAACACTGGACCTGGAATCAAGAAAATTCATCTTCCTGAGTTCAAATCTGATCTCAGACAGTTACTGATTGTGTGACCCTGGGGCAGTCACTTAACCCTGTTTGCCTCAGTTTCCTCATATATAAAATGAACTGGAGAAGGAATTGGCAAACCACTGTAATATCTTTGACAAAAACCACCTCAAATGGGATCATGAAGAGTTGGACACAACTTAAATTACTCTATAACAGTAACATCCTTCCTATATCAAAACCAAGATGTAGCCTTAAAGCTACTTTCTCTCCCTGCATACTATGGTCTTTATATGTATAAAACAGATATCAAAAGCTTCCCTTTGCCTAAATGCCCTAAGTACTTTGAGCTCCTTGGGAAGAAATGAGGCTAGATTTAAAAAAAAAAAGTCCCTTGTCCAAGAAGGGGTTAACAAATTCATGGTAAGCAAAATAAAATCTTTGATGGTTTAAGATGATAGTTCTAGAACAGAGGTATCATCCGTGCAGCCTAGAACTTGTTGTAGTCCCCAACATTCCCCTGTGCTGCCTGAACTAGATTAAAATGTAATTGGAAAATATTTAATGAAGTAAATAAAAAAGCAACAACACAGATTATGTAGGCTTTCCAAGGTAATATGTGGACACAGGGATTCTGATGTATGGTTTGGTGGTACCCTTTCTACTCAAGTTTGATGTCCCAGGGCCTTGAAAGTCCATCTAATCTAATCCAAACCCTTCATTTCACAAAAGATGAAACTGTGACCTAGGAAGTTAAAATATCTTTCCCAAGATCACACAGGTGATCAAAGGTGAGATTTGAATCCTAGGACTCTAACTGCCGAGCCAACGTTCTTTCCAGTGCATCAAACTTCTAAAGTAGCCATGAATTTAGTTTTATAATGGAAAACGACAGAGTAGAAGAGGTAGAACAGCAAAAAAGAGGTCACAGCTTTCTTCCTTGGCACGATGCTCATAAATGAATCAGAGGAAAAGATGCCACTGAATGAATCTCTATCTCAATTTGCCTTAGCAAGGAAGAGGTTCCCACAGACACATTCTTTCGATTATCCAAAATAGACATCTGTTTCTACCCCCATCTGACCAGTTTCTCTAGATTTCTTATGCTGAATTGATAAGTCGGGGCTAGAGCAAGGTAGATTTTTCTGCCATCACCAGGAAAGGGGTAAAGGTAAGTAAATGAGTAACTAGGAAGTTATAGACCAGATTATCACCTGTGACCATCAGGGTTCCCAGTCACCCAGAAAGAAGAGAGGAGCCTCTTCCTGACCAAGTAGTCAACAGACCTGAACACTAGAACACCAAGCTTCCTTCTCCTGAAGCAAAAAGGCTTTCTTTGTGAATTCCTCCCTTTTTCTTTCAAATGGCCCTTGAGGCTATTTTTAGCTTCAGTTTTTTCTTTATTATTGTTAGTGCTGATTTTCAAAAGGAAATAAAAACAAGCCATAACCAAAGCAAAAAGATTGGAATGCAAATAACCAATGTTTTCCAGGCCTGGAAGAAATCTACATGCCTGAGAAAATGATGAAGAGAGGAAACTTAAAAAGAAGACAGACCATGTTTTTTTTTTCCCCTTTATAATTTACCACCCCATTCTTTTAATGTGCTTCTTGACAATCATTCTTTCCAAGAATGAATCTGAAAGCCATTACCTTACTTGAATGTTTTCCCCAGTACACACTTGTGTGACTTGTAAGTTCAGGATGGGGTCCACCATTGGGATCTCTAGCTTTTATCTGCAGAGCTTCACATGTGATTATCTCACCTGGTCTGGAACTGTGAAAGTGGGACTGAGGTAACAGTGGTTTGTTAAAACAATTTAAGCATGGCCATATCTTTTGACCAGAGATGAATTTTAGTAGTAATAAGAACTCACATTTATTTAGTGCTTTATTGTCAATCAACATTCTATGGGCTGGATATTACTTGTGGAATCAGCTATAAAAACCTTTTTGGGCATGGCCCCTTCCTACCTTCTAGTCTTTACTTCTCTCTCCATACCTTAAGATGCAGCTGGTTGGACCTGCTTAGTGCTTCTCACACATAACACCCCCATCTATTTGACTCCATTTGTTTGCACTATCACCCAGATCTGAAATACTTCCACTTCTCACCTTTGACTTTTTAGCTCCTACCGTGTACTTTAAGGCTCAACTCAAACCTAACCTTCTTCAGTAGGCCTTTTCTGCCTTATCTCCCAGGACATTCTTGACTTACCTATCTTGTGGAGTTTGTGTATTTTCTCTCCCATTAGAAGGTGAATCTTGGAGACCAAAGACAGCATTTTTGCCTTTTTTTTTTTTGGTTATCCCCAGTGTTTAGAACAGTGTTTATAATGGCTAAATAAATTCTTATTCCTGACTGGCTAATTGTTTTCACAACTGAAGTAATGAAAAGACTGCTGAGTTTGGAATAAGGTAGGCCTAGGTTCTAACCCTATCTCTGACACTTCCCAACTGTGTGAGTCTCAGTAAGTCAACCTCTATCTACCTCAGTTTCTTCAACTGTAAAATAAGGAGAATACTATCACCTGCTCCCTACACTGTTCCAGTGCCTAGAACATAGTCAGTGCTATATAAAGGTTAGCTATTATCATTTATCCAATACCTATTAACTAGGAAGAGTGGGCGCCAGTATTTGAGCCTTGGCTCTCTGTGCTCCTCAAGTACCTCCCTAGGACACAGCCAGGGTGTGGATTGAGAGTATTCTCACACTGGGAATTCCTAATGCTGAGGAAATTATATATCTCTGTAGTATTTCTATATATTCAATGAAGACTTTTTAATAAAAAGTAGAAAAGAAGTGATGATTTATATTGAGATTTTTTTTGGAGAAAGTCACTCCTCTTATTATTCACTGAAAAAAACTATACCTTTTTCCCCCAACATATTGTTTCCCTATATTCTATAATCTATGGACAATCTATCCAGAGGTGGGGAACCTGCAGCTTCAAGGCCATATGTGGCCCTCAAGGTCCTCAAGTGTGGCAGTCTAAGTTTTACAGAACAAAACCTTTTATTAAGGGAATTTGTTCTGTGAAGTTTGGATTTAGTCAGAGTCTCATTTGAGGACCTAGAGGGCCACATATGGCCTCAGGGCTGCAGGTTTTCCACCCCCTGGACGTTGTATAGTCTATTTCTTGAGTTAAAGAGAAAATAAAATTGGACCATAATTTCAATAATGGACAAAATGAGCCTGTCCTAAAAGGTGGGAGAAGTTTCTACTCAGTTTCTATCAACATCTGCTCCTCTCTTTCCAAAGTAATTTGGGATATCCCACTTTTAGGACAGAGATTTGATCCAGAATTAGATAGGCAACATGTGGTGGTACTCAACACTTGTCTGTACAGTGTGAAATGGGGACTGAGAAACCTGATGTGTTAGGAAGCAGTTTTACATATGCTGTCTGAACAAAATCCCCCACATGGAAAGAATAGATTAAGATTTCTACTAATTTTTACTAATTTGCTTCAGGAAGCTTATAAGGAGCCCAGAAATGTTGATTCATTTCCATTAGGCCAGTCATGCTACATGAATGGAAAGTGTTAGAACCCTAAAAAAGAAGGCAATATCTGAAGCTAGGCAGATAATGCCAAGAGTGCTAATGGGTAACCATCTAAATGACAAAGATTTTCTGAAGCCAAATTTGAGGACATGTGATATCTTCCTCTAATCTTGGAAATCAGTCCTGATTTCATGTCATGCATATCATGACATGTCCCCAAGATAATCAGGTTCTCTGAGAGCAGCCTGTTCCCCTAAAAACAAACAAAAAGTCAAACAAACAAAACAGTGCAGAATGAATGCTGTGAGGATGGCGGAGTTTCAAACGTACCATCTGTGGGCAGTATTTGTAGCAGCTCCCCAATCAATCTACTCTAACCAAGAAAGCCATCAATGAGAGCCAGTCAATCAGTGGCTTGGTTCATATATTACCTGTGTCCTCACCTCTAGGAAAGATTCTTAGAATAAACACTAGTGCTTATTTCCCCAAGCCTGCAAGCTCTTTCCACTTGGGACCATCCCTATGATCTATTTCTTTAAGAAGCATGAGGTTTTAGTGTTTGTGAACTAAGCAGCATATTGGGATGACAATGGCTGAGGCTTCATGCTCCCATCATGCAGGTTTTCTGGTCCACAGTACCATCTTCAACAGAGGGTTATGTGAGTTAGGTAAAAAAGATTGTGGAGCCCTGTGCAAAATGTATGATGCTACATAAATGCTAAATAGGGCCACCAAGGAAGATGAAGCCTTTGTTTTAAGTTAGGCAAATTCCATTTTCCCAAATACAATAAGTTTTTCAATTCACAGTTCTTATCTCATTAATTAGATTTCGCATAATAAAAGCCATGGGAGTCTAGCTTTACCTTGCTGCCTATATTTAGAAAATTTTCCTCTTTGGATATGGAATTATTACACTATTATGCATAAGATTATGCTTGCTACTGTATTTTAAAGCTTATACAATCAGAGAATAGCTTTCCAAATTAAATCTTCCCCTTTTCAAACAATTATTTTTCCCTCATGAGCTGAAGTTGGAAGACAGAGAGAGAAGAGGCAAGCAAAGAGGGAAAGAACAGATTAGTATTTTCTTAGACCTTTTTCTAAAACCAAGTGATATACATTCCTTTGAACACTTTGCAATAGCCCTTAATTGGAAAATGCACTCTCAGAATTGTTCTAACCATGCCAACCATGTGGGTTCAGAAACAGATGAAAACCAATCATTCCCACTATAATTTCAAGGTTATTTGAAAAATCAGGGGGAAAAAGAACAACTGATGAGCCCATAGATCATCTGCTCTTTAGCTTCTACAGCCACCTTGCAAATTATAGCAATATCTACTCTTGAGGTCAGTGAGTGACTCATCAGGTGATTTGGGGGCAACTCTTTATATGCTCCTGAAGTTGCAGTTTCCTCATCCTTTAAAGTAGGCATAATAATAGGTCATACCAACTTTAACCCAAGGACCTGTGGTAGAAGAGCCTGCAGGATTCTCCATGGTAGTTTGAGAGCTGCCAATCTATTTGTGTGGAAGGATTATTTTTCATTTTCTCCACCTCTTCTTCTCATGGCATGAGGGACTGTCAGAAAGTTCCCGATGAGAGCAGAGAGGTGACCCTCCCTAATTGTACCTATCTAGCTGGCTCTTCCTCTTAGAAATTCCAGCAAAGAGCACAAGGAGGCAGAGAAGAGAGAGGGCATGGTGACAGCATCGGGTTTGGACACATCCAGGTAAAACTTGAAGAACGATCTTTTCATTGGCAGCCTTGAGCCTAAGATGAAATATGTCAAACAAATTTTCATCTGTGGAATGGGAAAGAATACCATTGTCAACACAAAGGCACACATCCATGGATGCATGAATGATCTAGGTATGCCAACCTGAGGCTCAACCAAGGTAATTTCTGCAGCTGCTCCTAACAAGGAATCTTCAATGACATTCTGCAGGTGCACTGATTAGGACTGGCTTTCCTCAGTGGCCATCACATTTTCCACACAGGATATAAATGTGGGTGGTAGTCCTGTGAGTCATGAAATGCCACATTATTTGAAAAACAGAGGTTGATGATCACCTGAATGGTGAGGGAGAAGCTGTGAAGTGGCCCCAAATAGGCTGAAAACCCTTTCAAAAAAAGAGAAAGGAGAATTCAGTTCAGTTCAACAAGCACTTCTTAATCACGTACTCTGAGGCACAGTCATTAGGTGACTTTGACGGACCTTCCAATTCTAAGTCTTCGTTCTCTACAGGTCAAGCACCGACACTGACCTAGCTTCTTGGCAGACTAAGTCAGAAACTGAAGTCTGCACCTCCAAGGCACACTTACATGTGAGGAGGAAGAGGAAAGAAACATTTACACATATAAGTACAAAATAAAGAAGTCATTTGGAAGGTAGAAGGAACTGAAAAAAATCTAGGTGAATTTGGGGAAATGAATTATAAGAGGCAGGATGGATAAAGAATATCCTCAAGGTAACATATGAATTGAAAATGATGAGATCAATTTGTCACAGAACAAGAATGAAGGATAACTGATCCTATCCCATTACATTGATATCTGCACAATATAAGGAGAATTGGCAGAAGGGGAAGAAGGCAGGATGGAGGGATGGGAAGCGGGGGAGATCTACTATTGTTATGAGATGACATAGACAAGAGCAGAATGGGCAGGCAGAGATAAGTTGACATCTACATGCCTGTAAGGATACCCACATCCATAAGATCACAGATGAGCTAGAGTATTAGGGTTCATGTTTATTATAGAATGGTATGTTTTAAGATCACAGGAAATACAAGCAAAGTCCTAACTGGTCTCTGTTCTCTTTAAATGCTTTAGCAGGCAACACAAACAGGAATTCAGGATCTTAAATGAAGCTTTAAACCCAGAAACCATCACTAAAAGAGGCTTAGTTAACAAAAGTAAAGGAAAGATGATAAAGAAGAGGGGGAAGGGCATGTACACACTCCCATTTGTTTATCTGCAACCACTCGGAGGGTAAGGATTGTGTCAGGCTGTGTTGTTTTCCACTTTATAACATGTTCACTGTTTGTTGACAGGAAGGGATGAATGGGGCTTTTGTTAAGTCAAAGAAAATGCTAATGACAAATTATGATACCTCAGAAAATAAAATAAATGTCATCGCATGAAAAGCAATTTTCAGTCATTTGAGAAACAGCTGTGAAGGTTTCTGTCATTTTCTATCTAGAATTTCGGCTACTAAATCTTTGGCCGCAGAGGGCCTCCCTTCTGAGGAGGGACAAGGCGTAAGCGTAGAAAGGACGGAAACACAAAAAAGAAAGTCAGCTTGGGCTGTGGATACAACAGTGTTTGTAGGGACAAGAAGAGCTGGGTTCATAAATGGCACCTCAGTCACTGACTAGCTGTCTGCACCAGGGCAGTCATTCAACCCACATGGAACTCAGTTGCCTCAAATATAAAATCAGGACAATATTTCCCAGAATTGTTGTAAGGCCCAGATGAAATAATACGTATAATGTGCCATGTAGTTGTGAAATACCATTATTATGAAGTTGGATGAGTAAAAATGAACACCAAACAGCAGAGTCAGAAATAATTTTGGTTTTTGAGACTATTAAGATTTCCCTTGAGTGAAACTCTTTTAGTCCCAAGTGGTCACCAGATGGTCACAAATCCTGTCATAAGTTTTAATTATTATTTTGGTTGTAGAAAGTTCAGTGCTTTGGATATATCTTCTTTAAATTCTAACATACTCATGTTAATGCTCTATTCCGAAGGTACCTGGGGCAGTCCTTAGCAGAATTTCTGAGTAACCTGGATCCATATTTTCCCTTATCCATATTTCCTGTGGAAATCTGAACATATTTTTTTTTCTAATATGACCACATTTGATGAAAATTAATCATTGTACCATAGAATGACTTAGGGTACTGATGTAAATTTCTGCTTTCTGTCTTATATAGGCTTTGCTATTGGGGGAGGAGAACAAGAAACCTATTTTGAATATATTCATTGGTCAGGAAGTATCATGCACTAAAACTCTTCTTCAAAATCATTGGAAATAGGGCAGAGGTGAATGAATGTGAGAAATGGGAAAAGAATTAAATAACAAATATTGGAATCATTGGAATTCACTATTTCAGGAGCCTCTCTACGAAGGCCTCAAAGAAATAAATATTTAGATCATAGAAATAACCTACAGATATGATTGTTGAAGGCCTGTTCTGAACTACAAGGTGGTTTCAGGGCAAGGGTTAGTTAGGAAAATAGCAGATTGCAGTTCTTCATGGATCAAAGAGCTTTGGAATGATGGCTCTTGGATAGAATTGACTTTCAAAATACCATATGTATATCTATGTATCTGGAGGGGTATTTTTAAGTGTTATATTTCTCCTTCACCTACAAACTCTTTCAATGTGATCACTTTCTCAGTCTTGTCAACTGGGCAACAGAGCAAAGCAGATGAGAAAAACCTAAAACAGGGGTTATTAATCTGTGGTGCTGGAACTTGATTTTTAAAATATTTTAACAACAGTTTCAATGTAAATGATTTCTCTTGTAACTTCATGTATTTTATTTTTGGTATTTAAAAATAGTATTCTATTTGCTAGGCATGGTAATCCTTGTTTCGAGCAAGCCTGAGGCTAGAGGATCTCTTGAGCTTGGGAGTTTTGAGCTGAGGGGGCTATATAGTTCATGTGTCACTACTAAGTTCAGCAACAATGTGGTCAGTCCTCAGGAAGGGAGGGCCACCAGATTATGTTGGGAAGGAAAGAGCTAGCCCGGGTAAGGAACACAGCAGCTCAAATCTCCTGTGGTGATCAGTGGTGGCATCAGTTCATAAGTATTCCCTGTACTTCCAGTATGAGTGAGGTGACAAGAGGAAGTATTTTAATAAACAAATAAAACATTTTTCTGAAAAAGGATCCATAGGTTTTAGTAGAATACCAAAAGGGTCCATGAAGCAAGAAAGATTAAAACAAAAAACCTGACATATCTTTAACACAGGAAAATGAACAATTTTTTTCAGAACAATGGAAAGTCTATACACTAGGCTGAATGATTCGCCTAAAGTAAACAATGAGAAATTAACAACAACAATCCCTAGAGGCTTCAGATCCAACCTCCTGGGCATAGGGTCCAGAGCATTTTCCCTACTTTCTTTAGTATATGGCTATCCTTCGAACAGTTATTTCTATATATTAAGGATAATAACTAATATGCATATAGTGCTTACTATATACCAGGTACTGTGCTAAGCACTTTAAAATTATTATGTCATTTGATTCTCACAACAATCCTGGGGGATAGCTGCTATTTTTATCCTCATTTTACAGAAGGAGAAACTAAAGTCAACAGAGGTTAAGTGACTTGCCCAAGGTCATAGTGTCTGAGGTCAATTTGAACTCAGGTCTTCCTGACTTTAGATCCAGAGCTCTATCCACTGAGCCACCTAGCTGCCTCTAATTACTGAGTAGTACTAAGTAAGAATGGATTCCTATTCCATAAATTTCCATGGTAAGGGTGTGGGGGATGTGGAAAGGTAGCATTTTATATACTTCCCTCCTCTCAGTGGAAAAGTGTTAGATTAAGTGTGTGGTATCCTGCATATGCTTTCAGACATGGCTAATGTGACAGTTTGTTTTGCCTAATTGTTTTGTTTTGTTTTTTTGATGTGAGAGAATTTTATTTTGGGGGCTAGGGAGGAGTATTGTGAAATGACCATAATGTGTTTTTTGAAGTATGTTATTAAAAAAGGAGAAAGTACTTTACAAGCCTTAAAAAGGAAAGCTCAGTTTTATAATATTTAATTTCTTTCTACAGCTTGAGTCCCTGCTATGACCATGGCACTCAGTGTGCTAGGCACTAAGGGCACAAGAATGATAAACAACACAGTCTTCACCTTCCAGATGAAATGTATCAGAGCATTTATGATAAGGTGCACAGAATAAGCAATCAGCACTTAGCTCTCTCTCTTAAAAACTAATTTTTATACGAATGAGCCAAACTTTGTATTTAGGAAACTAAGGTTATATAATCTACTAACTCTAACACTGGGGGCTGTGTTCTCAGCTTTATCATCATCTTACTTATGTAAACAGAAACAAATAATTTCACATTTGTTTGACTTTTTTCTTCTAGAAAATTAAAAGGTGATATTTTCCTTTCATGCATCCCATCTCACAGACCTGTTATGAGAAATAATTGACTAAGGCAAACTCAGAGGAAGATGTGGGACAAGGAGGGGTGATTTGTTTATTTCTCCCAAGAGGAGGGTGACCACTTCCAGTCTAAATGCCAGGGGGTAACATACCAAGGCCATCCTGCCTGGCATTCCTGTGTTCAGGCTGGGGCTAAGCCACCACTGCATCAACAGTCCCCTTCGCACTACCCCTGCTTCACTCAGACACAATTGAGAGAATTCAAAGTTCTAAATATTACTGTCAGCAATGTATGAGCTCAACCCACTTCCCCTGCTTCCCCACCTTGGCCTGAAATACATCACAAGAATGATGTCAGCCCTTCCTTTACCTTATTAACCAGCAAACTATAATAAGGCTATTTTCTTTTGAGCCTCAGTGAAAGACAAGGCGCACACACAAACACACAAAATACAGCACTTTGTCCATGTTCTTTGCAACATGACACCTATTTATCTGAAATCTAATCTAAGAGAACGCAGTTCCTGCACAAGTGGCACCATCTGAAAAGGTATCTGTTATATGTGTAAAGCAAATGGAAAGGAACCCTCTCATTCAAGATGCATTTGCTCAGTGTTCTAATGGCTTGTTCTAAAGTCAAATGAAAAAGCATGGGTAACAGTGGAAACCCACCAAGCAGCCGTTTAGGGCTGAGCAGAGCTGGCTAAGGGCTGCCCAACATTAAAGATGAGGTTCAGGTGATGAGTGAGAAATGCTTAGACAATGTCATTTGTCCTAGGTCTCAATGGCATCAATTTGAGAAAAGATTCTCACAAAATAAAGTAAAAGGAAAGAATGATCACTGGTTCTTTTTACTTTCAAGCATGGAGAAAAAGCAGGCAAAGCTATATACCAAGCTGTCATTCTGGGAACACTTTGCTGAAACAAACTTTTTTCTATATACTTCTTAATTAAACACTTTTCAAACTTGTGATAATTTCATGTTGTACTGGAGTTATACAGTGTTTATATGAATGGTTACAAATTTGGCATTCTGAGTAACCATGGTGTATTGAAATTAAAAAAAAAATTAGCTACTGTATTAATTTTGATGATCACCTGGGGAAATTGTTTCTCTTGGCTGTCTATTTCTGTGTTTTCCTGCAAAAAGTATTGTCAGTGTGATGCTTCTTTATAAAATGCAAAGCTGGAGGGGTGTCACTGGTCATGTCAAATGCAAGCCTATTAAAATATGTTCAGGCCTAATAGTAACAAGACTGATTTCTCCAACCCACACATGAAAATTAGTTTTATAATTTGGGAGTCATGTTTCTTTTTTTCATAAACACTGAAGAGGTTAATTTCCAAATCCAGTTAATAGGAATTGCTCGTGGTAAAGCCCTGGTTGGAACACCAGAATAGCCCTTCAAATTTTTCATCCAGGGAATATTAAAATGTATTTTGCATATAAACCCCAATCACAATTACCCAGGGAGTTCCAGGCGCTTTAATTTCCTGTGCACATCCTAACCCAGGCTATTCTTCCATAACTTGAAAAAAAAAACAAAACATGAATTTACTAGACACAAGGCTGCCCTGTAGAGCAAAGCCCCAACTGTATCTATAGGTTTTTTGCAAAACCTACCCAATCAATGTGTACATAATGACTATACAGCTCATTGCATTCTCTATATTATGCCTCCTCTCCAAATAGCTCAAGATGTAAGCAGATGTTGTGTCCTTGCAACTAGGTCAGTTCAAACTGTAGTTCTCCTAAGCAAAAGACCTAAGAAGCTACAAATCGAATTGCATTCCCTGCTCTGCACACAATGACTGTCAAACCCAGAGCTCCTCTCTCGTGCTGAAATATTATTTCACAACTGGTTGGGCAGTAATTTGAGTGACAAGGTGATGGAACATCTTTCCGACCAGCTGGTGGTTTGTCTGAAGCTGACTTCCAGTAAAAAAAAAAAAAACAAAAAAAAACTACAAAACACCTAAATTAACAAAAATTCAGAAGTAGGAGACATGATGTTTGGCAAGATATCCAAATTAGCCTTATCTTAGTCTGCTGAGCTGGGCCAGCAGGACTGATTATACTGCTGCATTACCCTGGAAGGCCCTAGACTCAGCCTAAAAGACGCTGCTTCTAGCCTTTTAGAATTGCTGGCAAAGATACTCTGGCTTCTCAACATGCAGTGGTTCTCTTGGGTTTCAATCTCAGGGCTGGTTCTTCTGGAGAGGAAAAAAAAACAAAGTCTGGCTTTCCAAAGTTACCACTGAAATCTCAAGTTAACTTCCTGCCTTGGAGTTGTGTGGCAAGAAAGCACTGCAGCTTGAAAGCTGGAGATTTCATTAGTGTCAAGGGTGTAGCTAGGTGAAAATGTCTAATTTTCAGGATATGAGATGAATTTTCTACCCTTCAAAAAAAGCACAAAAATTTCAAGATTGTGAACAAGAGGGAGCCTGCATCCCCTTTTGAAACTGAACAGGCAATGTAGACCATTTGTGTGACTTCTTCATAATGTGTACATGAGATACTCATTTTCTATACATGCATCTGGACAGAGGAGAGTTTGGCAGTATCCCATGGGATAATATGAATCAGGTATCCTACACTATTTCATCTTTGCATCACTCATGGAGATGTATATGTATATGGAGACTGTATATGGAATCATTATAGGGATAGCATCACCTAAATAGGTTTCCTGTGTGCACCTAGGGATAGGAATTCTTAGGTTTCCTGGTGGTAAAATTATGAGAGGAAATATGCCTTCTTTACAGATATGCCCAAACAACCTGAATATTCAGTACTTTATTTTTTCCATGCATGTATGTATTATTCACAAAACAGCCTCACACAATAAATGAAACAGAAGGAAAAGTTGTATTTTTTTCTCTCTCAAGTAACAGATGACCAGAAAACTTGTCAATTATATAGTAGAGCACAGACATAAAACAGACAGTTCATCTGGTCAGCTCTAGCAAGTAAACTTGATTTTTGAGTCCAGTTCATGGGGAAAGCAGCAAGGCAAAGGCATAGTTAGATAGAAAGTCAGTGTGTTTCTAAACATGCTATTTGAATGACCACAGATAATCTCTCAGTGCCCCAAGCAGATACTAAGTAATAAGGAGTTGTCTATCTGTATCACTGGGAGAATTTTTCCACCCTGGAAGTTTCTCATATTTTTGAATAGAGGAAAATTATCAGAAGAGGTGGAGTGAGGTAGAGCTCTGAACTCTTTACTCAATGGCGGTGGTGTGTGTGTGTGTGTGTGTGTGTGTGTGTGTGTGTGAATGGAATAAGTATTATATAGTACTCACTATATACCAAACACTGCACTGTGCTTTTTACAAATATTATCTCATTCGATTCTTACAAGCCTGAGAAGTAGCTGCTATTATTGTTCACATTTTACAGATGAGGAAACTGAGACAAACAAAGGTGAAGTGACTTGCCCAGGGTCACATGGCTAGTAAGTATGTGAGGCAAGATTTGAACTCAGGTGTTCCTGATTTCAGTCCCAGATCTCTTATTCTTTGTGGCCTTTAGCATTGGGTCCCGTTATCTATATAACCAAAGGTATTGTTCATCACCAAGAGCTAAAAATGCCCGAATATCTTCAAATTAGTTACCATCTAATCCGGAGGTACTTGTAATATGCCAAAATAATGAACTGTCAACATGATTTCTGCTAGCTTAAATCTAGCATGGTCTTTGTGCCACCTGCTGAGATTGCTGTACCACCCCAGAGCTTGTACTCCCAAAAAATTCTCAATGGCTGTTTTTCCTCCTTGATAAGACTCTGCTTCCCCTGCCCCTCTCCTCTGAAGTCTCTTAGATGATTGCAGTCTAAACTTAATGATATAATCTTCATTAGCTGTGTTCAAGAGACTACTCCTGCCTGTCATGGATAAATAATGCATCCTACTGGGGAAACTTGTTTGAGTCAACTAGACCAATGGTTATACTACTAGTATGTTCTAAATTCATTCATTATCTCCTCTTATGTAGAGAACCTGTGAGTAATTATACATGTTAATTTATGTCTATATAGACAGTATGACTACAAATCTCTTCCACATACACATTGTATTTATGTATGTATGTTGTATGCACTTTAAAGTGCATTTATTGGCTTAAATTCTTAATGAAATTACCTACATGGTAGTTCTGCCAAATATATGAAGGTATGCAAAATGAATTACTTCCAGGTGTCCCACCTAGGTGTAACATATACTGTACAACCTGTGGGTAAGAGTGTACTTTAATTAGAGGAAAAACAAGGCATTTGGTGTTTTCGTGACAGGAATACCTAAATTCAACGAAAGAGGTAATTTAGACTGAATAGTTGGTTATTGGCAGATGTCATGATATCGACATGGCATGCAAAGTGATACAACTAAGATCTTTTATTTCAGCCAAAAAAATAAGTGGAATAATGGAAATATTTCATTCTCAAGGGGTCTCAGGCCCCAAAATACTACTGCCCAAAGAGTCAAGCTCGTTTTAAGAAGCTCCATTAGACAATGCCTTTCAGACCTAAGCCTCAGTGTGACCTGTACTTCCCCAAATAACAAAATCTATTAGCTTATGGACAATATGCAGCATTCACCCTGGAGCTGTTACCTTCATCTAATGTAAGAGAACAATGAAATCCCTTGAGCTGACACTTTTCTATCACTGGGATAACATAAAACAGAAAAACTCCACTCCAATTCTAGCTTCATAATTGCCCAATAAAACTAAAAAACTGTAGCAATTGATTCTGTTTTCTGGTCATTGGCCAGATAAGAATTTCATACTGTGATTCTCTAGTCTTGTTAAATTTGTCTAACTGAATCCAGATCTAAGAAGGCATCCCTCTGGAGCCTAAGTTTATAGCTAAGCTGAGGAAGGCAAAAAAGAGGGAGAAAGTGGATATTTGACAGTGCTGAGTCATTTACAACAGGCAAGCGGTTTCCTCAGAAACACAGTGACATGCCTTTTAAGTATTAAAAATCTTCTTTCTGGTACAAATGAAGAGTGTCACATTTTGCCGTCTCTCGCTACAATGTTGCAACCATTCCGGAGTCAAAAGCAGATGGCAGTAGGGAATTCACCTCTAAGAATGGACAGGCAACACAAAGTATAGAAACTTTACCCTCAGGTACTTGTAACTTTATCTTAAATCGTTGAAGATGGCTCTTGGCAGGGATAAAGAGGGGAAAAAAAGAAATTACCTATATATCCTTTGACTCAGATATTGCCTTTTTACTAGACTGTTGAATTCCCAACAAACTGGTGGAAGGTTAAGCACCTAGAGCAAATATTGTGTAATGGAGCTATTTTAGTTGACTAGGAAGCAAAGGACTGATAAAACCCACAGACATCTATCTCTCTGTGTAGGGAGACTAAAAATCACATGCTTTTCTCTACATGGGGTCTCCGGCAGACAAGCTTCGAAACTGAATGCTCCATCCCCAACTGTCCACCTAGTCTGGTACCCCTGCCCCACACGGAAACACACAGTCCCTCAACATTCTCAGTCCCTGCTGTTTTCTAGAGATACTTCAGCAGTTTGAGCTGCCCGGCATCTCCCCAACCATGGCAACCCTCTGCCTCCTCCTCTGCACCACTTGCTAACCTTAATGCCAAGCCGAGGTCATGCCCGCTAACGAGCGAGCGCCCAGGCTTCCCTTTCCTAATTCTTCTCTCTGAAGTGGGGAGCCAGTTACCCAGGCAAGGGGTGGGGAGTGGGTCCGGCGGAGCGTAGTTGGCAATGGAGACTCACCAGGTAAGCGCCCACCGTGCCCTGCGCCAGCATCAGGGCGCATTCGGACACCAGGAAGATCTTGATGTTGGAGAAGCAGGACACCTTCTTTTTCTTCTTCTTGTTCCTCTGTGCTTCATCCCCCTGCAGCTCGCCGCTCCTGCCCCCGTTGCCACCGCCGCTCGAGGAGCCGCTCGGCTTCTTCCCTT
>CM053769.1:562230666-562310666 GCA_028658325.1 Potorous gilbertii | reverse complement strand
TAATAATAGAACCGATTTCACAAGGTTGTTGTGAGGTTCAAATAAGCTGATGTATGTAAAAATAGTTTGCAAACCTTAAGGCACCCCATGAATGCTAGCTATAACTATATAACAGTAACAATGATAGAATAGATTATGCAAGGTCTTTTCCAACTCTGCACCTACGATTTCAGGGAACTTAGTCACAATCTTCTGATAAAAATTTTTCTTTATTAAAAAAACTCTTGAAAGTGATCAACTGTCATTTGCAGAAGCTTAATACTTTTTTATTACAGGAATAAATTTGAAAGCTGAATGGCAATGAACCACATATGTACCTTCCTCAAAAGTACTTGGCTCCAGTTTTATTATTGAAACTTATTGGGTGTGAATGGGTGAGAGGAGAAGGGGAGATATGATTAAGGATTATTGGCATTACATAAATATTATAAAATAATATACAGCATAGTTACATTTTTTTTCTAAGAAGCCCAGACACTTTACAGACATGATCTCATTCAAGTTCACAATATCCCTTTGAAAGACAAAATTTCCATAACTTATTTATTCGGATATTCTCCTTGGCACTAAATGTGGTAAAAAAAAAAAAATTCCCCATGGAATTACCCTTTCTCATTTTCTCCAATTCCCATCAATGACACCACTATCCTCCACCAGTACCCTACATTCATAATTTTAGAGTCATGATTTATAGACTCTTCTCCCCATCCCACCCCCATACACAATTCTTCCTCCTTTTCCTCCTTCCCTTCTCCCATGCAGTCCAAGTTCTCTATAATATCTTTTTGGTAGCTCTAGGCAGCTAGGTGGCACAGTGGACTAAGTGCTGAGCCTAGAGTCAGAAAGACCTAAGTTCAAATTCAGGCTCACAAACTTATTAGTTTAACTAATAACTAATAACTCAACCTGTCTGCTTCCATTTCCTCAACTGTAAAATAGGAGAAATAACAGCACCTACCTCACAAGTGGGTTGTTATAAGGATTAAAGGAGATATTTGTAAAGCACTTAACACACAGTGCCTGGCACATAGTAGATATTATATAAATGTTCATTCCATTCCATTCCACACACACCCTCATCTTCTTTCAGTCTACTTCTATATCCATTATATGATTAATAATTCTCATCTGTACATTCCTCAAATCCTTGACTGGCAGGTATTTTTTTTCCCCTTAATTGCTGCATATTTGTCTCAATGCATTCCCCAAACCTTGGTTCCATATATAAGCACATTGCATTTTACTTCCATAATTAAGCATTTCACTTCAGATGAAATAATATTGTTGAGGGCTATTCGTTTCATAGCAACAACGTTAAAAATGGAAGATGTATTCCTGGTCAGCCTGCTAACTATAAAGATTAAAATCAATCTTTATAATTATCTGAGACGATGTATTAAGGCTGTGCAGGATAGAGTTGAGAGAGTTAATTCAGATGTGGGTAGATCTGACACACCAAATTATCCAAGAGACACTGGAAGTTTTTGACTTGTTATCAGCAGAACTGGTAGTGACTGGTTCCAGGAGGGAACAAAGTAGAGATTTCAGAGACCTCCTAGAAGGAGGACATGAACAAAGGGGATTCTTTACTATCCAGAAATCCCCTAATCTCTAGTTTAAGATCTGCTTGGAAATGACAACTCTGATGAGTCTGGATGTTATTTCTCAAAGAAGAAAATCATTTAACATCCACAGGAGGGGGAAGGTATAATTTATCTCCTTAGAGAAATGGAAAAGTGTCTGACTCCCAGGGCAACCTGTGGACAGCAGTATGGTGGAATGTTAGACATAGAGTCTGACGATTGCTGTCTCTGACAGTAGTAATGTGACCTTAAGCAAATTATTTGTTTCTCTGGGCAACAATTTCCTAATCTGTAAAACAGGACAACAAATCTGTAGTACCTACGGTTGGTGAGAGAATCAAAAGAAATAATATGTGGGCAGTACCAATATCACCTATACAGTACTTTTACTTATATCATCTCTAAGTAATTCAGGCATTACTGGTCTCATTTTACAGATGAGAAGACCGAAGTCCAGAGAGGTTAGAGTTAAATTAAGCCCATATTACATAGCTAGTGTCAGAGGTGGTGTTTGATCATAGTCTTTGTGACTCCAGGGTTAGCATGCCATCCTAAACTGAGTCCTTAAAGCATTAGACAGATGGTACATTTAATAGTACAGTGATTTTGAAGTTATAGGAGTTAGGCTAAAAACTGAAGATTCTTTCCCTTCCCCACTCCCTCCTCCCCCATTTTATCAACCATTTAACTTGATGTCTCTTCTCCATTACTGGGACTGCTGGGAATAAGGGCAACCCTCTTTTCAATGAACTATCTTTAGAAAGTGCTTAATGTCTCTGTAATATTTAATAACCCAATGAATGAAGTCTGAAACTGCATTGAGAACAGAACATTAGAGGAAACACCAAATTAAGGAAGGGGTATGACTATCAGAGTATTAATTACAAGGGCTCACTGAAAAACTGAAGTTGGTTAGAAAAACAATATGGAAGTTACCTGTAAATTTATTTTTTCTTGATAGGGGATGGCAAATTATTATTTTGGGTGGAAACTCCCCCCACTCATGCAGATGTGCAAAGTGTTCTGTAATTTATAGTCTAGGACAATGAAACATTAACTGATTGTCCATGATCACACATTTACTAGGGGCCTTAATGAGAATTTACCCAGTTCTTATTATATCCCAGTTAGTACGTATCTCATATTTTGCACACAAAGGACAGAACTTTCTCTGTTAGAACTGTACCATATTGCCTTTTGCCTGTAATCATAAAAGGAAATACATGTGTTTCTACAGTTTTTCAGTTTGTATAGACATGAAGAGACATGTCTTGAGGGAAAGGAAACTTTTTACCTCTCAGGTAGTATGTTTGGGGTTCACATTAGGATTGTAGATTTTTCCCTGTAATTACTAGTAACCAGCCATGAAAGTGTGTCTGGAATTTAAAGGAAACAAAACAAGTCTGAAGGAAATCGGGCAGTAGGCTTAATGACAATCAAATGGAAAACCTAAAAAGGAATTTCATAAATCCTGATTCTCATTTTTGTTTAGTTGAGTTTTTATTTACATGCAAATCAGTGTTTTGGGGAGGGGGACAGTATTTTTTTTTTTGCAAGCACATTTCTATGTTCTTCTACTCCTGTATAGAGTGAGGTGGGACAGACGTTAGCAATAATATGATTTATGAAGGACCCATGCAATTATCCTGATGATGCAAATAGTCTTCCCTCACCCCCTTAGCTTAATGATATTGCAAGATTCTGTGATGGGACCACAAAGAAAATTTCCTTTAAAGGTACAGAGGCATTGATGACTTATGCTCAGATAAGATGTTTGACCGTGTCATCAAGAGTGTCTCGCATAGAGCCCAGATAAAAGAAGGGTTCCCTATCTATCAAAGAAAAGGTTCTGCAAATGTTTCTATTTTCACATGGTATTATACAAATTACACCAATTCTCAGAACTATACAACATCCTCCATAAAATGAATAAGCACTTGAAAGAAATCAATCTATCTATACTCAAAAAGTAAAGTAGATCAAGAAGGTGTATTGAATGGATATATTGTCTGGATTATAGCATTGAGTTGGCCCGTCAGAATATGTATGCTTTAATACTTCAATGCATCTGTATTGTGATCAATATCTAGTATTCTTTTTGACAATGCAAATTACAACCAATCCACACTCTTTCATTCTGCACCACTCTTGTCCATGTCATCCAATAATTTTTGTCTAAAAGACCCACCCAGCATATCAGAGGTTGTTCTCTGTCTATTTAGAATCACTGTGGATAACAGTAAAGTAACTTGGCCTCTTCATAAATTATCCTTCGTTTTTGCTACATTAAAACCAGCCCATCTCCATTTGTGAACATATTTTTCCTAGATCATATCTTTTACATTTCTTGTGCCCAAGTCTGGTTTCAACCAATTATTACCATGATAGTTCTTTGGAATATATCTCTATCTATCTATCCATCTATCCATCCATCTATCTATCTATCTATCATCTATCTATCCATCCATCTATCTATCTACCTACAACAGCAGTTCTTCAGGTATTGCCAGATCCTGATTGCTCTGAATAAATAATGACTGTTGTAAAGTGTTCACATTGAATTCACACTGCATATTTCCATTGGACTGGAACCATTTAACATATTTGACATAATTATGACTTCAGATAATGCATATTCAAATACATGCAAGCACTTCCTTGAATTCATTATTCACACTAAGTGGTACCTACCTCTGAATAAGCTGTGTTACATGAATGTGATGAAATACTATTGTGTTACATCTAAGTTGCATTATGACTTTCCATGACTCTCAGCCACATAGCATCACTGAAGGCTACCTGCTGCTTCTAAAATAAAATATATTCTATTCTCTGGTATTTAAAGCACTTCACAATTTGACTGAAGCCTGTTTTTTTCTTTTTTAAGCCTGGTTACATACCACTGTCCATCATTTACCCTGTATTTCAACCAAATTGGTCTACTTGCTGAATCTCATATATACAGATATTACATTGTATCTCCTACCACCACACCTTTGCACAAGCTGTCCCCTATGCTAGGAATTCTCCCCCTACTCTCTTTCACCTCTATGAACCATTATATAATTTTAAAACTCAGCTTGTTAAGCCTTTCCTAATACACTCTCCCTATCATTTCATATTTCTACAAACGACTTATTATATTTGCTTATTTACAACCTTGCAAGGCCCTTGAGGGAAGAAACTCTCTCATTTTTTTATTTGTATTCCCAATACCTGGCATATTAGTAGGCACTTAATAAATACTTGGTGATTAATTGATCAACACGAGTGTAAAAAAAAAAAAGATAGCATTTTGTTTCAGGGGACATTTTGAATTTATTGAATGAGTTGTGTCATTTCCCAAATCCATTGTTTTCTTCCTACTTAAATCCTGTGCCCACTCATGGTTCAGTTGGAATTTTTGTCAAATTCATTTGATTCATAACTAATTTCATTGAGAGTTTTGAAACGAATACAGGACAACACCATCCCTGTGTATGAAAGAATTCCCCTCTCGTTTAGATTCTTTACTAGAGAACCTCCATAACAATATTAAGTGCTTTTGATGATCATACATCTCTATTTTCTATTGGAATGTTTCAATAGTATTCAAAATTAATAAGCACTAGATCACAAAATAATTATATCTCTTGATTCATTGTTCAAGGAATTTTGCCTTATTTCAGCATAAGCCCTGGAGATATTTTGTTACTAACTTCTGTAAAGAACAGTATTCACTTGCATGTTTTTTTTCTTTATTAATTTTAAATTTTCTAATGTTAACAGCACGTCTGAAGATGTCAGGTCAGAATTTTTGAAAATGCAGCCCACATTGTCTTATCTCTGTTGTTGTTCTTGTTTCAGTTGTGTCTAACTCTTCATGATGCCATTTGGGATTTTCTTGGCAAAGATATTGGAGTGGTTTGCCATTTCCTTCGACTCATTTTACAGATGTGAAACTGACGCAAATAGGGTTGACTTGTCCAGAGTTAAGTGCCTGAGACCAGATTTGAACTCAGGAAGATGGATCTTTCTAACTTCAGACCCAGCACTCTATTCAATGTACCACCTAACTGAACCATCTCATCTTTAGCTTTTCTTTTAGTTTAATGTAGGTTTTGACCTTTGCTCTGAGAAGTTGGTCTCAAAGCTGAATTGGAAATGGTAACAACATGCTTGTTTTTTCTTGTTTCCTTTTTAATATTTCTTCCAATTAAACATAAAAACAATTTTAACGTTCATTTAAAAAATTTAGTTCCTAATTATCTCCTACTCTTATTCCATTTCTTACTCATTGAGAAGACAAAGAATTTGATATAGATTATACATTGCAGGAAAACATATTTCCATGTCAGTCATATTGTGAAAGAAAACACAGACCAAAAAATAAAAAAACCAAAACCCTGAAAAATAAAGTAAAAAAAAATGTGCTTTGCTAGCCGTTCAGACTCTACCAGTTCTTTCTCTTTCACTTTTTCATCACAAGTCCTTCAGAATTGTCTTAGGTCATTATATTGCTGAGAATAACTAAGTCATTCACAGTTGAGCATCACTACAATATTGCTGTTTCTATGTACAATGATGTCCTGGTTCTGCTCCCTTCACTTTGCATCAGTTCATGAAAGTCTTTCCAGGTTTTTCTGGAAGCACCTTGCTCATCATTTCATATAGCACAATAGTATTCCATCACATTCATGTAACACAGCTTATTCAGTTATTCCCCAATTGATGGACACACACACACACACACACACACACACACACATACAGGTCTTTCCTTTATGGTTTTCATGTCTTTGGGATGTAGACCTAGTCGTGATATTACTGGGTCAAAAATTATGCCTAGGTTTGTAGCCCTTTGAGCATAGATTAAATTGCTCTCCAGAATGGTTGAATCAGTTCACAACTCCACCAACAGTGCATTAATGTTCTAGTTTTTCTACATTCTTTCCACCATTTGTCATTTTCCTTTTCTATCACATTAACTAATCTGATAGGTATGAAATGATAGCTCAAGGTATATGATTGTGAAAACTGATTGTGATGGAATATTCCTATGCTATAAGAAATGGTGACTTTCTCTTCTTTTAAAGATATAGTTCAGTCTTTCCCCAATTGCTGGGCATCCCCACAACATCCAGTTCAGGTTTTGTCACCACCAAGATTGCTGTTATACATATTTTAGAATGGATAGATTCTTTCCCCTTTTCCCTAATCATCTTTGGAGGCAGATCTAGTAATAGTATCGCTGGGTAAAACGGTATAGGGAGTTTAATAACTCAAAACATAATTCCAGATTACCCTCCAAAATGACTGGATCGTTCCACTCCCTATTTTCTCACATCCCTTCCAAATCTGTCACTTTCTTCTTCAATCGTTTTAGTCAATCTGATAGGAATAAAATGATGCTTCAAAGTATCTGACTGTGGGTATGTGACTGTGATGGAATACTACTATACTATAAGAAATGATCCCTTCATTGACCTTAGAAAAAAAGGATAAACTTGCGTGAAATAATGAAGAGTGAAACCAGTGTAACCAAGAGAATGTTATAGATAGTAACAGTGATATTGTTTTAAGAGCAACTTTGAGCAGATAAGTTATTTTGACTATTACAAATATCCTGATTAACTGCAAAGGACCTAGAAAGGAGAATGCAATCTGTATTCAGAGAAAGAATTGATGAACAGAGGCATATATTTAGAATGATTATATATATATATATATATATATATATATGGAAAGAAAAAAGGGGAAAAAAAAATTTAAATGATATCTTTATTGTATATTTTAAAAAATAGCAAATTGGCCATAATAGATTTGCAGTTTCATGTGCAATCATATTTTTTATTATACTATGTTATGAAAATACTTGTTTTAACATGATTAATATGGAAATAGTTTGCATGATTACACATGTGTAACCTATATTGAATTGCTTGCCTTTTCACTGAGGGGGCACGGAGGGAAGAAGGAAGAGAATTTGGAAATCAAAGATTTTAAAATGAATGTTAAAAATTGCTTTTACATATAACTGAAGAAAAATAAAATACCAAAAAAATTTTTAAAAGAATTTAAAAAAGAAAAACACTTATTTAATTGAATAAATTAAATAAAATAATTTTAATAAATTTGTATAAATAAAATAAAAATAAATTTTGTTAAAATAAACACAAATTTTATTTAATTAATAAAATAATTTTTTTTTAAAAGATATTGTTCAATTCATTTTGGTGTTTGGTGCTCACCATGTAGAGTATCTTGTTAGTCAACAAGCATTTATTATATTTTTATGTATCAGGTATGGTTCCAAGAATTGAGTATATACAGAAAGGTAAAAACATTGCCTGCCCTCAAGGAGTTCACACTCTAATGGGAGTGGCAATATGTACGTATAAGTAGTTATGTACAAGACACACATTGGGTAGATTGAATGTAATCTGAAAGGGGAGGCTTTGATAGCTGGGAATGTATAAAACCTATGTTCTGTGTGTTTGGGGAAAACATCTGTTCCCAGAAATAGCAGCCTTAGAGGTCAAAAAAATATGATTTGTGAGGTTCTGTAAATACAGACAAGTCTGATTCTATCTCAAAGGTCTCCACTGTCCTAAATCACTTGTCTCTCTTAAGCAATCTGAGGAGATTAATTAGAGACCTCCAGCCTTATCAATATGGTTTCATGAAATTCTTCACAGCAGAAGCATCTCCACCTGAACCAAGTCATGATCTTGAGGCTACACAAAAGTTAACAAATTGCAACCGAAAATTAAGACATTCTCTACCACACCCCTCCCTCCCAAATCACCTGCCATCTAGTCCCTATTACTTATTTGGGAGGTTGAGTAACATGATCATGTCTTTCTACAGAGAACACTTGGCCATCACACCAGGAACAACAATTGCCTGGTTTTCTGTTTTCATTCATAACGAAAATTATATTGACCTACTTTACTTCCTTCAGTAGTATTTCAACTTATTGATTTGGAGTCAGTGATTTTACACTGAGAATACCAAAAGTTAAATGAATGTTTGGGGAGAGTTTATTGTTGTTGTTACTTTTTTTTAAAGAGGGTTTCTTAGTGCCATTTCCCTTTTTCCTTCACTCTTCCCATCGGCAATGCTGAGGCAGAAAGAGGCATGCCTCAGAAGTTCAAGGGTTGTTTTGCTTTGGTCTTTATCATGGCTTCCATGACTAAAGAACTCAAGCCTCTTTATATTTAGTTCAGCAGATTCAGTCTTTCTTCGGGACCACATGAAGCACCTTAAGTTTTATAGAACTGCCCATATATTGTTTTCAATATATGAACTCAGATTCATTTCCATAGAAAAACAAAGTAGAGTCATTTATTCTTGCTCCTCTATAAGCACTAAGGTTACCCAGAATATTAAACTTAGAAATAACATTTATTTATATAACAACAAAGTTTTAAAGGACTTAGTCCCCCCATCGATAACCGAGGACAAAAGAAAGATTCCACTTTATACAGCAATCTGTAGAAATCTTCCACTTTTCAGTAGTACTATGTAGCTTAAGGATGCTAGAAAGACAAGTTCTCTCCTCCAACTAGGACCACATAGACCATATAACATAGTAACAGCAAAGGGTAAGGTCCATGTTTGTTCTTTCATTTCATAACTATATGTCTTGTTGATCCATAGTCCCATGCTAACCTTTATCTCCTATTGGTGCTCCATCAACCTGATGCTGATTTAGCAGTCCCAGATTGCACTAATGGCTTCCTTCCAGAGTGAAAGGGATATTGTGGTTTTGAGCAGAGATTTCCTAGGTCCATCTGTGCTTTTGTATCAGTCTCAAATTGACTTGTCTTTATTTCCTGCTGCTTTGAGGTCCACATGCTACCACTTTTCAGCTGTGTCTGGTCCCCAAACTCGGCATGGTATATCTTATATGCAAGCAGATCTACTAGCATGTAAGAGTCTTTTGAGTCTTTCATAGATGAAGGGTGAAGGGGTTATTTGATGTTCACTTACTGTGCTAATGATTTCAGGTAGGAAGGTTTTTTTCCAATTAAAAAAAAGGATTGTCATTTTGTGTAGGAGACAAGTGGGTTAATTTCATGCGCAAGAGGAAAAAATGACAATATCTTCCACTGTTGCTGGGCCATGGCAAGATTTCACAGCAAGTGGCCTTAGTATAATTCAACACAATGAGAAACTGTTGTTCAAGTAATTCACATGAACCAGCCTTTGCCAACTTCAATTTTGTTCACAGGCAAATACAAAGTTGGGAAATAAAAGTAAAGAATGATTTTTATTGTCGCTGTGATGGAAAATAGATGTTTAGTTTCTTACCCAATGAAACAAATTTTTCCTCTTGAAAATGCTTCTAATCTTGTGTCCAGCTAAGGACAAATTTGAGAATAGACCAGCTTGTTTGGTTTAAATCTAATCTTTGGGCTGAGCCAAACATAAAGTGAATCAGAACTGCATAGTAAAAAGAATATTTTATTTGGAGTCAGAAAGTCCAGATTCTAAGACTTCCCTCTATTGCTTGCTACCTAGGGCTAATCACTTGGATTCTCCAGGTTTACTTTCTTCTGTAAAATAAGGGAGTTAGTTCCATGACTTCTCAGGTCCTTTGTGACTCAAAACCAAATACCTAAAAATGGGTCCAATGAATTTAATTCTAAAATGAATACACACACACATTATATATACACACTTTTTTTTCCTTTTTCATGTGCTAAAACTAGGTTCTGATAACTTTCAGTCTTATAGGATCTAATGCTTATCACCTGACCATATTCAAATCGTACTAATATTATAGTATTTACAGTATTTTCTTGTTTAAGCAAGTAGAAAGAGGAAAGATAGTAGAATATAAGAAATTAATTTTAACTTAAATAAAATTTTATCTATATGTTCTGTTTTTATATCACTCAGACTCACATTATTCACATTTCTTACTGGGTGCCCCCTCTCCCTCCTAGAATGATCCCTTATATTTTTAATTATTAAAAATTTTGTTATTCTGACCTTTCCTTTATGCCACTACCATCACAACCATGAACAATTTAAGAAATAGAAATGAATTCCTCCATACGTATATGCACAGTCCAGCAAAACAAATTCTCACCTTGGCCATGTCTGACAACATCTTTTATTGCCTTTTAAATTCAGCTCTCTGACAGGAGGTGAGTGATGTGTTTCATTTTCATTCCATTCAATTCAGAACACATGATATTTTAAAAAGGTGAGTAAATTAATGATTAAGAGGAGGGGAGGGAGAAGAGAGCAAAGGAGTACTTGAGAAGTAGGTTGAGAATTCACATAATATAATGAATAGTAAGCTGGACTTGGAGTAAGCAGACAGTGAGGTTCAAATTCTTCATTTGACACTTGTGGGTATTGGACTTTGGGCATGTTGCTTTATAGTTCTGAGCCTAGCTTTCTCATCTGTAACATGCTAATCATACCCATAGTATTTAAATCACAGGGTTTATTATTGTTTTTCTAGCTTGACATGATCACACACCATACAATGAGAGGCAGTTGAGACCAGTGCCATGAGCACTGGACGTGACCCCAGGAAGATAGGTTCAAATCAAAGTCTCTGACCACTGATGGGTCACTTCATCTCAGTAAAGTATCTCAGTTTCCTTATCTGTAAAATAAGGGTAATCATGACTCAAAGAGAAAGAGGAAAAGGAGAGAAAAAGACTTTTGGTGTTAGGACCAAATGAGATAACGTACATAAATTGTTAAAAAATCTTTTGCAAACACTAAAGCATTATATAAAATATAAGTTATTATTGAGGAATGAGAAAAGTATGTAACTGGAGGTCTGTTGGGAGTCATGAGATCAGAAAGAATAAAATTTTATTCGTGAAAATTAGAGTATTGGAGTTTCTTTGAATCTTCTTTGCTCAGCTAACCTTGAAAATGTTGTAACATGACACCTTCTAGACATTTGATTAATTTGACAAATGTGTAGCATAACCTGTCTCTCCTTGCCTTGGCTCCAAATCCTATAGTAATCAGGAATGAGTCCTTTGGACTAGAGTATAGGGAGGTGGGGTAGCTTTCTATTGTCAACATATCTCTTGATCAAAATTGACTCCTTCCTTGGAAAAGGAGATTAATCCACATCGACCTAGTAGAGCTTGTAATGAAAGAAAAGAAAGATTTCTTCACTCTCAGGAGAGGACAGGGCAGTAGTCTTGGATCCAGACAAAAGGGAACATTACTGGGACCATATAACCTACCTTGACCAGTAATAATAGGCTAGACTTGAATACTAAGGATTCTTGGTTTTTTTTTTTTCACTTGATCTTGTTCTCTTGGAGCGTTCTGGCTCAATGCTCATTCTTTCTTTTTCCTTGTTTTGAACAGATGAACAAAGGCCTAGTCTTGTTCTAATTCCTTTTCCCTCTCTTTTCTTTCTGGTTAAATTAGAGAGCAGGGTTCTTTCTCTATCTTGGCTTCTTCTCCCTCTGGTGCATCAATGGAGCCATAGGAATTATAATGGTTTCTCAACTTCTCCACAAACAATGATAGATAAACAACGACTCTCCTAGAAAGCAGATGAGTGACCAGATGTCTTTTTCTCTCTTTTTTTTCTTTCTTTTTGAGTCATGATTACCGTTATTTTACAGATAAAGAAACTGAGATACTTTACTAAGATAAAGTGAGCTATCGATGGCCAGTAAATTACCAGACACTTTGATTTGAACCTATCTTTTTGAAGCCATGTTCAGTGCTGAAGGCACTATTCTAAACTGCCTCTCATTATATAGTATGTGATCATGTCAAACTAGAATAACCATAGTAATTCTGCTCTACTGCTCATCCTTTGTTCTCAAAAAGGACCGTGACATCAGGAGGTGAGGGCATGGCATGCAAGGGAATCGGATTTAAGTGAGGAAGGGCTATAACTAGCACTGATATGACACTTTAATATTTACAAAGCACTTTAAAAATAATGGTGAGTAGGTGGTGCAATGGACTGAGCACTGCATCTGGATTCAGGAGAACATGAGTTCAAATCCAGCTTCAGACACTTACTAACTGTGTGACTCTGGGCAACTCATTTAACACTGTTTGCCTTAGTTTCCTCATCAGTAAAATGAGATGGAGAAAGAAATGGCAAAACCACTCTGCATCTTAGCAGGAAAACCCCAAATTGAGTCATGAAGAATCAGATATGACTGAAAAGATTAAAAAACAGCAAACCTACAAATATTACCTCATTTGATTTTAATAATAACCCCAAGAAAGGTATATATGCAATTATCATCCTTATTTCACAGGTAAGAAAACAAGTTGAGGGAGCTTCAATGATTTGCCCAGGTTGCACAGTTATTAAAAATGTATCTGTGGTTAGATTTAAATTCAAGTCTTCCTGAGCCTAAGCCCAGTTTTCTATCCACTGGACAGACCACCTAACTTCTTACAAGAGAACATGAAGTCCTTGTGATCTGAGACACAGGTCAACTCTTACTGACTCTTAATGATTTGTGTTGAATATCATGAATCAGAATAAACAAATGTTAACTTTCTTCAAATTGGGTGCAATCAGCTATTGTTCCAACTAGCTATAGGTTAGCATGTGACAGGTGAAGCTCATTTATATGCTGGACTCAAAAGAGCAAATGACATGGGAATAAATATAGTCCCTTTGAATCATGGAATTAGGTATGTTTAAAAGCTTCCTTTTCTTCAGTCTTGGCTGTGTAGGGCAAGTACAATTGCTTCCATTTCTCTTAATCCTTTATCACCTTAATGCAGGTTTCCAAGATTTTCAATACTGGTTCACATGTTTAGAAATCCATTAAAGTGCAGGCCACATGAATGTAATTGGGTAATTAATTATATCCAGTTTTAATTACAACAACTAATTGACCCAGGAGTACTAGGATGTTACATGTTGACAGTCACTGATTCAAGGCTATGGTGAATAGACAGGAATTTAGGCCCTACTCGCCTACTAGTTCATATATATTAGCCAATTAGTCTTTCTTTCTTTCTTTCTTTCTTTCTTTCTTTCCTTTTTAGTAAGATTACAGATTTGGACAAAAAGTATTAGGCCCTAGACTCTAATGCATACTCCCATAACTTTATCTTTAAGCTTTAAATTTGGGTTTCTTTCGCAATCAAGGTTAAGAGACTTGACGGATTGCACAGCTAGTAAGTATCTGAGATCAAATTTGAACTCAGGTCTTCCTGACTTGAGGACTGCTCCTAGATCCATCTTACCCTGGGTTGCTACATTTTCTAAGGCAGTGGAAAAGCACAAGCCATGCTGCTGGAAAAAGCTATGACAGGTCAATGCTAACTGTTTTGGGGAGTCACATTTGCCCCTTGAAGAATATAGTTGGGAGAGATGTATTATGAATTGAGACTGATGTAAAAACAAAATATATCAACAGTCAAGGTAGACCTGTTCCTTCAGGAGATGAGGAAGCTCCTTTTATCAGTGCAGGTCAACATCTGCCCTGCAATTTATAGTTCTGGATTGTTATTTAGAAAACTGAGGAGTTAAATGATTCATTCAGGGTCACAAAGTCAGTCTAGGTCATGGATGAAATTTGAATTCAGGTCTTTCTGCTTCCCATGTCACCTCTTTGTCTAGTTAAACAATAAGCATAAGAACCTTTCTCCTACCTTAACTCAGTAAGAAGGCAGATGAAATTCAGTTTTATGCTGATAGTAATAATCCAAAGCACTTGCATGATTCCCTGAAAGCTATTTATGGACCAAAACCCTATGGTGCATCACAACTGTTCAGTGCTGATGGAGCCACACTGATTAGTGATAAGGACATGATCCTAGAGATGGGCTGAACACCTCCATAGTGTTCTCAATGGGCTATCATCAATCAATGCTAAGGCCACTGACCATTTACCTAAGATTGAAGTCAGTCCCTCCTTATCTAGACTTCAAACCGAAGAAGAGGTTTTGAGGGCCATTAGGCTCCTCTCATGTGGCAAAGGACCTAGGGCTGATTCTGTTCCAGCTGAGATTTACAAGATAGGGGGACCATTGCCCATACAAAAGCTGGCTGAAATTTTCCGGGTTATATGGCAAGAGGAGGTTATCCTCCAGGAGTTCAAGGATGCTTCCATTGTCCATCTCTATAAAGGTAAAGGCAATAGATTATCTTGAGACAATCACAGTGGGGGGAGGGGTCTCTCTCTTAGTCATTGCTGGTACGATGGTCATATACCTGAGAGCCAATGTGGCTTCAGAAAAGGTTGAGTTGATATGGTGTTTGCTGCCTAACAACTCCAGGAGAAACTCCAGGAGCAGAACCGAGGTCTGTATACAATGTTTGTAGATCTGACCAAGCTTTTGACACCATTAGTGATGAGGACTTATGGAAAATTATGTCAAAATTTGGTTGCCTGGAGCAGATCATCAGTATTGTATATCAATTTCATGATGTTCTGGATAGTGCACAATGCTCTCATGCCTTCCCAGTCCCCAGTGGAGTGAAACAGGGCTGTGTGCTTGTTCCCATGCTTTCTAGCGTCATGTTTTCAGCCATGTTGTAAAATGCTTTCAACGAGGATGGACACAGCATCAAGGTCAACTATCATCCTGATGGTAAGTTCTTCAATTTGAAAAAGCTAAAATCCAAAACCAAAGTGGAGGGAGTGTTGGTGCATAATTTTATGTTTGTAGATGATTGTGCACTCAGTGCAGCCTCTGAAGCTGAGATGCAATGAAGTATGGATCAATTCTCTGCTGCCTGTGCTAATTTTGGCCTAATAATTAACACCAAGAAAATACAGGTGCTCCATCAGCCAACACCACACCATCCATATGTGGAAACATCGGTTACAACAAATGGAGAAGTTTTGAATGCTGTGGATAAGTTCACTTACCTTGATAGTGTACTTTCCAGGGATGTACAAATTGACAATGAGGTAGATGCATACATTGCCAAAACTAACTCAGTGTTTGGAAGGCTCTGAAGAAAAGTTTTGGAGAGAAGACATATTAGACTGACTACTAAACTGAAGTTCTACAGAGGCATTGTGCTGTATTGTTGTATTGTGCTCATTGTTGTATGCCTGTGAAACATGGACAGTCTACCAGCACCATGCCAGAAAACTGAATTGCTTCCATTTGAACTGTCTTAGAAAGATTCTGAAGATCACCTGGCAGGATAAAGTACCAGGCACTGAAGTCCTTGCCTGAGCTGAACTGCCAAGCATTGAATTTATGCTTCAGAGAGTGTAACTCCAATGGGCTGGCCACGTTGTTTAAATGCAAGATGTATGCTTGTCAAAAAGACTGTTTTATGGAGAACTCACATGGGTAAAGTGATCACATGGTCAGAACAAGTAATACAAGGACACTGTCAAGGTCTCTCCCATGTGCAACATGGGAGACACTGGCATAGGACCTCTCAGCATGGCATGCCCACATTAGAAAGGGTGCTGTGCTGTATGAGCAAAGCAGAATTGAGACAGAACAATGCAAATGAAGGATGAGCAAATTTGAAGTACCCCCTCCCCCAGATATTCACATGGATTACCTATGCCCAGCCTGTGATAGAGCATGCCAAACTTGTTCTGGTCTGATCAGCCATAGTAGGGCACACTGAAACTTCATTTTATCATGGTGTTATAATTTTGGTCCTCTTTGAAAATGAAGGACAACAACCAACCAACCATATGAACCTTTCTTTTATAATTACAGTTGTAGATCAGGAGAAGGAGAGAGAGAGAGAGAGAGAGAGAGAGAGAGAAGGAGAGAGAGACAGAGAGACAGAGACACACATGCAGAGAGAAGAGGGTGAGAAGGGAAGAAGGGGACAAGGGAAAGCTATGTAGGTTCCGTAGCCAATATGGCTATATGGAAGTAATTGTTCTTATCCTATCATGATATATTCACTAGGGCTGTTAGCATCAAAATAAACCATCACCTGTTACTACTGCCCTTTTAAATTCTAATTAGTTTCGCAGTTTAGAAAAAAGAATCTTTTCTGTCCCTGGAACAGTTTTCCAGCTTTTATTTTCAAACTTCAAAGGTTATTTTTGAATTAAGGGTTTATTTCCCCATAGAATTCTGAGAATTTCTAAGGACTTGAAGGGGTGACTTAGGTTTTACAAATAATTTTGGAAACTTAGTAGATCAGTCAATTTTACTAGTGTCTGAATGTCCCCATGACATATAAAATCTACCTGTTGTTTACCTTGTTTAATTGCAGTCAACAAAATGTCATTAAGGTTTTACCAGTTACAAAATATCTTGCCATTCCATCCCTGACAGGCTTTTTCTTTGTGAGAGTACGACTACCTTCCACGATGCCCCACAATGAGAGAATACTTCCTTCCTGTATCTACCTCCAAAAAAGCTTCTCTGGTTTCCAGGGAATTGATGAATCAGTACCCATCCAAAACTGAATATAACTAAAATAAGACTTTACCAACCAGTTAGAGATCACATTACGTTAAGACTAAGCAAACTGGTAAAAACAACTTAATCAGATAATACAAGAAAAACTATCCCAATGAACATGTGTGGACCCAACGTTTCCACACCACCAAATGGACACATGCCACCAGGTATCATAATGGAAGTCTAACCTATAGAGAACAAATGTGAACCACATGGCCAAGCTTACTTGATGATGATGCACATGTAAGGGGTATGTATGGTTAACACATGTGAAGCACCAGGGCAACCTGCTCTTTAAATGATGCATGACTGACCATGTCCTCTGGTGATATTTAATGGTGCTCTGGATTGCTTTTTGCTGGGTTTGACCTGTATGTTCTTTTCTTAGGATGTTGTTTGTTGGGTTTATTATTTCTATGTTGGAAATTTTTTTCCTGTTGGACATCACATTGTCTTTGCTGGAAAACTCTTAATTTTCTATTTGCTGAGCTTATTATAATGTTTTGTTTTTTAGGTCTTCAGAGTCATTTCCTGACTTTCTTCTCTGATCTACTATATTATGACAATAGAAAGCCCCTCCTTTACAGTGACAGTGAGACATCTATTTTAGTACAGAACAAAGTCTGTGAGCCACAGATGTCCAGATAAGGGCAGCCAGTCAAAAGTCAGTCAGAGCGCTCCAGGCGAGGATCAAGGCTCTTCCTTACTGCAAAAGTTTGATGTGGATTTGAGGACCATTGTTCAAAACTATCACTTGTCTTGGGATTGGAAGTTTCCTTGAACTTCCCATTTAATTTCTGTCTTTTTTGCTTCTAAAACCATTTTAGAAGGGAAGAGTGCCAAAACAAACAAACAAGAAAACAAACAAACAACGATTTGGAGCTATATAAAACCTTGGGCAATAAAGTTCAGTTCACTCCTCAAAACATTTTATACTTTCATACATATATTTACCAGGAATATTACACAATAAAATCCTTTACTTTTGTAGAAGGTAGAAAACTTGTTTTTTCTGTATCAATGAATTGTTCAGAGCTCCTTTTTTTCCTTTCCTCCAAATCAAATCTAGGTTGCCTTTTTATCTAGCTACAACAACATCAACTAAAATTGATTAAAAAAATTGCTCAATAACAAGACCCTTTAGGAAATAAATGTATTAAAAATTATACATTGTTTTTTATTATATCTTCAGAGGTTCACATTGAATAAGATAAACACAGCATCACACTGAATGGGAATTATTCTTTGATAGTCAATACCATGAACTCCTCAAAATGCTGAGGAAAGTAAGTCAAGGTCCAGTTGTTTCACATTGAACCAGTGGTTCCCCATCCTTGTCATCATTCAACCTTCTCAGCTTAACCAATAAAAGTTCCTTTCAGACTTGGGAGATTTGTCCCTGAGGACTTCATAACTGATAATTTTCTTTTTAATGCCTTTTGATGCCTTTTTTTTTAATACTGCCCAATATCCTTCTATCTGTAATAGCAGCCTACCTTGTAACAAAGAAAGCCAGCCAAGCAAAATCTAATAGTTGTCCTTTTGCATTAGCCTTTCTTTCTTTCTGATAACATATTCAGTTTATTTATCTTTTTTTTAGCTTTTGTATTTTATTTTTTAACATATATAATTTTGTATTTTGTATTTTTATTTTTTTAACATATAAAATTTATTTTTTAGTTCTCAACGTTTACTTCCACAGGAATTTGAATTGCTAATTTTCTCTCCCTCTCTCCCCACTCCAGGACAGCATGTACCCCATCCCCCCATGCCCCCAGTTTGTCTTCTCTTCTATTATCCCCCTTTCTTCTATCTCTTTTACCTCTATTTTCCTGTAGGGCAAAATAGATTTCTGTACCCCATTGCCTATATGTCTTATTTCCCAGCTGCATATAAAAGAACTTTTTAACATTCATTTTTAAAGCTTTGAGTTCCATATTCTCTCTCTTCCTTCCTCGCCACCTACCCTCATTGAGAAAGCAGTGGCTGCTGCCTGAGACAGGATCACATTACCCTCTCAACCAGGTGAAAGAGCTTCTCACTGACCTTTGAAGCTGTCTTTGGCATTTATGGGTTGAGAAATTTGGAAACTCCAGAAGTTGCCTGTGATTCAGAGCCCTGAAGCCTGCTCCAGTTCCTTTGACCTCTGGAATATCATATTCCAAGTCCTTCAATCCCTTAGTGTAGAAGCTGGTAAATCCTATGTTAACCTGATTGTATTTCCACAATACTCAAATTGTTTCTTTCTGGTTACTTGCAATGTTTTCTTGACCTGGGAACTTTAGCTACAATATTCCTAGGAGTTTTCCTTTTGGAGTCCTTTTCAGGAGGTGATTGGTGAATTCTTTCCATTTCTATTTCACCCTCTGGTTCTAGAATATCCGGAAAATTTTCCTTGATAATTTCTTGGAAGATGGTGTCTAGGCTCTTTTTTTGATCATGGTTTGCAGGTAGACCAATAATTTTTAAATTATCCCTCCTGGATCTATTTTCCAGGTCAGCTGTTTTTTCAGTGAGCTATTTCACATTATCTTCTATTTTTTCATTCTTTTTGTTTTGTTTTATAATTTCTTGATTTCTCATAAAGTCATTAGCTCCCATCTGCTCCATTCTAACTTTTAAAGAACTATTTTCTTCTGTGAGCTTTTGGACCTCCTTTTCCATTTAGTTAATTCTACTTTTTAAGGCATTCTTTTCCTATTTCCTAATTGACTTTTCGGACATCTTTTGTCATTTGGGTTAGTCTATTTTTAAAAGTATTATTTTCTTTAATATTTTTAGGAGGTTTCCTTTAGCAAGTTGTTGACTCTTGTAACTTAGTTTTTCTTCACTTTCTTGTGGTCATTATTCATATCATACTCAGTTCTTTTTCAAATCTATGCTAATTATTTTCCATCTTCCTCAAATTTTCTGAATTCCTCATGTTTTGTGGCTCAATAATGATTGATTCCATCCACACATCAAAATGTGTTCAGATATTTTCCATTCAATAGACACCTACAAGTTCCGGAGATCATTTTCCTTTTGCTGTTATGTATTATATATTACATAAAGTGCTATTATGAATGTTTTGTTACATATAGGATCTTTGATTCAAGTTTATAAGCATTCTATGCTAGGCACTGAGCTAATCATGGAGCATATAGAACCAAATACTCTCTTGGGAGGGCAATAATTAAAAAAATGTCATCTTCATTAAAAGACCCCAACGTTCTATCAGGGAGGAGAACCTGTGATCTCGAGGCTCCATGTGGACCTCTAGCTCTTCACATGTAGCCCTTTGACTGAATCCAAATCCAGCTGAGGACCTAGAAGGACCGATGTTACCTCAAGGCTGTAGATTCCTCACCCCCATAATCTACTCTTTAATGATAGATATAGCTGTAAATATACGTGTATATATATATATACATATATACACACATATAGATATATCTTTGTTCTGGCATATAGTACATTTACATCTCCCTCCTACCCCAACCCCAGCCTAGGATCATCTGGAAATTTGATGGCATGTTACCTCTGCCTTTATCTAGAGCCCAAAACATATCAGACAGATTGAATGTTTCTTGACTTGAATTTACCCATGCCATGTAAAATAAGGAAAATGAATTAGATCACTCTGTGTTCCTTCACTTGGGAAACCAACAGAGAGGCAGCTTGACTTCTAAGCAACATTCTCCAAAGAAAGATTAATAGATAATTTTTTGTTCAATTAAGGAATAATCCTTTTGTTCCTATTTTTTAAAAGTATGGTTTGTCCAACTATTCAGGAATACAATTTGGAGTTATGCTAAAAAGCAATTGAGGGAAATTGTTTTTTCTACTTTATTAATAACCAATCTTTAAATTAGGATTGAGGCTTTTTCTCTTTATTTCCCCAATCAGGGGCCAGCCCCTCCAAGTGAGTCAGTCAGCTTCTGAAGTACATTGCTGATAGAGGAGATTATTCAGATTCTTCTAGAACAAGCTCCTTGACCTTGGGTGGGATACCACCCAACTAGGAGACTTTACTTCTGTTTAGAGTGTAAACAGTAAAACAGTATTATTCCATTACATTTATATATTCCAACTTGTTCAGCCCCAGAGCATCCTCTATGCCCTTGCACCCCTCCACTGGAAATTAGAGCATCCCAGTTCGTGAAGGGAAAAAATAACCAGTGGTCTGTGTAGAGGTGGATTCCTTTGCCCAAACTGCTAGAGTTGGTTAAGTCTCATGATGAAGCCATGTTCTTGTCAGGAGGAGCTGAAGGCTTTTAGCCTACCATCTCATTAATATGCCCACTGCCTCATTAATTGTTTGCCAATCAGGGTTGATTTTCACCTGTCAGGGGCACATTCCTTTTCTAAAAGGCATTCAGTATCTCCATTAGGTAACTTTGATTACCTAGAGAATCCAAAGACCATCAATTAGTTGATTGCCAGAAAGCTTAATTAATAAATTGATTATTAAAACTATGTATCTTGGGTTTTTGATTCAGTTCAATGATTAAAGCTAGCTCTGTGATGTATACCTAACATATATACATGTATGCAGCTTACAATTTGCATTGTAAGAAATGATGAATGGATAATGAATACCAACAAACACCAGAAGATTTAAAGGAACTAATAAAAAGCAAAACAAGCTGAATCAACAAAGCAACATATACAATGACTACAACAATTCTAAAAGAAAGAATGACAACGAAACAGTTAAAATGGTAAATACTTCTGAAATTCTAACGACTAAGTTAGGTCATAACAAAGAGATACATACCTCCCTTCCTTGTTTGCAGAGGTAGGTGAATATGAGTATGGAATACTGAAGAAGTTATTAGAATTGGTTGATCTGCTAGCTAATTTTGCTGAACTTTCTGCCTTTTTATTCTTTATAATGAATCACTCTGAGAGGAGTAGGGAGAGGGACATATTGGGAAATTTAGCTCATATAAAATTTTAAAATGTTGATCTATTTTAGCAAAAGAAAAAAATTAAATGAATTCATTCCTAAATCTTGGTATAAATCTCATCTGGTCATAGTGTATGATCTTTGTGATATATTGCTGTAATCTCCTTGCTAACATTTTATTTAAAATTTTAGTCTTAGTATTCACTAAGCAGTTTGGTCTATAGTTTTTATTTTTCTCTGTTTTTGTTTTCCCTGGTTTAGCTATCAAGACCATATCTGTACAATAAAAATGAATTTGGTAGGACTCATCCTTTGCCAATATTTTAAAAGTAGTTTATATAGTATTGGGATTAATTGTTCCTTAAGTGTTTGGTAGAATTCACTTGGAAATTAATCTAGTCCCAGAGATTTTTCTCAGGGAACCCATTGATGGTTTGTTCAATTTCTTTTTCTAAGATAGGGGTATTTACATATTTAATTTCTTCTGTTAATTTGAGCAGTTTATATTTTTTATAAATGTTCATCAATTTCACTTATATTATCAGTTTTACCAGCATGTAATTGAGAAAAATTATTCCCAATAATTGATTTAATTTCATTTCTTTGGTGATACTTTCCCCTTTTCCTCTTTTATTGTTTAAAAATTAAATTAACCAATGGTTTATCTACTTTATTGTCTTTCCCCCCATAAAACAAGATCTTAGTTTTATTTATTAATTTTTTTATTTTCAATTTTATTAATTTCTCCTTTGATATTCAGAATTTCTATTTTGGAGTTTAATTGGGGATTTTTAATTTGTTCTTTTTCTAGTTCTTTTTTGTTTCATACTTAATTCATTGATCTTCTCTTTCTGTCTTTTAGCAATGTATGATTTAGAGATACATTTTCCTCTAAGCACTGCTTTGACTGTGTCTCATAAATTTTTTGATGTTTTCTCATTGTTGTCATTCTCTTTAAGTTATTGATTGTTTTTATGATTTACTCTTTGACACACTCATTCTTTTAGGATTAGATTGTTTAGTTTCCAAATAACTTTTCCATAGCCCTAAATTAAATGTAATTTTTATTGCATTATGTCTGCTTTTCTGCATTTGGTTGTGAAGTTTTTGTGCCCTAATATGTGGTCAAATTTTGTGAAGGTGCCATGTACAATAAAGATATAGGTATATTCCTTTCTATTTTCAATCAGTTTTTTCCAGAAGTCTATCATATCAAAATGTTTCTAAAAAGCTATTCATCTCCTTGACTTCTTTCTTTTTTTGTTTTAAGATTAGATTTATGTAGCTCTTGGAGGAGAAGGTTGAAATCCCTCACTAGTTTTCCTGTCTATTTCCTCCTATAATTCTTTTGACTTTTCCTTTAAGAATTTGGATGCTACATCATTTGGTGCATATGTGCTTAGCATTAATATTAATAAAGAGTAATAAAACCGTTGTCTATGGTTTTGTTTAGCAAGATATAGTTTCTCTGCTTATCCCCTTTATTTAAGTCATTTTTGTTTTTTCCTTTGAGATCATGATTGCTATCCTTGTCTTTTTATGTCAGCTGAAGCCTGACAGATTCTGCTTCAGCCCCTTATTTTAATGCTGCGTGTATATTCTGTATCGTGTGATTCTTGGAAATAATATATGGTTGGAGTCTGGTTTCTAATCCATTCTGCTATCTATTTCCATTTTATGGGTGAGTTCATCACATTTTATATTCACATTTATATTCATAGTTATTTATGATTACTAACTGTTCATTTCCTCATATTGTATTTTCTTCTTTTTAGCCTTTTCTCTCTATTTTTATTCCTTCTCTCCTCTAAAATCTGTTTTGCTTCTGACTATTGTTTCTTTTGTCTGCTCTCCCTTTGAGCAGTTCCCTTTTCCCTTCTCCCTTTCCTTTCCTACTTCCCTGTTGGTTAAGATAGATTTCTATTACCACTTGAGCATGAAAACGTATTTTTCCGCTTTCAACAAAGTTATATTTGAGTTTCAAGCATTGCCTGCCCCATCCCCTACCATTTCCCCCTCCAATGTAAACTCTCTTCCTTGCACACATCTCTTATGTCATAAAATTTCCCCTTTTCTTCCTCTCCCTTCCCCTATATTGCAGCGCATCTTTTCTTCTCTTCTATACATTGTTTACATCATCCCAACATAATTTATTCTCTTCCACATTCTCTATATAAAATCCATCGAATTGCTCTAATAATGATAAAGTTCTTAGAAGTTACACATATCATCTTCCCGTAAGGAAAAGTAAACAGTTAAACCTTATTGAGTTCCCAATGATTTCTCTTTCATGTTTACCTCTTTATGTTTTTTTTATATCATATTTGAAAGTTACATTTTCTATTCAGATCTGGTCTTTTCATCAGGAGTTCTTGAAAGTTCTTGATTTCATTAAATATCCATTTTCCCCTTAATAAAAATCATACTCAGTTTTGCTAGGTAGGTTATTCTTTGTAATCCCAGCTTTTTGCCTTCTGGAATATAATATTCTAACTCCTTCATTTCTTTAATGTGGTAACTGCTAAATCTGGTTTGATCTTGATTGAGTTAATGGTATTTGAATGGTTTCTTCCTGGCTGCTCAAAGTATTCTTTTTTTTTACCTGATAGCTCTGGAATTTGCCTATAATATTCCTAGGAATTCTCATTTGGGGAATCTCTTTCAAGTGGTGATCAGTGAATTCTTTCAATTTCTATTTTACCCTCTATTTCTAGAATAGTGGGGTAGGTTTTTTTTGATAATTTCTTGAAATATAATGTCTAGGTTTTTTCTTTGATCATAATTTTCAGACTGTCCAATAATTCTTACATTATCTCTTCCCAATGTATTTCTCAGGTCAGTATTTTTTTCTCTCTGATGACATATTTCATATATTCTTCAATTTTTTTTATTCTTTCGACTTTATTTTATTCTTTCTTATAATCTCATGTAGTCCTTAGCTTCCACTTGACAATTCTAGTTTTTAAAGAATTATTTTCTTCTTTGCACTTTTGTACCTCTTTTCCATTTGGGCAATTTTGATTTTTAAGGTGTCATTTTCTTCAATATTTTTCATGTCTCTTTTATCAAGCTTCTAATTTATACTTTTCTTCCTGTGCTTTCATTTCTCTACCTAATTTTTCTTGCTATTCTTATTTGATTTTGAAAATCATTTTTAACTCTTCAAGGAATTCTTGTTGGGCATGTGTATAATTCACGTATTTTTCCATCTGAGGCTTTGCTTATAATTGTTTTGACTTTACCATCTTCTGAATTTGTGTTTTGATCTTCCCTGTCACCACAGTAGCTTTTTGTAGTCATGTTCTTTTGTGTTGTTTGCTTATTTTTCCATCCTATTTTTTGATTTTGACCTATGTGTTAAAGTTGGATTCTGTTCTTGGTATGGGGAGTGGGAAGCACAGGTCTTAAGCATCATGCCTTTTCCTCACTGCTGTTTTCAGAGCTAGTTCTGAAGATTTTTAATTTTCAGTGTTTTAAAGGGGGTATGATCTGGAGAGATGTGTGGTCACTGTTCCCTTGGTCTGGATTCTGATCCTTATCCAGAACAGTCTCCTGATCCCCTCAGATTTCAGTTGATATTTATCCTCAAGCCCCCTCACCCTTTATCATTAGAAATGATACTATTTTTCAAGGGTTTCTGATCTCTTGGGATTTCAAGTGGTCCTCAGGAACCCCTCCCCCCTTGACCCTGGAAATTATACTATTCCTCAGTGTTCTTGATCTCTTGTTACCAAAAGCAATACTGCCTCTCAAGTCTTCCACTCCTTCTTATTTGAAAGTGCTCCTCTTGGCCCTTGAACTATGACCCATAAGTGGCTATAGTCAACGGAATTGTCAAAAAGCATTTGATATTATATACAGTGCTAGCACAGAGGTCCCCTATAATCTCTTTCTGACCAGTTGTCAGATTCCATTACCCTCTCTGGCTTGAGAGCTCTCCGAACTGCTGTTGCTTCTGTTACCACCTCCTAGTTCCACAACTGTTGTTTCATCTATATGGGCTCCAGAAATGCCTCTATCCCCATGTCATAAATCTTTTTTTTTATGACCTCCTAAGTTGTTTTGGTCTGGAAGAATATCTTACTTTGACTTTTGGTTGGCTCTGCCACTCCAGAATTTTATTTGAGGCATTATTTTAAAGTAGTTTGAAAGGGAATATTGAAAGACCTCAACTGAGTGCTTTCTCTATTCTGCCATCTTGGCTGTATCCCTGGAAGTCCAGGGAAGATATGAAATTTGTTAACTTTCTACAACTTTTTAAAACACTTCATATTTAATTCATTGGTCTTCTCTTTTTTTCTTTCAGATCAACATTAACGTTCATAAATATATACATCTAAATCTCCCTCTAAATATTTTTTCTTTAGCTGCATCCCCAAACAAGTAACTTAACCACTTAGTCTTCCATCCTACTTTTAAGATTGCAAATTGTAAAGGAGTTGCCAGTATTAATCCATACAGAACATTTCCTCGGATTTTCCCAATAATCCTCTATTATTAGAACTTTATTTTCTTTGAGTATTGAGCTTTCCTTGTTAGAATTTATTTCCTGTCTCTTGTTTTAATTATTATTCTTTATCTTTATCTGATTTTAGCTGTTTTAAGGTAATGAGAGGGAGCTGAACTTAGGCTGTATCTTTCACTCGGTTATCTTTAACATTACTTTAATGTAATGAAATAAAGTTATTATTAACATTACTTTATAAATGTATCTTTTTAATGAGAGAAGATGTTGTTCTCCATGGCAAAGTGGAAGCAAAATTGTATGATGTTTAGAGTCAATACTAGATTTGGGAACAGTGTACCTGGGTTTTAATTATTTACTATTTGGGTAACTTGGAGAAATTCCTTTAATGTGTCTGGGCTCCATAAGGTGACTGGAGAGATGATATCTTAAGTCTCTTATAGCTCTAAGTATTGTGAAACTATGATGAATCAATGAGAAAATATTCCATAGATGTTGTGGGTTGTATCAAATGCTCAAAGTATCTAGATCAGGGGTGGGGAGCCTGAGGCCTGGAGGCTACATGTGGCTCTCTAGGTCCTCAAGTATGGCCTTTTCAGTTTGGAGTCAAAGAGCTACACTTGAGGACCTAGAGTGCAACATGTGGCCTCATAGCCAAAAATTCCCCACCCCTGACCTAGAGGAAACTGAGGTTGACAGTTATAGGAAGTTTAGTTTTTTAACCTTGTCTAGGGTACAAAAGTGACTCATTTCCACTACATATAGAGTTAAAAAAAGGGGAGGTAATTGAAGAGCTGAAGGAAAACACAGAAGAACTAAATATGCCCCCATACATGCAAAACAGGCAACACCATTCCCACATGGTCATATTTATTATGTGTTCACATATTAGAATTAGTTGTACATATTTATAATTTTTCTGTTGCCCCATTTTTCCTTTTGAGTCTCAGTAAATGTCTCTAAAGGAAAAGACATAGATTTTGCATCTATTGCAAAATGATCATTTAAATAACAGTTTTGAGAGTTAGAAAGAAACTTCCATGTACCAGATGGAAAGGCTTGTTCACATTTTATAATCTCTGTTGCCACAACTTGTAGATTAAACTGTTCTGGAAAAATAGTGAGAGGAAAGAGTTTTAATTACTTACCCATGCAGCAGGCATATGTGATGGGAGTAATTTATCTTTTTAAAGATCTACAAGTCAATTTTCAGTGAGTTTATCACAATAACAGGAAAAAGTCAATTTTATATGAAAGGAATGGTGTTTTCTAATTATAATTTAAAGGTCTTAGTCATATACATATGCATAGGTATGTATATGCATTACTAGGATGTACTGGAGACATTTTTTAAAAATTCAATTAAAAAAAGAACTGGAGTTGTACATAAGAATAGACATCTGGGATACTTTGAAGTCTTCAAAGCTGAGGATAAGGATATGTGACCACAAATTGCACCATAATGGAAGGTCACTACAAGGTAATGAGGAGTAACTTGTCATCATTGAAGCAATGGTTATAAAAACAAAATAAAACAAAAATCAAATAAACAAATCTTTTTGTAGCAGGACTAACTCAAACAGGATGGTATGAGAGATGACTGATTTTTGCAAGTAGCTTGTGACAGTCCAGAGGAGCTGTGCCTAGCCAAGCAAAATATGACTGAGTAAGTTTGCATTATGATATGAGGAGATATAAAGTCATAGGACATCCAATTAGAGAATCTTGGAATGGTTCTGTTATTTTTTGATGGTCTTAAACAAAGAATGGAAAGGAAGGAGAAGGGGAATAAAGTAGGGGAAGAGACTAAGGAAAGGGAAATCATCTCACATAATTAGTGGTGGGTGAGTAGATACCTATATAGATAAGAAAGAAGAGGTGAAGAGCCAGCTATAACTGAACCACTGTCTCATCTGAACAAGTAAAGGAAGGAAGAATACACACACAGTTAAATGTAGAAATACATTTCACTAAACAATACAATAAGAAGGAAAGAGGAGAAGGGAGAAAGAAGAATATAAGGAAGGACTGTTTAAGGTTGGGGTTAGTCTTAGACAAAACTAGCTCTAACTCAGGATGTACAAAAACAATTACAGCAGCAATTTTTGCAAACAATTGGAAACTGAGGGGAGCAACTTCTGAGATATATGAATATGATAGTATGCTATTATGTTCTAAGAAATGTTTAAGGGAATGATTTCAAAGAAATCTGAGAAGACTTGTATGAACTGATGCAGTCAAGCTCAGAAGACTAATCTACGTAATAGTATCAATATTGTAAAGACAAACTTTGAAAGACTAGAAACCCTAACCAAAGCAATGATTAACCATGATTTCGGGGACTAATAATGAGACATATTCTCTACTTCCTGATAATAAGATAATAAACTTAGAGTGAAGATTGAGATATAATATTTAATTGCTTTTGGACATGGCCAATATGAGAATTAGTTTTACCTCAGAGGTTTGTTTTTTTATTTCTTTCTCAAAGAAGGTGGGGAGGAGTTAGGAGAGAGAGAAGGCAGATTTTCCTAGATTGAAAAAATAAAAATTTATAATTCTAAATCACTGAAAATATGAACCTTACCATAATCCTGGCTTCAGGGACCATATCATGGGACCAGTTTTAAATGAAAAAAATATTATACAATGAATGAAGTACTTTTGGCATTCCAATTACCAAGCCCTTTGCACAGAATCCAAAGGAGACCTGCCTGAGATTGGGTTTGGCTATATTATTTATTTCCACCTTTTACATTGCTATTATTTCTACTTAATTTTATTATTTATTAAGAGTGATGGCAAAAAGCTCATGTTAGAAGGAAAATACTCAAAAAGACTCAGAGGGTCTTGCACAATCCATCAGTGATCTTATTTTTCAGCGCTCTTTGAGATCAAGGACCTAGCATGGTGTGTCATTATCCACCCCCAAAATCTTCCTTTCCATATACTACATTCATAATTTCTTTTAGTCTATTGTTACTAAATTAGTTAGGATATGGTAATTTGAATTCATTGAAGTAAAGAAAATTAATATTTTAATAACCAGTGTTATTCTGTGATACACCCATTTTCTTATTTTATCAGTTTCCACTTCTGAAAGGCAAGCAGTTCCTGCAATGTGTGCTTGAGCAATATGATCATTCCTATCCTCTAAGGCATCTGCTTGGGCTTGGGTCTCAGTTGAGTTGGGACCCTCCAAAGTGAGGTCCTGCTTCTGTTTATACCATAAATAGAGAACCAGCTTGAGCTAGGCCCTTCCCAGGAGATGTTTCCAGTCCTTGCTTTCTAATCAAAGTTAGGGTTGACTTGGTCTACATAGGGGAGAGCAAATTGGGGGAGGGGTGAACCTGATTGAAGTGGGTTTGGCTTTGCTAACCAAGATTGCTAGAGGCTGCTGGGTCTCACAAATCAACCATCATCTCTTAAGTGTCAGAGAGGGTCTGATCTTCCATGCCTGCAGGTCAACCCACCTACAAATTAAGATTATTTTTCATTTGCTTAGGGAGGTCCAAATGATGTGCTATCCAGCCAATCAGAAGAAAGACACACCCAGGTTTAAAAGGCCCTGTTAGACCTCACTAAGGGTCTTTGATCATAGAAAGAGAGGTCAATGACCTAATTTATTGGTTCCTGCTAGCCTAAGTAATAAATTGCTTAATCCTGCTTAGAACTTCTATTGTGATAATAGACAGAGAGAAGAATAATTTTTTCAGTTATTTTAAGTTTCAGGTCCTTCCTAAGTCTTACTCAATTCAACAAATATCTCTAAAGTGTCAAGTATCTATGAGGTATTGGGCTAGCCACCAGGAATCCAAAGACAAAATAGAAATTATCTCTACCCTCAAGGAGCTTACATTCTACTGGGGAGATTCAAGCAGGACACAGGTAAGTGCCTATAAAACACCTACAAAATAATCATTCTAGTAAGTGAAAATAGAACCTATTTCTATATTTGATATAAGATTTTCCTACTCAAGAAAGGATGAAGAAATAGAGAAAGAAGAGATTTCACAAAAGTTCTACTCACAATTAATAAATCAACTTCACACTTGATCTGTCAATTTTTGTCTAATTCCTTTTAATATTCAGAAAACAAACTCATTGAAGAAATAACTATTATAGCATTATGAAATACTACAGCATTATAGAGAGTGCTATATTACATGTAACATTATCTGATGATTTTCTAATGGCACATTTAGCTCATAAAGCTCTAATAGAAACTTCAGCTTCACTGAAAACAACGTGTCTTAAAGTCAGGACTGGGTAGAATGAATAGGACACAGATCAGTGAGCTTTTTTCTAAAGCTCACTTCTCATTTCAGGGCCATAGTATTTAGTGGATATGATACAAACAGAGCAAACATGAGCCCAAGAAGCAGCACAAAGAACTGTCAAGATTTTACTAAAATTACGTTCATGCTCCAGTATTTCTTCCCATTCAAAAAGGACAAAGCTGGTTACCACAAATAATCTGCATATTTAGTCACACAAGTTTATGGTTGCAGTTAATTACATGTATACCCACACTGATTGAATTTGGAGGGTTAATCTCTGTTAACATTGCTTTCAGCAACTCTATATTTTCCCATCATGGCTCAGTGAGTAGGAAGGAAGAGTTCATTAGAGCCTGGAAGCCCAAGAGCCTTATCCACAAAGTACTCTCCTAGAAAAACTGGTAAAGAATCGTTTGGATCAGTGCCATGCAGTGGAAAGAACTCTGGACATGAGGATTAAGAAAACCAAGTTCTAATTGCAGTTCTGACACTATATTAACTGTGTGGCCTTGCACAGGTCTCTTCACTTCTTGGAATTTCAAATCCTTATAAAATGAAAGGATTACATATGATGAGATTTTTAGGATTCATCCAGATCTAAGATGGTATGATTCTTATGACATTTTAACTCTTGAAAGTTATGAGATGATGGGTCTGAATCTGCTGAAATTTCTAAAGTTGTTGATGCCAAGTAATGGAAGAGGAGAAGTCAAGAGAGAAGTAGAGGTTGAGTTATCTAACCCCTACTGGATACAATAATGGAGGGCTCCACTATTCTCCTGGAAAGTGAAGCAACGGCTTCTGAAAGGTCCAGTCTGAAACTTTTATTTGCCATTTTTTGAGCATTGCAAATATATGAAAGCTGAAGGCCATACCTGGGCTGTTGTCCTGGGAGACAATGTTGAAGGAAACTGATAAAGATAGATCAGTGATTCCAAACCTTTTCAATTATGAGGACCATTTTCTAAAGTCCAAGAAATTAATAGATACCCATTTGGTGGTAGTGGTACTATTAATATCTATGAATGGAAAAATACCTACTGACATATAGTTACTAGGAGTTCAGTAGCATTTAAAAGTATATTTGTGTTTTATTCTTCACAACAGCACTTACCTATGTTTGAAAGATAGAAATGTATAGTACATACACACACACATATACGTATATATATATTCTATGCTTTATGTAGTCTGCAGAGAATCACTTGGTCTATTTATTAGTCTGAATCATTTAAAGAGATAACTGGCATGGTTTTGTAGCTTTCACATATTGAAAATCTTGTTGAGAAAAAGTTGATGAAAGTTTCACCTTTGGATCTCATTCTATATCCAGCAGACCCTTTGTAATAACTCCATGCTCTCTCCTCTCCTTGCCAGGGATCTGTGACCTATAGGTTGAGAACTATTGCTATATATCATAAATTAATATTTATGAGTCTTTGGGTCTTTAGGGAAATCGTCTGATAAAACCCATTCATTTTACAGACGAGAAAAATCTCTTTTCTCTGAAATCAGCAAAAAAAAAAAAAGGGAATAAAGATACTACTACACATTTAGTAGAATCCTGTCATACCTACAATGATCATTTATTTCTGATTTTTCATAATTTAAAATGATAGGTCCTGTTCCTCACAAGCTATCAAAATATCATTGAAGCTTTTGTTAAAATCACAGATATTTCAGTATTTTATCAAATAAGTGATTGTGTCAAATCACCAACAAATGCAAAAGATGGAGACATTTGTCAGAATGACAACATACCTTCACAATTATACATCTGAACCTACCAGTCTAGAACTTAGTAGATAAGTCCCAGGAAATTACCTAGGTGTATTACCCAGAGTCACACCTCTAACATTGTGTGTGTGTGTGTGTGTGTGTGTAAACTGGGTTTCAACCCTGAGGCTTATGATAAACTGGCTTTTTAGATATGGCTTTCCTAATTGTGACATAATGCTGTGTGAGGAGAGGAACTGATGACAACTTTGGAACTTTCTTGCTTTGAGAGAGATGGACACACACACACACACACAAACAAAGAGACGGAGAGAGAGAGACAGAGAGAGAGAGAGAGATTTTTTTGGAAGAAGTAGACATGTAGAATATATCAGTATGTCCCCAATTTCCAGCTTACTTCTGAGAATTTCCTCTTGGATGAGATCAGAAACTCTTTTGGTTGAGTTGAGATAGTCCACTTTCACTGGGAGATCCCATTTGCTCTGTATTTTCTGGTATATTTTAATCTGTTTTTACAACTTTTATTTCCTTTCACTCTTTTCTTTGTGTATCCTTAATATGCATTATTTGTGATAGTCTTTTGCCTAACTAGCACTTGATGGGAAGGAGTCAAGTTTGAGATTATTCTTCTTTAAAAAATAGCAATTAAGGAAGCTTAGTGGCTTTTGTTTTTCTGGAATTTAAAAAAAATCATCCCACTAGGGTTGCAATATTTTTGTGGGGAGGGTAGGTAGATATAATCCTGGTCCAACACTCCCATCTGTCAGAGGAGAACAGAACACTCAGCCTTGTGACTCCTTCTCCAAGTCTCCTTCAGAGAGGATTTGGCCAGATTTCATAAATAACTCTCAGTACTTTCTTGTATTCTGCATTTAAACAACCTGGATATGCACATATTACAAGAGCAAAACATATCATGTAAAAGCATTTATGTATGCACAGTGCATGTTTATGTGTACAAGTGTGCATGTATGTGTGCATATGGACACACATGTACATATACATACATGCATACACAAGGTATCCCAAATGATTTATGCTTTAATAGCTTAAAATCACAATAATTTTTTGGATCATTATGTACACACATAAAGCGTACACATATGCTTTTGCAATATTACATGTATATACACATATATATGTAAATACATTTATATGTACACATCTCTTTACACATGCAATGGGTTTGTGAGTTTGTGTATAACTGTAAAATTATATATAAAACCTATGGTTCATAAGCCCCTAGAATTCTTGGTTTATATAGTCTTAGATAAATCCTAGCAACCTGACCCAATTTTCTCACTTTTCCTTGTTACCTCCTTCAAGAGTTATAGTAGGACCTTTTTTTAATGTATTGACAGTGTAGTTCAGATCTAGTTTTCTCCAGTTGTAGGTAAAAGAGCTCCTCAACTTTTGCACACTGGGACTGGAAAATCACAAATGAGATAACTTTTATTTGATAGTACAGAAAATATAGAAAGCAGAAAGGTCTCACATTAACTCATGAACATTTATATAACAGAAGCATATAAAGTGTTCAACAGGCACATTAACTCCTGTTCTCCTCTACCCAGCATAATTGACTCCAGGTATGGTGGTTTATCCACCGCACTAAAGGATTGCATGTATAAATGTAGTCAATAGAAGCCTGAGTCTGGAGTCAGGAACTCCTGAGTTGAAATCTAGTCTCAGAAATTTAATAGCTGTGCGACCTGGGCAAGTCACTTCAATTTTGCCTTACTCAGTTTCCTCAAATCACAGGAAATAATAACAGCACCTCTCTTTCAGAGTTATTGTGTGAATCAAATGAGATAATATTTGTAAATGCTTAGCACAGTGATGGTTAATAATGGCTTAGCACATGGCACTTGGTAAATCCTTGTTCCTTCCCTTGTTATCCTGCATATTCCTAGACATGAGGTAGAATCCCAGGACTGAAAAGAACCTCAGAGGGTCCCCAAGCCAAGCCCTAGTTTTTGTCTCATTTGCTATTTTGTACAGAGTGCCTTTCTTAATATAGCAGATACTATTTTTTTTTACATTTTAGAAGTCAATTAAAACATTTCATCATGCTTGTAACTAGTTATTTCTATCCACAAAGATGTTGCAACTTCCCTGATTTTGCCAGAAGTGACTCACAATCTCGGATTGGTGCCATCATTTCTCTCCAGGATTTGATGACATCAGATGTCATTTCTATTTTGAAGTGAATCAAACTTTGGTAAATCTAATTTACAGATTGTTCAGCCAGAGGAAGATGAACAGGATGAAAAGGTGTGAATCTCTGATTCAAGGAGGCAGATTGTAATTCATAAAGCACCACAACCTTTGTTCACTAAAAAGGTATTGATATGCTTGATTTATTTGTATAGCTAGCTTCATTTGCCATGCTGTAAGCTTTAGATTTCAAAGTTGATGCTTTTTAGTAAAGACAAATAAAATACTCTATTTATATGACAAATATGATTTTTTTCAGGATGTTAGCCAACAATTATCTATGGTGTGGACTCCGGACCTATGTTATGTCATGGGTCTCTTAGGCCACCTGATAAAGTCTAGAGCTGTCTTCTCAAAATAATGTTTTAAATGCATTACCAATGAAATTAATTATATTGAAAATCAGTTTTGTATATATATATATATATATACATATATATAAAATACATGCACACCAATATAAAAACTATATATGTAAATATGTATGGATATATATGCCTGTATGTATATACATCTGTATGTATATCCATATGTCTACACATTCACACATACATACACCTGTATATTTATATATATACAATTGTATGTATATACATAAATCTACACATTCACATAATGTATGTGGTGTGTGTGGGTGTGTATGTGTATGTAGTTCAAAGCTTCAGGTTAAGAACTCTGATCTGTGGAATAGTTTAGGATCAGTACAATGTTCCCAAAGACAAAGCATCTTTTAGATACTGTTTCAGGCTTATCTTGAACCTATCACCTTGAATGTTTGCCAGTGATTCCAACATGAATCTACAGGGCATTAATAACTATAACTGATGATCTCTAGTATGTAGCTTCAAAATATATCAATGCAATCAAAAAAGAAAACCATAAAAATTCACTTAATTCTACATAAAATTTGTTCAATAGTCGACTCCATGCCCTACTTCATTTGGGCAATAGAATTTTTATTTTTATGTGTTGTAATATTTTTATAAGAATGAATTCTTTAGGACAGTGGAGTGAGAGGGAGTAATTCATTGAATTCTCTTCCACAAATTCTTCAAGACAGATCTAGAAAATGCATGAGACTAAATACTGACAGAGAAATCCAGAAAAAGTCAAAGTAAATCCTTTGTCCCCCCCATAAGAGTAAAAAGAGACAAACAGGGAAGTCTGAGAACACTGGGAACAGGGTTGAGCATGAGAAGGATTTGTGGGGCAGCACTCTGACCCTTCCTAGGAGAGGCTGTACATCAGTGTATAAAGAGGTATCAGGTGCCTACTGGGATACCACCAGACCCATCCCATATTGGTGAGATTGGGATAGGCATGAATGAGCGGTTATGTTGCCCAAACTTCATTTTTATGTCACTGATTCTGGAGGAAGTGAAACGGGGATCTGTGCTGAGATAGGGGCTGGTGGAGTTCCCATTTGGGGAGGCCTGGGATGATATACTGAGAAAGGAAGAAGTCCAGAAGTCAGCAGAAGCAATGATGGGTCTCAGACCCCAAGTTCAGAAGAAGATCTTCCTTCTAGTATCTAGCCCAGCCCAAAGAAAAAATAAGCAAGGTAGGAACATTAGACTAAAAGGGAGTCTACAATTTTCCCACTTTGAACCAATAGTTTCCAGTTAGTTGACAGAAGTAGAGTTCATCAATAGTCTACTTTTATGAAAACCCAGGTCAGGTCCTTGCAGAGTTCAGAAAAGGAGGGGAGCAGAAAAGATTCTGCCCTGAAACAGATCACTTTGGGAACACTAACACCATATAGATTCCCCAATCTATCTCCAGAACCCTGGATAAACACAACATATATTACCTCTGAGAAAGCAGCCTAAGGACCAGCTCAGACCTTTTGTCCAGAAGCATCTCACAGTCCAGCCCTAACATAGAGCTCCAAATCATGACATAGGCTGGAAGAAGAGGCAAACAAGAAAGAAACTTCATAAATGACCTGAGCTGTCATGGTGACAAGAATGCTCAAGACACAAAAATAGAAAAAGAGAAGGACTCCTCAACAATGACAAGCAGGGCTTCAGTGAAAAACATAGTCTGGGCACAAGTTCAAATAAAATTCTTAGATGAAATAAAAATGTATTTTTAAATAAGAGGAATGAGGATACTTGAGAAAAAAGGAAAAGAAATGAGAGTTATTGAAGAAAGAATTAGAAAGGGATTGAATATTTTGGTCCTAGAGGTATACTGCCTTGTCCAAGTGAGACTCTCCTTGAAAATTAGGCTGGATCTAATTGAAGTCAATGATTTCATGAGGCAGCAAAAAATATTTTAAAAAATATCAAAACTATTAAAGGAAAGTCAAAATGGCAGGAAATTAAAAGAATGTAGGATATCATATAGTAAAAACAACTGACCTGGAAAATAGATTGAGAAAAAAATTAAGCATTGCTGAACTATGTGGATACCATGACCAAAAAAAGTCTAGACATCATGTTTCAAAACAAAATCTTGAAAGAAAACTGATCAGATTTCCTAGAATCAGAGAGCAGAAATGGAAAGAATCCCCAAGTCTTCTACTGATAGAAACCACACAAAATGAACATTCTAAGGAACATCATAACCAAAATCCAAGGCTTCCAGGGTTAAAAAAATAATTGCAAACAGCCAGAAAGAAAGAATTTAAGTATTGAGGAACCACAATCAGTATCATACATAATTTAGCAGTCATCATTATAAAGGGTAAGACAACTTGGAATATAATCCAGAAGGCAAAAAGATATTGATTTATAGACAAGAAAAACATCCTACAAGTACTACAGTAGATTATTTAATGAACAATAGACTTCTAATGCAACAGAGGACTTCTAAGTATTCCTGATGGAAAGATAGGGTGGAGAGACTTTGAAATTTAAATATGAGTGAAAAGAACCATAAAACGGTATACATGAATGAACATGATAAAGGACTAAATAAGGATAAATTGCTTACTTTCAATTATATGGAGACGTGTCCCCTCTCAACCCCTTCATCATCAGGGTTCATGGAGGGAATCCAATCAGACAAGACCCAAGAGTGGTTCTATTATATCTTGATGGGCTTAAGAAAAGAATCGAAAAGAAGGGAAGAGGAATATGCTGGGAGAGAAAGGAAAGGTAAGCTAGGGAAAATTATTTCACATTATCAGAGGGGACCAGTAGAAATCTATATAACCAAGAATTCTTGAACTTATTATCTGAGCACAAGCACACATGCACAGAAATAAATTTCACTCAACAGTGAAATAGGGGGGAAAGTGGAAAAGAGAAAAGGGGAAGGAAGAGATAGGGAGGGTTGGTTAAAGGAGAATAAGTTTTAAGCAAAACAAATTCTAAGGATGTACAAAAACATTTATAATTCTTTTAAGGAGGCAAAGAATAGGAATCTAAGTGATTGTCCACAAATTGGGAATGGACGAACATGTTATGGTGTATAAATGCAATGGGATGTAATTGTATTGAACTTTTGTCAGTGTTCAACTTGATAAGCCAGGCGTCCAGAGGACAAGTGATGAAACACTATCATCCTAATAGACAGGTGAAGGACTCAGAATGCATAATGAAGTAATTTTTTTTTGAACTGGCAAAATAGAAATTTGTAATACATGGTTGTAATGGATTTTGTTTTTATGCTCTCAGTTGGGGCAGGGGAGGACTGGGAGAGGAAGATGGGTAAGTGGTTCTCACTTGATTAAAAAAAGAAGGTTTTTGAAAACAAGAATGAACAGCACAGAGATATCCTGGGTCTATTGGAGATTATGCCAGTGAGGGACTGGCTACTACTGCTCATTTTCATCCATAGTAAAGATTATGAAAACATGTTCAATATTGGGCTGCATATCTGTCACCTGAAAAGGCCGCTGCCACTAGATTGAAAAGTATGTGGTAGACAGTAAGGTTTAAGAGACTGGAAAAGTAGGAGGGGCTAGGTTTTGAAGGACTTTGAGTGACTAACAGGGTTTTATATTAAATCCTGAAGTTGATAGGAAGGTGCTGGAGTTTATTCAATGGAAGTTGATATGATCAGATCTATTTTTTAAGCTGGTCTTAAAATATAATTGTTTTTGGGTTGACTGCGTGATTAAGTATGAAGGTTTTTGTTTGTTTATTTGTTTTTAATACAGAAAATATAAAAAGTCTCATGAGGTTGTCTTAGTGGACTTCTGTAGGTCATATGAACCAAATCTTCACCAAACGGTTCACTGGAGACTGGTCTCAGTTCCCTTGGTTCTAGCTCTGAGGTTATAATGTCCCTTTTTAAGCTAAATTTTGCTGTTATATGAGTTAGGACATATATTTTCCCTTGAGTCTTCGCATAGCTACAGATCATGTTAATTTCTTTATAACCAAAAGGCCGTGTGTACGTGCATTGTACGTCTGTTATGAATGAACAACTCGAAAGGAAAAGTAACTGATAATGGCGATGAGCTTTAGATTTTGACCACACTTACTGCTCTTTAATTCATTCTTGGTGAGGTCAGACACACATCAAAAGAAAATAACCATAATAAATGCCACAATAGGGTCTTTTCATTTCTTCTAGAAGCAATTTATATTGTCTAATAGGAAGAGGACACCGCAGGCCATTCATTCTTATTACACTACACTGTGATTTAAGTCATGAAACTGGGTATTTGAAACATATCCAATCTCTTTTCATTGCTTAACTTTTTTTTGCATGCATTTTTCCTGATGCATCCTTCTTTAATGTCATGTTCCCATTCAATTTTCTTGACATAGGCAAAATTTTTTTAGTGTGGGTATCATGGGCAGATAGTCAACTTTTCTTTGTCTATTGTTAATCCTTCACAAATTCTAGAATTAAATTGAGCTCTGATGGTTTAAATGTCTATGTTCCCAATGTATAGTTCCAACCTGAATTGAAAGAGATGAATGAAACTATCTCCATTTTTAGAGTATGAAAGTGGATAATATCCTCTTCTCCTTTTTGCCCTTTAAAAATAAAATTTTAAACAAACATTTGGAACTGTTAAATTTTTTTTTAAAAACCATCTTTCTCAATTTATCCCTTCCTCTGCTCCTCTCAGAAATCTGTGCCATATAACAAGGATCAACAATGAGTGAAAGAGAGAGAGAGAGTGAGAGAGACAGAGAGAGACAGAGTGAGAGAGACAGAGAGAGACAGAGACAGAGACAGAGAGACAGAGAGAGAGAGAGGAAAAATTTGCCAGAATAAAATAAAATCTGTCTAGGATGAGCTCTTTTTCACACTTATCACTCTCTATTTCTACAAAAGGAGGTACTCACATCTCTTTTTTAAGGTCAAATTTGTTCTCATTTAAATTCAACAGCATTCATTTTCAATTGTTAGGTGACTCTTGTTCTTTCTATTTAAATTGTCTGTCATTCTATAGATTAGTGTCCTTGTTTTGCATACTTCACTTTTCATCAGTTCATATGTCTTCTCATGCATCTCTTTAATCATGCCTCTAATAGCTTGATAACATCACATTTTATTCACAAATCACAACTTGTTTAGCCATTTCCCCTTTGATGGCAATTATATCCCTTCTATGCCTTCTCCTTTCTAGGTTAAATATCATGAGTTACTTGAACAGATTCTCATGGACCATGAACCAGTTGGCCCTTCACTATCCTGGTTGCTCTACTCTGGTACAGCTTATCAATGTCCTTCATAAGATGTGCCATCTAGAACTAAAAACTACTTGCGATGTGATCTAACTAGGACAGAGTACAAATGGGAGCATTGTTTCCAAATCTCTGCATGCAATACCTTTCAATGTAAAGGAAGAATACGTTAGCTACCATGTCACATTGCCCACTTGTATGGAATTTATAGTCCAGTTAACTTGCAGATATTTTTCAAATAAATCAGTATCTTGTCATATCTCTTCTGCCTTATAATTGTGAAATCAATTTACAATTTCTTTCTTTGATTTATCCTTCAATTTTATCAGAAATAAGTTTGTCGCATTGAAAAAATTTGGTAACGTGTCTTTATTTCTGAAAACAATTTGTGTAGCACTGGATGTTTTTTTTAATTCTTGGGATAATTCACTTGTAAATCTTTCTGTCCCTGGGGTTCACTGAAATTTCCACCATATTTTTTTTAATCTTGGTAATTTAGTTTTCCTTCATTTTTCCTCTCTCTTTTAAAAAATTAAATAACTAATGTTTTACCAATTCTCTTGGCCATTAAAAAAAAAGTTCTGTGCTTGGTTGATTGATCTGATTGACTTTTCCTTTAAATTACATTTATTTTTTATTTTCCAACTTTTCTTCTTATGCTTGCATAAGCTTTATTAATTTGCTTGTATTCTAAATCCTTCATGTTTTCATTTAGTTCATTAGTTTTCTCTTTTATTTAAGAATATACTAAGGATTTTAAATCTATCACCAGTAATACTTTAGCTTCATCTCATTAATTTTTGTATCTTAATGATTGTTGTTTTATCTTTAATTTTAAAAAAAGTCATTCCCATCCTTTGGTCCTTGGTGTACCAAATCCTCTTTCACCCAGAACAAGGGTGAAGATAGGAAGGACTAGAGAGACTGATGAATAGTGCAGGTCCTACATCAAAGGGATTCTACCATCCCTTCTATTTAGCTTATCTTCTCACTATAGATTGATGAATTTGAAAGTTTTATATGCCTCAGAATAAAACCACATAGAGTCTAAAATGTGTGGACTGTCCAATAGCCAGGCTAATATTGTGTGGATAGAGTTGACCTTTTATCAATAATCGTTGGTGCAGACATTTCCCTGGGCCAGATAAAGATGATGACCCAGTAGATAGAAGCAAGATAAATCATGTATGTATGTGTTTCCTTTTATTGTTATTTTACAAATATTTTGAAGTAATTTGCATATTATTCAAATAACCCTATAGTTAGCTGAAGGTGAGTATAGCTATGTCTCTAATTCTGACATTCCCCAAACTATCATTATTAAATTTATCATTTTAATCACCATCTAGGTCTGCAGCTTTTGATTACATTTTATTTATTGATTACTATTTTTATTGTGTTTATGATCCATAAGGCAAACATTTAAGATCTCATCTTTTATATAGTTATTTCTGAAATTCTTATGCTCTAGAGTATGGTAAATGTGTGTAGAAATACTGTTCATGCTTGAAAAAAGGTGAACTATTTAAGACTACAATTAAATCTTTCTCATTTGTCTATCAAGATTAGTTTTACCAAAATTATTTTCAAAACCATAATTTGTTTATCCATCATTAACTTATCAGGCCCTCAGGGGAAAAATGTATTTCACTAAATGTTTCCTTTAAGTATGTAAATTGTATCATTTTGGTACTATGTATTCAACATTATTACTCTTTAATCATAGGGTATTAACCCCTATACTGTGTAGGAATTAGGTACAACCAGGTGTTACAGTGTATTGAACACTGTACTTAGAACCAGAAAGACTCATCTTCATCAGTTCAAATCCAGCCTCAGACACTTACTAGTTGTGTGATGTTGGGCATATTGTTTAACCAAGTTTGCTTTAGTTCCTCATCTTTAAAATGAACTAGAAAAGGAAATGGCAAACCAATCCAGTATCTCTGCAAAACAAAAACAAATGGGGAAATGAAGGATCAGACATAACAGAAAAACAACTTAACAACAACAAATTGTCCATGGCATCTTTAAACGCCTTTCTTGAGGATATTTATTTTGATTTTTCCTTTATCTCAAATTTTGATTATGAATGCCTTCTTTTTCCAGTCAGCTAAAGTACACTTAGTTTATCTGAGTCTTCCACTTTAAATCTTTATTTGTCAATATTTTAGGTGTCTTTCCTATATTCAGAATATTGTTGGATCTTGTTTTCTGGAGGACAATTTAGAACACAGAATTCATAGCCTCCTGACCTGGCATGAAGCATACCTAAGAAGTTCTAGTAATAGTAAAAGTCTTGCATATCGAATCGAGAAGATTTCAAACAGAAAAGGAATAAAGAGAGAGAAAACTACTAAAATGTTTACCAAGCGCAATATCATACAAAGTAGCTATAAAATAAAAAGACTATCAGGAAGAGCACTTAAAATTTATAGAAAAGTTTTAACAAAAGAGTCAGCAATAAAACGCACATCCTCATATGTTTAAATTCAAATTCCCAAGCATGGTTAACACACAGGGCTATTTAAATATACTAATGAAAGGAGATTTATTTGACTTCATAGGATTCATAGAAACTTATTGAAATTAGATGGTTTTCTGTAATATAGTTCTGTAAGTGAATAGCTTATTTGAAAAGAACAAAATATTTAAAAAGAAAACTAGAATCCCCTTGAAAAGATTATATCTGTAAAAGAATTATCAGATGTGCATTTGTGTGGGTAGTCGACCATGTAGGTTTTGGTCTGTATATGTACAGAATTAGTATTAATACTAATGAAACAAGGTAGACTATTCCTTTTGTGCAGATTAAAAAGGAAAATTTCACAGGACATGGTGAAGGGAAAATGGAACTTCATATATATATAACTCGGAAAGAAAAAGACTGAACTCATCTTTTAAAAAGGAGGAACATTTTAGAATGGATCATAAGATCAGAGAATCTCAGAGTCAGAAAGGATTGCAGAAGCCATGAACAGCAATCCTCTACACAATATACGTGACAAGTAGGCATCCAGACTTTTGAGATCTCTGGAAAAATAGAAGCTGCCACTTCCTGAAACAGCCCATTTTTATTTTAGATCTCTTGGATTTTGGAGAATTATCTCCTTATCCTCAAACTTCATTTACCTCTTTTCGATATCCATGTATTGTTTGTACTTTTACCCAGGGAACTGACAGGAAAAGACTACTTCCTTAGACAGATTCCCATACTTCAAGACAGCTATCATGTCCTCCCAAATGTTCTTGTCTATTGGTAAAACATCTCCAAGTTTTCCAAGTGGCTAGATACTCCCTCACTCATCTTGGAAAACAATGCCCTATTAAATACTTTCATACTGTACTTTATAGTATTAAGATGCTTCTTCTTGGCACAGAAAATAGAACAATTGAACATCTTTGCCTTCTCCTTGTTGCAAGTTATAATTGGGGCATACACCACCTGCTTTCTGCTATCCTCTTTCCGCCCCCAATACAGCTTAAAACAAAAGCCAAAAACTTTTGTGGTTTTCAGTTTTCAATTCAATTCAGTTCAACAAAAAATTTAAAGTACTATTATCTGCCTGGAACTGTGTGAGTTGCTATAAATACAAAGACAAAAATAAAATATCTCTTCCTACCAAGTATCTTACATTCTATAGAGTATAAATAACACATATGCACACAAGTCAATACATAATACATGCAAAGAAATAATTGGATAACTTACCTTCATCATTGAAGCTCTGAAGATTATTACAGTTCCAGGTGAAGTAAATTTGGGATTCATGTACACCAGAAGTTCCCAAACTTATTTGGTCTGCCACCCCTTTTTCAAAAAAAATTGCTTAGTGCCCCCCCAGAAATCTTTAAAATTTTTTAAAATTAGCATAATTTCAAAAATTATATCTATTTTAAAATGACACATCTTAAATTCAATAATTTATTGTAAATTTGTGGAGTTTTTCCTGCATTGAAATTTTGATGACACACAATTACAATGTGTAACTATATAGTACCATATTGTAAACAAGTCATTACCTGCCCATATTCCTGTTGATGTATGCTGGACTTTCTGATGATGCATGACAACCTTGCCTGCCAACACTTGCTTGTTGTTAAGACTAGTTGGTGGATTGCTATAACTTGTCTTTAGTGTGTTTATTTAGAAAGTAAAAAGTGATTTTAACTGTTATGCAACAGATGAAATATGTATGAATGATTTTTTAAATTTTTAAAATCTTCTTTGCTTATGCTTCCACTGCCCCCTTATTTTTATTCAGTGTCCCCCAACCTCGCATGAGGCCACCACCACCCCCCGGCTCATTCTAGTACCTCCTCCATATCACCAACTTTGGGAACTTCTGATTACTGCAACATTGGGGCAGTTAGGTGGAACAGTGGATAGAACACCAGGTCTGGAGTCAGAAAGACTCATCTTTGTGAGTTCAAATCTAGTCTCAGACACTAAGGAACTGTATGACTCTGGATGAGTCAGTTTCCTTATCTGTAAAAATGTGCTAGAGAAGGAAATGGCAAACCACTCCAGTATCTTTGCCAAGAAAATCCCAAGTGGGGTCATAATGAGTCAGACAGAACTGAACCACATCAATGTTGTATGGATTCTATCAAACTAGTTTGCCCTCTTTTTAACTTTTGGGAATTTTTCAAATTTTCCCTGAAACATGTTATTGTGTACTTTATTTTATTATATTTTCCTAGGAGATCAATGATTTTCAGGTTTTTCCTCTGACCTCTATTCCCAAACTATTACTTTCATCTTAATTTTTCTTCCAGTTATGCCTTCTAAAATTTTTGTTTATTTACTTTTTTCCACTCCTGTACTTTTGACTTACATTTGGACCATTCTATTTCTCAGAGTTCTTAGATTTTTTTGTTAGTATTTTTTCACTGAATGCTCCAAGTTATTGAATTTCATGTTTGCATTTTATTTTTTTCTTGCACTCTTCATATCTATAGGCTTCCTTTTTTTAATGAAGTCATCCAATCCAATCCAACAAACATTTATTGAGCACTGGCTATGTGCCAGATGTTGCACTAAAGGTTGGGAGTACAATTAATAAAAGAGAAAGACAGCCCCTGCCCTCAGGGAGCTTATAATCTCATGAGAAGAGATAGCATATGAAAGGATACAGGACAGTGGAAAGGAAGGGTGGTTTTGGTAGCCAGAGAGGTACATGGTGTGGGAGCATCTTCTTCGACTGAGTTGAAACCAGGCAGAGTAGCAGAAACAGAATGGAGCGAGCCTGAAAAGTCCAGTTTCTTCCCCCTACAAAGGAAATCAGTGAGAGGTGGTTAGTACCATCCTCTAGCTCTCCAATGAGAGAACAGAGGAGACCAAAGGAAGTAGTGTAATCAAGGTTTGAATTAGCAGCATAGTAATGAGATTAGAGGTGACATTCTTTAATATTCATACACCATAATTTGTTTAGCCATTTCATAAAGAATAATCATTTATTTTGTTTCTAGTTCTTTATTATTACAAAAAAAGTACTGCTATAAATCTTTTCTTGTATATAAGGACTTTTCTTTCAGTCAGTCTTTGACCTCCTTGGAGTGAATGCTTAATAGTGGGATATCTGGGTCAAAGCATATGGACGTTTTTATCACTTTCTTATTGAACTGAATAGATGGTAGAGAAGAGACTATAGCAAATTGTGTGTCCTACTTTTAGAAATTATGCTTTTTCATGCCATCATCTGCCAATCTATTTGGCAGTACATATGTGACGTATGTGCTATCACTGATGAAGGAGCCATAGGAATAAAATTCATAAGATTAGAGTTTTAATTACAAACTTAAAGACTCTGAACCTGAATTGGCTTATCTGTATAAAATAAGAAAGTCTAAGTAGACGACTTTAAAGGTATTTTCTGAGTTAAAACTGTAATTTATGACTTTATGTAAATATAAACCTATATGAAATGTGGAGTAACTTTTGTGGCCCATTAGAGGAAGAATAAATAATTATCTTAAGTGTACTTGGGTTCATTGAAATTGAAGAAATAGAGATTTCTTGTTCCTTCTTGTTGGAATAAATAAAGCCTTTTCTCTACATTAGGTGCCTCAATGCATGCAGAAGAGAGCTCCTTTACCTTTTCTCTCATTAACTTGTTCAGTCATTTTTCAGTCATGTCACCCTTGTGATCCCATTTGGGATTTTCTTGCCAAGGATACTGCAGTAGTTTGCCATATCCTTCTCCAATTCCCTTTACAGATAAGAAAATTGGGGCAAACACAGTTAAGTGACTCGCCCATGGTCACATGACTAGTAAATATCTGAGGCCAAACTTGAATTCATGAAGATGCATCTTCCTGACTCTAGGTATGACTCTCTATACACTGAAACACCTACCTGCTCTCTGTTAAAGACTAAAATGTTCTAAATTTTAATTTAATCTAATTTAATTTAACTTAATTTAAACACTGTTTAAGCTTCAACCCTGTAAATACCATGATTAAATTCTAGGCCAAAAATTACATATAATATACATTTATAAGAAATAATTTTTAAAAGCATCACCTGTCGATATTTCTGCTGCTTTTATAATGTGTCTTAGATAGATGCCTATCTTGCTGGTGCTTAGTAGTGAATCTTCTCTCAGGCCCAGGGTCTAATTCTACCTTTTCTAGGTTTTTCAAAAATTAGCTCCCCTAAAGTCGCAAATGTGTCAAATGTCCTCCTTCCTTGTCATTAATACAATTATCTGTTCTGTCTATAATATAATAAGCCAGACAACAGTCAATCCTCCATTTTGTTTTGTGCTGTGAAAGCCTATCCCAAGAAAAAGAAATACCAAATGATATGGAGTCCAGCACTTTATTTTTGCCTGAATAACCCCATAGAAGCAATATCTCCAACTGTATTGGGTGTAATTAAAACCAAAAATTGTTACCTTGTTAAAATCAACCTTTTTTGTTTAAAAGGTAATTTCTTGAATTCATTTTATTGTATAGGAAGCCTTGACTTCAACACCTCTAATTGTCAACATTAGCCGGGAGAAAGAGAACTACATGGAGAATTGACCTGTAAGAACAGTGTTTACGGGTAGTTGGGATTGTATATCTTGTAGGAACTAGTACTGTAAATTAGCCTATTTTTCCTTAAAGGTACATCTCCAAAGTATTGATTTTACTGGAGCTTACTACGAGACTTCAAGGTGTCAGAATAGAATGTCCGTGACTAAAAAAAGGTATCTGAGAGATGATTTGACATTCTTCCCACTGGGGAAATTACTCCATAATCAATTTAAAAAATTTCCATTTTAAACTGAATTTCATTATGCCCAGTAAGAGAAAAGCATTTTCTCATTCTGAGCTTATCCCTATTGAAAGATCAAGCCTGTAATAAAAATGTAATGTTGACATTATCTAAATTGTAGTTATGTTACTGAATGTCAGTTTACTAACATGATTTCTCCCACGTTGGACTTGTACATCTGTAAAGCAAATGACAACTGTATCACCAACAACTTAATACTCTTTGGTATTAACACCATGTAACAGATCTTTGAATTTGATTAAAACGTGATTAAGACAAAGTACAGTGGGTAAATGGCTACTTATTTTTGTATCTTCTGTTTTCCCCCATGACTTTACTCTCTTTCTAGTCATCCTGGGAATGACACAGTTTCATCTTTTGTGGTGTTCTATTATAGGCATAGGAATGTTGTCTTGCGATAAATGTGTTCAACGATGGAAATAACAGATCATTTCGGAATTACTCTACGGAAAATGCTAGGCTTCTGTTTCTTTGAACAATGAACAGATATGAGGGCTACATGATAAGATATCTGATTTGGGGAGGGGCAAGGAAAGGATGTTTCCTGTCCTCAGCATCTATATTATGAAGATTAGGATGCTTCCCTTTAAGGGGGCTAGAGGGTGGGCCAGACTTGTTGTTATCATTGATTTGCCTTAATTTTCTGCCTATGGTATAAAAAGCCCAGTTTGTAGATAGTCATCGTCAGTGGTTCACCAGAATTCTCAATGCCCTATAAGGATGACATTGCCACAGATGTTGAATGCTGGGGCAGAGGCCAATAAAGTTTTAAATGAATCCTTTAAAATGCTACCTTTAGAAAAGTTGTTTTTATTGCATTTTTTTTTTGTTCTGAGTATTATTCTTTTTCTCTGATATCTTTTAATTTTCTTTCACCTCGTAATACCTATTCATCATATGAAAGCTGAATCATTGGACTGACCTAGAATAGCAGCACTTCCTTCAGTCTTTTCAGTCCTCACTCTTATACTTTTTGGTATCTAATGCCTTTATGTGACCACCAAGAGTCATGCATGTCGGTAAAGTGTTTCTTACAACAGTTTTCAAATGAGGAGTGTTTTGCTTCAGAGTCCTGGACATGAACTTCTTGCTGAATGGAGAAAAATTTTTCATAATATGATGTACTTCTCATCTTTACACCCCAGAGAAAATCAAATTAATTACAAATTTGGAAAATCTCAAGGTATTGCCACTAATTTTTATTAAGTCTATTTGCAAGAATTTAAGTATTTACAGTGAAAATTAACTTTCAAATTAATATACTTTATACTCTAATTTACAAATCATAGAGGAGTACAATTATCTTTAAAAAAAAATACAGGCACTTGGGGTCCCTAACATTCCAGTGTTTCAGGACATCTTTTGGGAAATGAGATTTAAGAGAGCAGCTGATATTATTAGTATCTTCAGAAATGATATTTTCTGTTAGAAGGTGACTCCCCTCCCTTCCATCAAATCAAAAGACTGCCTGGAATTTATCAATTTTCTAGATAAAGGGTGTTTATATGTCATTATAAATATGATAACTAGGTGTTCACAACTATTATGCCAACGTGATGCATCTGGTTAAGATAAAATGTATTTTTTGGGAACTGTAAAAGCAAGCACCTCCAACATACACAGGGGAGGGCCTGCTATCATAGGTTCTTTCACCTGCTTTCCTAACAGGAAAGCAACTTGAGGGGTCAGCAATCACTTTAACCAAGTACATGTATTATTCACTTAGTTTAGGGGAAAAAGTCAGCACCCTGAACTTCAGAGAAAATACTAACAGAGAAACAAAGATGGACAGATAGGGCTTCCAGCTGCCTGACTATAAGCAATACATATATCCCAGAGCAACAGACAGCTCCAGCTGTCTGACCATTACATACATATATAATTATTAGAGAAAGAAGTACCAACATGTAGGTTGGTTTTCCAAACTCAGGGAGCTCCTTAACACCTGCCCAGAGTCTCATCTGGCCAAAGAAGCACTTCCAATCAGTAAGCCCCAAGGTAAATCTCACCTCAGAATCGTTATACACTTTTTAGAGCCAGAGGACATCATAACCCTTGAGAACCAGTGCCTCATTAACAAAAGATGTGGGCCTTCCTACAAATCTCCCCTAATCAAACTCCCCTTAATGGACAGGACCATTAATGGGTGGAGAAAATCTTCTTTAATCACATTATTCAATCAGAGGCACTTGATTATACTAAAATTAAAAAATACATTATCAATTCAGGAGCCGAGGTGACTTAAATAGAGTGTCAGTCTCTTCCTCAGTCACAGTCATGGCGATAATGTATATTCACAGCTATTCCACTGCTCAGTCCCACCTTTATTGCTCTGAAGGTTGCATTTATTTCTATCAAATGTGTATATTTCAGCTTGCAATATCTCTGGCTGTATTAAAGTTCTGGTTTTCCAAGTTGACTCATCTAATTTCCTTTTCATGTACTAATCTTGACAGGTCCCCTTGTATGAATCTGTAGCCTAGCTAGTTTCTAATTTATTGTCTTTTTCAGTCATATTGTCTATTCCCTCTTCCCTGAAAGCCCTTGCAGGCTATGAAGAAGAAAAAGGTGGGGTTGAAAGACACTATCGTTGATTTTTTGACCTGGTTTGCAACTTTCTTCTTTTCTATGAGAAAAGCTTTAGACTTTGTGCTATCTGTGTAGCCTATTTTGTGACGAAAATCTGGCTCTATCATAAACTCCCTACTTGTGCTTGGCATCGGACTTTTCACTCCATATTGCTATACTGAAGCTCTAGTTCATTGGCTAATTTCTTGCGTGTGTGATTCTGAAGTGTAGTCCTGGGCATTTCTCCTTTAAATTTGTGTGTATGTGTGTGTGTGTGTGTGTGTGTGTGTGTGTGTGTGTGTGTATGTGTGTGAGATGTTGCTCTTTGTTAATTCCAAAGTTTCCCAAGGATTTGAAAACAATATTTAACACTTACAATACCTTATACTTCCTGGACCATTAATATTCAAATAGATTGTGTTAACTGACCCTATTCCTTGACTCTGATAACATAAGTAGAACTGGCACTATCAGCTGTGAAATAACTATGCCGCTTCAGGCTTAATTCTTTCCTTGCAAAATTCTAGACCAAATGAAACAAATGGGTCACAATCATGTAACAAGAAAAGCACTGATTTCTCAAAGGAAATAAGCCACCAAGGTATGGTAAGAACATGGGAAGTCAAATTAATCTTATTTCCTATTTGTATTGTGGTCAGTGCTAATGAGATGCATCTAGAGCTTTCTATTCAATTCTGAGTGTCAAATTAATAAACTACTCTGTGGCCAGCAATAAGTGATCAGGCTAGCAAGGGTATGAAAACAAAAACATGAGTTGTTTAGACTAGAGAAGGTATGATAGTTGTCTTTGAATATTTGGAGAGATATTATGCAGAGGTTGTAGATTTTAAACAAGAGAATTGGGACCAAGGTGTAGAAGACATATGAAAAAATATTTTTCCTGAAGACAAGTGTATTGGAGACTCTGGGTTTACTTTCCCAAGCCTCTCCTCCCCTCAGGGTTCTAAGACTAATCCTTAGGGGTTAGGGCAGTTTTTCTACTACTCTCATTCAAAACTCTTTTTTGGTTGGTTCTATATTATCAGTTGATATTAATTAGCTAGTCGGGCTTAATTAGCTTTTAGAAACAAGTATTTTTTATATAGTAGGAACAATTGATACAAAACATCCTGCTGAAATGCAGGTACACTCTTTCACAAGTATAGGTAAGAGTCCAGGAGAAAGTGGGCTAGAGCTTAGAGAATAAATGTGGTAAAAAGATGTCTCACAATTCCTGAAGACTTTTCCTCTTGCTGGTTTTTCATGACACTCCTCTTGGGTGTGGTATACCTTTCTGATCAGCTCCTTAGAGAGTCTTTATAAATCTGCCCTTTCCCCCCCCCCCCGAGGCTGTTTAGTTAATCTTCAGCGAGTCTCTCAATTATTGATCTAGATCCTTCTGTCAGCTGCCACTGGTGGTTCCTGGGACACTCTTACTATTGCTGATTGGAAGTCTTACATCTTTCAGCCTTCCAAAGTTTGCAAGGCCTTCCTTTGGTCATGGGTGGAGATGATCCCTTGGGTGGGTAGGAGACAGAGGGTCTTTCCACTATTTTCCCTCTCCAAAAGTGATTCATTATCAGGACCTTGGCTAAAACTGGATGACCATTGAATGGTAGATTTCCAGCTGGCTTGTTTGTTTTTCTATCCTAGTCCCAAAGAAACATGGCACTTCAACTAATCTCAGTACACTTGTCTTGTTCCATACTTAGTTCATACTTTCGCTTCTTGCTTAATTCAGTAGAAGTCTAGTTTCACATCTGGTTAAGAATACAAGACCTGGAGTTCCTAGTTGTATCCTCCACCTTCTCCAAGAAGTTTCATGAGGGGCTTAGATCTGTCAAGGTCAGAGTAAGGGAAAAGACATAGAGGAGTTGAGGATCCTAGTTTAACATGATGAGAAAGGCTACTTGCCATATATTTTCATTAAGGTCATACAGGATAGCAATTGTCTAATTATTTTCCTAGAGCTTACATAGGTGTTGAACCACTGGGGAATTCTTTGTCTACAACTTCAATTCTCTAAGGCATTTGAGGACCAGAAGCTTCAGGGCAACCTCAAAGACCTGGCTCCCTTGTCACACGGGAAAGGATCCCCTGTTTACAGGGCCAAGGTTGAATTCTCATCCTCTGCCTGATCTGACCAAATGTAAGCTCCTTGAGGGACATGACTATTTCATTTTCTTAATATTCCCGTCGTCAAGCAAAGTGCCTAAAACACATTGTATGTACTTAATAAATTCTCATTGATTGAATGATCAAGTGAGTGAGTGAATGATTAGCTGAACTCATTAAAAGCAAATGTTACTTTATTAAGTAGTGAGGTCTCCATCCTTGGATGTATTATTCCAGCAGATGCTGAATTAGGATTCTGTTAAGGATGTTCTAAAAGGACTATTCTTCCATTTGATGAGAGGTTGGACTAAATAATGTTGAAGGTCTCTTCCAAATCATCTTTAGCTTTTGCTAGGACTTGGATGTCCTACTTATATATCAAGCTTAATATCTGAAACCAAACTCATCACATTCTTCTCTTCCCTCAGCTCCAGCTTCTGCTCCTTCCCACCCCAACCCAGTCTTCCTTCATGATTCTATTAATAGCACACTACCACTGGAGAACTAGGTAGTATAGTCCATAAAGTGCTGGGCCTGGAGTCAGGAAAGCCCATGTTTTTGAGTTCAAATCTGGCCTCAGACACTAATTGGATGATGATGGGCAAGTCACTTAACCCTATTTACCTCAGTTTCCTCATCTATAAAATGAGATAGAGAAGGAAATGGCAAACCACTCCAGTATCCCAAATGAGGTCACAAAGAGTTGAACAAGACTGAAAAATGATTGAATCACAACACCACCACTATCTCAACTTTAAATGCTCATTTTAATTTTTCCTTCCCCCTCCTCACAAAATTCTAGAAACTTTACTGCCTCAATGTGCTACACTGATTTCCACTTTACTATTTCTACTATACATAAGCCACCTCTTTTAAGCCCTCATTAACTTTCACCTATACTCCAGCAGTATCCTCTTAACTCCCTTTAGTGTCTTCCTTTAATTAATCAAATACACTGCTCCCAGATTAATCTGCTCAGTGCTTAGCTCTGATTATGTCACAGTACTTCTTTCTCATGTGTAGCTGGATAGTCAGATGATAGATGATAGCTAGCTAGCTAGATAAGCAAAGCATTTGATAAACACCATGTGCCAAATACTGTGCTAAATAAAGTCTACACTCCTTAGTGTAGCATCAAAAATGCTCCATCATCTGCAGTCAACCTGTCTTTTCAGGCTTTATCTGCTTTAGAGGATCCTATTCTTAAGTCAAACTGGACTACTTGAAATCATTTAAACTTTCTTCCTAGTTTATTACCTCAGTACCTTTGCTAACTGTCTTCTTTCCCCTGGTGTCCTCTTCTGCTGTTCTTGTTGAACTGCTATCTGTCTTCTAAGTTTTAGTTCAAAACCCACCATCTCTATCAACTCGTTCTTGATTCTATCCAACTGTTCTAAACTGCCCCCTTGCATATCCCTGGCCCCTGGCTGCAGTGGGATCATTTTCTTTTCTGAAATCCCATAGCATTTTCTTTTCATGTCAATTACAATAAAAAGTTCACAGAAGAGAACAAAAGAAAATTTAAAAGGGAGCCAAGAAAAGATGGACAGCTCTTGACACAATGTGTAGTACTTATAGAAGTTTTCTTGAAATGGAAATTTATTGCTGTATATTTTGAATCCTCTCTTATGTTCTGCTGTGCACATGGCAATGCTTTTATTTCTTTTCATATTTTATATTTAAGTTTATATGCTTTTTTCTTAATGTGCATTTAAGTTTTAGTTTTTAAGTTTAAAATCAATTAATAAAAAATAATTGTATAAGCACAATGTTTAGGTCACTGACAGGATACACCTACAGGATCATATCTGTCCATTTTCTAGGCTCACTTTTTGCATATAGTGGAGTGTAACTGAGGGATTCTTTCTAAAAGGGTTAATAGTTAAATGCTGATATACTAATATTTATTCTTGTAGCCCCCACTAAATAAATTTATTCGTTAATTTGAAAGGACTAAAAGACATTATTAATACAAAATCAAGAGCTGAAAGAGATACTTGATCAATTAGCCCTCTCTCCTCATTGTATGGATGAGAAAATTAAAGTTCAGAGGTTAACTGACTTGTTATATAACAAATGGCAAATTAAGGAGCAATGACTATATTCACAAAAAGAAGTAATAATTCCTATCAATCTAGCTGTATTTTACTACTTCCCTTCAGATAGTCTATGTCAAAATAGAATTAGACTGTTCCCTGTTCCTTCATCTTTTCCTGCCCTCTCTTGCTTTGGTGCATTTGTTATAGACTGTCCCTCATTCCCTCCACATTTCTTCCTGTCCATAATTTTCTATTCCTCCAACATCCATCCAACTCAAGCACTATCTCATCCTTGAAACTCCACGTGATCTACTTGGAGAGTAGAGAGCACTTCTCCAATCTCTCTGATATCCCTCTTCTATGTATTGATAACATATTATAATTGTTAGAGCACTAGATTTTAAGGACCCTGAGGACGGGGTTATATTCTTTTTATCTTATACTTTATTGTGGCATATAGGTGACTTTGGACTCTAGAAAGTTAGCTAGAGAGGCACAAATATAACGAGTCCTACTAAACAGAGAAAGCTTAGGGTCCAGATGTAGTGATATCCTGCATGCCTCTTGCTAGTTCTTGTAGTGGCTTACCATACAGTGATGAACTTTTCAGCCATAACACCTCTTAAAGAATACCTGATTAAATTGGAGAGGGTTGTGATGTGCATGTTTAGAGGAGATTCTTCTACGGGATCAGAAGACAAGTGGTTGAAGACATGTTCTCCACACCTAACACAGTGCAGTGAGGATAGTAGGCATGAAATAAATAGTTTTTTCAATGGAAATAAGTAATGAGTGTAGCTATCAGTCTACAACTGTCCAAGAGAATACTGGATTGATGAAAGCCAGATGGGATAAACACAGGAAATGTCAATGGAGAAAGTCTTCTCTAAGCAATGAATTAAAAGGAGAGAATATTTACAAAGGGGCCTTGGGAAGGAATCCTAAGTGGAAGAACTATAAAGAAAGAACATTAATAAGCAAGAGTGCATACATTGTGTTCAAAGAATGGATGGATAGGCTAATAAATAGTCACACATGGATACATTTAATAGATATAGTTAAAACTCAAAGATTTAGAGCTGGAAGGGGACAGAATTAGAGGTCATCTTGTCTCATGCTTTCATTTTAAAGATAATGGCAACTAATACTAAGAGAAGGTAAACTTCCAGTGGTCATACAGGTGCCCAGTTGCAGACTGAGATTTGGACCCAGATCCTGACTTCATAGCCATCGTCCTTTCCATTGTACCACACTCTGCCTCCCTCCCACCCCAATAGTGATTTAAGACTTTTAATTTGATGGGAGGAACAATTAGAAGGCAATGTAATTTGAAGGGTGTGATATTTCCAGGGCAGAAACCAAATGGTGAGCTTAAATGTTTATGAAATGGAGCCCAGTATAAATTCCTCCTGGGATCGTATGACCTGTGTGATGTACAATCTGATCTGATCATATGATGTACTGAGGATGGCAGCCACAACAAAAAAAAAACCCTGATTCATTTTCTGTGCCCTTGCTTTGAACTAGCCTTGATCTGGGACCTAAGGCTTAAAAGTGGATTTTAAAAATTAAGCAGCTATCTGACACTGTTTGAGGAAGACACTTAGGTCGGTCACTTGGCATGAGTTTTGCTCCTGAGCCAGCTCAAAAGTAGATAGAATGACTTTCTGTCCCATATTCTGGTGACATGAGATGACAAAAGGCTAAATTGCCACTGCTTGAGCCAAGGGAAGATCACAATGTAGCTTTAGAAATGCCATCAACACCAGAAGGAGGTAAAAGCGTGATTAGTCATTTGTCTTTTAATCCTTTGGCCTCATTAGAAACTGCTTTCAGTACTTTTTCTCTGAGCTATAATTTTTCTAGAAGTTGTCAGCTTCCTGGATAAAAATTCTAGTTCTATCATGCTTTACATAATAACTGTTTCCCTGTAATGATTTTCTGTGAATCAAATTTTTGTAAATTGAATCATATTTTGAATGATGTAGGAATTTAGCATCTAAAGGAACCCAGACTTGTGGACCTTTGTAAGGCAAATAACCATATTTTAGCTTATTGTTTTATTGTATCACATAAAGTGGTAAATTTTCTTAAAGCAAGATATGATTAGTGTTATTGCTGGTTGAAGCAAACATTATTCATGAATTTGGGGGTACAGAAATGTTATATGCCATATAGACAAATTATACCGAAAAGTAATACAAGGTATTCCAAAAGGTTTTGGGGATATCTTGCATATTAAAATAGCAAAACCTTTCATAATGCTGCAGGGCTTAGCACAGTTCTTCATCATTATCATCCATTTGCAGTATTCCTCCTGTCATTTTATTTGGGTGTAACAGCCACTAGAGCACCCTTAGTTCCTTAGATTTTTCACCTTTATGTGCTAAACACTGGAGAGGTGGTAAGTGCGTAGCTTAAAAGAAAGGGGCTCATCCTTAGGCCGTAAGAAAACATCACAAAATGCTCTTGGTACCGATAACAAAAGGAAACCATATTCCTGAGAGCTTGTGACCAAGAGTGTCAAAAGCAGGCTGTGAGAAAGGAATGCTAGTGTTAGTTTTGGAATTATTTCTGCAGTCGGTAATGGAAAGTAAGTGAATTCTTAGCATGACCCCTTCTTTGGAAGTTAGCCGTTTTCCCCTAAGGAAGTGGTCAGGTGTTGTCAGCAATACCCTGTTCCCAACACCATCTGAAGACTTCAGAGACGTGAAAGGTAGCTTCTCTCTGTGAAAACGCTTGCAACTTCTGGTCTTTTTAGACTTTAAGGCTTTTGAGCTGGAAGAATCTATAATTATTTAGTTCATAAAGACTTTGAGCTCCAAATGGGTGCAGTGACATCTTGAATATCACACAGTAAGTAACAAAAGTGAAATATGAAAGTATGCACGCATGTGTCTATATACAACCCCATTTATATACTTACATATAGAAATATACATATGAGAAATAATGTGATCTAATGACTAGAAGAACCAGGAAGACCTGGATGCAGGCTCTACTTCTGCCATAGATTGTTTATTATGACTATGGTTAAGTCACTTAACTGCTCTGTGAGTTACAAAATCCTCTAAGACCATAAGTTGCAGAGAAGGTGCTGACTTGCATTGGCAAAGATAATTTTCTTATCTGGGAGTTTTCTATGTTAGTGAACTTATAAGTCTAGTTCCTATTTCCATATGATATATTCGAATACGTAGTATATACAAAGAAGCAGCTTGTCTTGACTTTTCATGTTTCCGTTCATTTTTTTTGTGAGGGGTAGCTGGATAGGCTGTTCCTCATTCCCTCCATATTTTGCCTATCAAAATGTTTGTGCAACTTAAGAACCAAATAGAGAACCAATCCCAAAATCAAGAAGATCTGGGTTCAAATCTCATCTATGACACATGCTGCCTGTGTGACTTTAGTTGAGTCCCTTAACCTGTCAATATTCTCGGCAGCTCTAAATTTGAGAAAAGGTGCTGACAAGCAATGGTAAAGGAAGTTCCTTCACCTACAAGCTCCCTATACAAGTTAAATTATAAGATCCAGGGTTCATCTCTATCCTTTACACATACACCTACCCACATCTCTATCTACAGTCAATCCCCACACATATAGAGATGGTGGCACAGTAAGCAAAGCACTTGGATCTGGATTCAGGCCCATTTGAACTCAGTTCAGATCTTACCTCAGACATTTCCTTTTCTATGTGACCTTGAGCAAACCAGCTAACCTCTTTCAGTCTCAGTTTCCTCATCAATAAAATGGGGTTAATAATGCCCATCTCACAGAGTTGTTGTGGGAATCAAATCAGATAATATTTGTAAAATATTATTATATTAGCACAGTGCCTGGCATAAAGTAGGTACTTAATAAATAATAAATGCTTGTTCACCCTTTCCTTCCTTTTCCTAGCATAAAATGATTTGTCATGGGCTAATGAACATCTGAATGATTCCTTATATGTATTCTCAAAAAAATATACGGAAGAGTTAGGAAAAATCAAATATTAAAATGACAACTTTTATCAAATATAACTGGTTGGTTTGATTTGAGTTCAAGATGTTAAATAAAAAAGACCTCTGAGTTGTCTTCCCAAAGACAGGAGTCAAGTATCTTTTATGATTTACAAAAACTCTATCATGTTGGGTACAATTATCTCCCAAGCCAGATTAATGCCAGACTTGCTCATTATAGAGATCACGTCATCAAATATTAATCCAGTCACAACACCATTTCACTTTTCCTTTACTGCCTCCCTCTCCACTGAGCTTCTATCATTTCCCAGGGCCAAGTCTCATGGTGTTCTGGCAACTCAACAGCACCTGAGTGCCTTGTCTTTGCCATCAAAGACTTCCATTCCATTTGTGTTCTAGTTTTTTAACAAATAATACCAGAGGGAGTTTTCATGACTTTTTGATTCATTCCCAGTGCAAGGGAAGAAGAAAAAAAAGAGAAATATATTTCAAAGGGAAGTAAAGTATCCAGAGTTCCATGTTTTGAGAAGATAGCTGTAGAAAATGAAAGTGGAAATCTTAGCAAGATCCAGAACTGTGTCAGATTTTAATCAGTAAAAATTAAGCCTCACATATGTTCACCATCTTCAGAGAGAGGTAGTTACCATTCAGTCCACTTCAGGTCTTTGTAGATTTGCAGATAGTATTGAAATTGGAAGTAAAGTGAGTAAGGAAGAGTAATTAATTTCTGAAGAGATTGGGCCAGGGAAGTGACTGGACCAACAGGGCATAAACAAAAATGTAATGCTTGCAGACAAATGTTGAGCAATTTACCTTGGAGCTTAGAAGAAGGAAAAACCCCAAGGTGAATATGGTAGGGGAGTTGGCATATTGGTAATTGGGATAATTTTATGGAAACTATGTTCATATTTTTACTTAGTAATCAACTATGTTAATAGACAGTCTGTATCTATGCTATTGGATAATTTTGTTTTTGAGTAGACTGACCCACTTGGGAAGGAATATCTGGTGCCCAGATTTGAATGCAGTTAATAAATTCATCCCATGTCAATTTATTTAAAATGAATCAGTTGTCTAGAATCTAAGTATCCTTGGGTCAACCAATAAAAATCAAGTTTCTTAACTACTTAAAGGGAGGATAATTCTTACTTAGTCTTCATTTGGTCAGGGGTAGCTACTCCTTGGCAATTAAAACAGACACCTGGCTCATGTGTTATGTTATACTGTATTATTATATCATATTAATCATATCCTATCATATGTTATCTTTTGCTTTGTTATTTCACATTATGTTGCAATGTCTCAATGTGCTATGTCACACATGGTTCACTATAATAGACCACACCAAATGTATCAAATAGTATGTCATATCATGTCATGCCATATCATATTATATTGTATCAATCCTCTCCTGTGTTGTGTTATATTATGTAATGTCATATCATAGCATACCACACCAAGCATATATCGTATTGCATCATATTATTACATATACAAAACCAAAATTGTGAAGCAATTTTAGAAAGTTTTAGAAAGTTCAATTGAATTCTAAAATGCTAAACATCCAAATCAACTTACCTTTTTTTAATGATACATTTTCATTTCAAGAAAGCCTATATGATAAATACTACATGTTGTATTGGTAACTGTCCTTTTTTTGCTTCTTGTAAGTTTTCTTCTGTTTTCTGCTGTGCACTTTTTTACTTTGATTTTTAATCATCCTTTCTCCTTCCCCTCACTCCAGAAGGTTACACTTAAGTGCAGATATATTGCTATATCAATATAGATATAGACACACCAATACATGTATACACATATATAATACATACATAAACATCTACTTTCCATAACAAATTCTACTCCTGAACTTTATTTTTATGTTTGTTCATATCTCTTGCTTCCTATCACTCCTGATTCCTCTGCTTTGTTTTTATCAACTACCTTGCTCTCCTATCACTTGGCTTCCCCCACTCTAAGGATGCCTCCCCTAACCTCCCATTCCCATAAATCTAAACACTCTTCTGTAGTCCCCTATAATCTATATCCTCACCCTCTGGAGATTCCTCCCTTGTCCTCTCCCTCCTCCCTATCCCCTTCCTGTTTTATTTCTTCTGAATTTAGAAGACTTTTATACACACACACACACACACACACACACACACAAATGCCTCATTTGTATAAAATAATTACTCTTTTTAGCTGTTTCTAAATGGTTTTAGTTTTTAAAGTCATATCATACTCAGGTCTTCTGCAATCTTTCTTATGAACTACCCAATTATTAAAGACAATCTTAGATGCATACATATGTTACATGTATACAAAGTAAATAGTCTGTCCTTATCGAATCCCTTGTAATCAGTCTTTGGTGTGTATCTTATGTTTCTCTTGGCTCTTACATGTCAAACCTTCTATTAAGTTCAGATTTTTTTTAAAACAAAATCTTGAAAGTCTGACAGTTGATCAAATGTCCATTTTTTCCCCTCAGGAATATGTTTAACTTTTCTGGATATTATATATTCAGCTGGAACCCAAGTTCTTTTGCTCTTCTATATATAGTGTTCTAGCACCTCAAATGAATTTATCTTTAAAAACAGCAACAAAAATCTACAGAGACAGAGAAGATAAGTCATCAAGGAACTAGAGGTTATAATGGATAAGGGCAACACAAATATTTAGTCAGTTAGAAAGCAGATTAGTTGTCAACAAAAGTTTATTAGGCACTTACTATGTGCCAGGAATAATGCTATGTTAGAGACACAAAAATAAGAAGAAAAAGCCAATCACTAGTCCCAAAGAGTTCCCAATGTAATTGAGGATAACACATGCAAATAACTGAATTGAAACAAGTTATGTACAGGATAAATTGGAGATAGTCTTAGAGCGAAGGTGGTAGAATTAAGAGGGATTGGAAAAAACTTCTAATACAAGGTTAGATTTTTTACTTGGGACTTGAAGGAAGCTAGGAGAGAGAGAAGTAGGAAGGATATTCCATAGGGGATCAGCTAGTGAAGAGGCATAGAGTCATTATATAGAGTGTTTTGTTCAGGAAACAGCAAGAAAGTCAGTATCCTAGATTGTAAAGTACAGAGGGGATAATTGGAAAGGTGGAAAGGACCTAGGTTATAAAGAGCTTTGAATAAAAACAACAGATTTTATATTTTATCCTAGATTCCATAAAAAGCCACTGGAGTTCTTTGAATTGCAGTGAGCATGGCATGGCATGATTGGACCTGGGCTTTGGGGAAACAAATTTCATAACTGAATGGAGGCTAAACTGATGGGGAAGAGACTTGAGGCAGGAATACCAATCAGAAGGCTATGGCAATAATCCAGACACTGTTTAATAAGGGTCTATGCCAGGTTGGTAGTAGTAAATGAATTAGTGCATTTATTAAGTGTTTAATAAGTGCAAGGTTCTGTGCTAAGTGTTTGAGATACAAATAGGAAAGTAAGAAGGTCCTTGTTCCCAGTGAGCTTACATTCTAATGGGAAAGAAAATTCATATGAAGATTTCAGCTGCAATTCAGATGGAAAGGTCCCATGGTCCTGAAGGTACAGTGGCACCCAAAGAAGCAATGCTTCTTCTGATAAATAAATGCTTCTTCCTCCAATAAAATCATATCAGTTTTTTTATGTTTAGCCATTTTAAAATGAGGACAGTAAGTCTGCAGAGTGTCTGATATATAGTAGATGATTAATGAATGTTTATTAATTGAGTGACTTTGATAGCAAGAACTTTCTTTTCTGGGTTTTCAAGAGATGTGGATGAAACACCTGCAGGGGTTGTTTCACAGATTAATGCTTGTGAGCTCTTGGCTAGAAGTATTGATATTCAAAGAATCGTAGGTTCAGGGTTTTCAGATGTCCCCACTGGAATATGAAACGAGATAGTGGCCAAGGTGGTTGGGATTGATTTGCTTGGTACATACTATTTCAAGTCTCTCCTTCAGGGTGCCTCCTTGTTTTAGCTAAAGTCGGGGAAGGAGGTATATAAAAGAAGTTATCTGCAGGACATGGCCACTGATTAGATATGGGGAGTGAGAGAGAGTAAGGAGTCAAAAATATCACCTAGGTTGTCAGTTTGGGTGACTGGATAATAAAAGGAAAGAGAAAGTGAGGGGTGGGTTTGGGTTTGGGGAAAAGATAATGAATTCAGTTTTGAACATGCTGAATTTAAGATCTCTATGGAACATCCAGTTCTAGATATCCAGTAGGAATATGAGACTGGAAGACAGGAGAGGTTTAGGACTAGACATCCTGTGAATCATCTGCAATCAATCAAGGCAGCCAATGAGATCACCAAGTGAAATAGCATGGAGATGAGAAGATGACATGTAGGAACACCTACTGGCTGCAGGAATGACCTGAATGAAAAATCAGCAATGGGGACTGAGAAGCGACTGTCAGACAGATAGAGGAGAATGAGGATGTAGCAGTGTCCTGGAAACCTAGAGAGAAGAAAGCAGCAAGAAGAGAGTTATCGAGCATGTTGTCAAAGGTTCAGAGAAGTCAATAAGAGTGACAATGCAGAAAAGATCATTGGTTTGGCAGTTTAGTAAACATTAGAGACAGCAGGTTCAGTTGAATGATGAAGACAGAAATTAAATGGTAGAGAGAAGAGAGTGAGAGTAAAGGAAGTGGTTGTAGATAGTCTTGTCAACCCTGGGAACAAATGACCAAAGAGTCACGGAGGTTTTGCAACTGCTATTAACTCTAACAACAACAAAAAACCCAGAGAGCTCATGCAAGTTATCAAAACCACAGTTAACTTGAAGAATAAAATGAAATAAAACAAAATAAAATCAAAGAGCTAATAGTGGTTATAAGCAAAAAACTTTCTTTACTCCATTGAAGGATGGAAACTAAACATATGTGCTGGTGCCCCATCTAGTAGGACACCCATCTTAGTGTGGGCAAATCTCAATACTTATACCAATGGTGTACTGTAGCCCTGAGTAGCAGTAGCAATGAGACAAGCTTGATTCGTAGCAGGAACTTCGTGACCAGAACATGGGTACTACAATTGTTTGAGCTCAGATACTGATGTGAAATAAATTTGGGATTTTGCTGTCACTGAAATTAACCAGAGGATGAGTTGCAAAGGATCCTTATTATGCCAGGTTCAGGGCACAGTACCTTAGCTCTACAAAACAGGGTGTCTCCTAATAGTAAAAAGAGAGGGTTCCTGACAGTATTTTTAAGGAGTTTAGCCAAAAAAGGAAGGTAAAATGTGGAACAATAATTAATCTAGTAATAAAGGAGTTGGATTTTTTTTTATTTTAATTTTAATTTCAAAGATGTAACTTAGTAGACCCTGAAATAGTGTATCAGAGACATTGGACTCAAATCTTGTCTGACATTGAGCTCCAATTCTTTAGGTCTCAGTTGTAACTGTAAAATGAGAAGGTAGACTAGATGACCTATATGTTCCCTGCCAGGTCTAAATTTATGATTATAGGATCTTTAAAAGGAAAAGTGATAAAAAGAAAAATAGCAGAAATTTATAACTAATTGTGAAGAAATGCTAGCATATAATAGTGGTGATAACAGTTTAAGCACCTTGAGGATAGGGGCTGTTTTTGCCCCCTTTTAGATCTTTAGCTCTTAGCAGAGTATCTGATCAATAGTAAGTATTTAATGTTTAGTGATTAGTTTATAAGTTCTCCAATCTTGTCTATCATTACTACATCTATGTGTTCCTTTGGAGCTCTGAATGTCCCCAAACAAGGCAAAATTTTGAGGTGCCTAGATAGCTAAGAACAAAATGGAGGGCAACTAGGGAAAGGGAGAAGAGACACTGACTGGTTGTATTCTAGGCTGCAAATGATAGTACAAGTTGGCGTTTTATCCTCTAACTCCTAAAAATCCCTACCTTTGTAAAATCTTACTGAGGATGATAGGAACACATCTGTTAGTAGGAAGGACTCAGGCAAGGATTCTGATTCCCAGACCTATACTCTCGCCAGTTATAAAAGCAGCCAATATTCCTTTGGATATAGTTGTCATGCTAAAAGGATCCAGTTCAGTCCAATTTATTACAATAAGTATTTTAAAATTTCTACATTGTGTAAGACATTTCATTAGATCCTGTGACACAAACACAAAATTAAAATTATATCAGCAAAATTAATTAGCAATATTAACAAAAAAGCAGTATCAGCAAAATTAAAACAACATGGAATTTGTATTCTCCTTGAGGAAGAGGATGGATAAAACATCTAATAATCTGCAAAGGATGGGAAAAGTTACTGACATCTATGAGAATTAGGAGAGGCTTCTTGCAGAAGGTAGTGCATGTGCTAAATCTTAAAGGAAATTTGGCCTTCTCCAAAGTGGAGGTAAGGAGGGAATACATTCTAGGTAAGAGAAATACCTTGTGTATGGAGATGAGTGAGAAAATCAGGGAAAAACAAGTAAAACAATTTGACTGGAAAGCAGAATTTATAAAAATGGATTAAAATGTAAAACTCGGGATTGGTAGGATGGACACATTAAATGCTAATCTAAGAGCTCTTGGGCAAGAGAATGGCATGTTCAAAGATCTACAAGAATTGAGAAGGCTGTGTGAAAGTACCCATCTTGGGGATGGGTTTGGGGCAGAGTTTTAGAGAAGAAGTAGGGAAAGAACAGAGCTGAAAGGAAAATATTACAGCATCTTGCATACTACTGGGAATTTTGTGAACTCTATGATTTTCCCTTAACTCCTGTTGAGATTAAGAATTGGATCCTGAAACAGTAACACTCACGTAGTTTCATAAGATTTCATTGCTCCTATTGACTCAGGATTTAACGAGGTCACTATCTTCTAGGATCCAGAGACTGCGCCTATCATCAGGGTCACAGTTGCAGCAGATTCTGATCTTGGAGTACTTCGATGGTGAGCAGCAGTGACGGTGTAGACATCTGGGCACAATCTGTTTCATAACCATTTATCACAAGTACTCATACCTACTCCTGTCCCCATAGAACAGTGGAGACTCTAACCTGAGGTCTAGGATCATAATTTTACTTAACCAAGAGGATGGTAGTTAGGAGTGTAGTAGGAGGTGACTTGGGAGTTGATTGAATTTGATGTAATTTGTGCTGTTTTTATGTTTGCCACTTCTTGCTAACACAGTGCTTTCTATTCTAAGTAAACTGTTCTTGTTGTAACTAAAATAGGAACTTGTGTTAAATGCTAACTGGTCTAAAAAGGAAACACATTAGTTGGGACTTGGAGCTAGGAGTAGAAAGGCTGCTACTCTTTGTGTACCATGAATTTGCGAATTTCTTCTCACTACTAATTATCTTCAGTTTATCCTTTATATGGTGTTTTTTTGTACTTAACTTCTTTCCCAGTAGAACATGAGATCCTTGAGAGAAGGTACTGTCTTTTGCCTTTGTTTATATCTCCAGAGTATAACAAATACCTGGCACGTAGGAGGTACTTAACAAATGCTTATTGACTAAGAGTGACTTTCAGGAAATTCCGGATTCATGGAGGAGGAGGGCTTAGTATTGCCTTATATTAGGGAGACAATAACTAAAAATTAAAGTATCAGAGGGATATGCCTACACAAGTGTTTTTTGTCATACTTTAAGTAGCATAATATCTATCATTTAATGTGTAAGTGAAGTTCAATTGACATTTTGATACTTTTAAAGGTCTGTGATTTCATAGGTGTCTCAGTGAGTTAGGAAGAATTAAGTTCAAATGTAGCCTCAGGTATTTACTAGGTGTATGATCCTAGACAAGTCACTTAGCTGCTATCTGACTCAGTTTCCTCATCTGTCATATAGGGGTCATAATAGCACTTAGGAGAATCAAATGAAATATGTTAGGCACTCCGCATAGTTTCTGGACATAGTAGGCACTTAGTAAATGCTTCCTTCCTCCATCATTTCCTTCCTTCTTTCCTTTCATATTGTGGTCATTTCTTCCACTTAAACAGATTACAACTCATCCATGTCTCAGCAGTGCCATAATCCCATCATCTACAGGAGTAGGATCAGGTATGTGCTGGTAATTCAACAAGGTCAGGAAAAAGGCATGGTGCATGAATGAGAAAAAGAGGTGAATGGGGGTGAGGGGAGGACACCAAAGATTGAAAGGTAGGGGTCAGAGGGGGTGAAGGTGAAGGGAAAAGAAGAGGAGAAAGAGAATATGGAGCAAGGCCAGAAAAGAAACCATCGATTCGAAAACAAAAAAAATAGGTGAATGTTTGTCATAAGCCAAAAATCCATCCAAGAGAGGGCCTTTTTATATCTGCATATGGGTTAAAGCCAAGCAGCTGTGGGCTTGGATAAGTAAGTGGTCTGCATAAGTTAGTGTCATTAAATAGCCAATATCTTACTCATAAGTCTCTTTCAATTGAACTGGGATGGTCCTTGAAAGAAATTCACATAATCCATTGCCAACTGTAGCAAGATTGATCACAGGAGACTCTGATTTGCTGGACTAGGTTCTAGTTCTTCCTGAAAGATGCAACCTGCTGGAGATGACACAGTGAATCCTGATGGATCCTTGCTAACTGACCCTCAGTCCTCAGTCCTCTTCAAGATATCTCTCAGTCACTGGGGACATATTGGGTGTTGCCGTATCATCCCTGCAAATCACACATCATTCAGGAAGGAGCCAGAGATCATGGTCAATTCAATGAGAAGTGCCCCAGTCCAGCAATCAGAGGTTCCCTTGTCTACCCCTGCTTGCCATACTCACTTATCCACATGGATGCCATTTCCCATATATCTCAAAGTACAAACAAAATCATATTCAATCTACTTTGTGGTTTTTCTGGTACTATATAGTTCACACACATAGTCTCATTTGATTATGAGGCTGGCACAGCAGGCATTAATATTCCTATTTCATAGATGAGGAAATGGAGACTCCAAAAGAGTGAATGCTTTTCCCAAGGTCAGAATCCTAGTAAATTTTGGAGCTAATACTTGACTCTAGTTGTTTTGACTCCAAATCAAGTGCTCTCTCCATTACTTTTTTTAATCTTGAAGGGATCTTAGAGATCAGTTAGGTCAAAATCTTTTTTTTACAGAGTATATAATTTAATTAACTAAGACCATATAAGGAGTATTAAATAGTAGTGAGTATTTGAAACCATGAGATTTGAATCTAGGTACTGTGATTCAGAATCCAATTGTCTTACTATTACACGTTTGTGGCTGAAATGAATGAAGGACTCTTCGTAGTAGTCATCCAAATCCAGTTGAGATGAATGATTACTTTTTAAAAGTTAATTTGTTTTCAGTTTTCAACAATCACTTCCATAAGTCTTAAATTTTCTCCCCCTCCCCTCTTCCCTCCCTCCTCGAGACAGCATGCAATCTTATATGGGTTCTACACATACATTCTTACTAAATACATTTTCACATTAGTCATGTTTCATAGAAGCCATGAGAAAAACCAAACCAAAACAAAACATAATATGAGAGAAAATAGTCTGCTTCATTCTGCAATCCAGTTCCATAGTTCTTTCTCTGGACGTGGATGATATTTTGCCTCAAGAGTCCTTTGGGAATGTTTTAGGTCCTTGCATTGCTGTGAAGGGCTAAGTCTTATCAGTTTACTGTGATTTACTATATACAGTGTTCTCCTGGTTCTGCTCCTTTCACTCAGCATCGGTTCATATAAGTCTTTCCAGGTTTTTCTGAAGTTTGCCTGTTCTTCATTTCTTATAGCACAATAGTATTCCATTACATTCATATACCACAGCTTGTTCAGCCATTCCCCAATTGATAGTCATCCCATTGATTTCCAGTTCTTGGTCACCATGGAGAGAGCTGCTATAAATATTTTTGTTTCTGTGGGATTTTTTCCCATTTTTATGATCTGTTTGGGATACAGTCCTAGAAATGATATTGCTGGGTCAAAGGATATGCAAATTTTTGTAGCCTTTTGAACATAATTCCAAATTGCTCTCCAGAATGATTGGATCAATTTATAGCTCCACTAACAATTAATTAGCATTCCAACTCTCCCACATCTTCTCCAACATTTATCATCTTCTATTTTGTCATATTAGCCAATCTGATAGGTGTGATGTGGTACCTCAGAGTTGTTTTGATTTGCATCTCTCTAATCAACAGTGATTTTTTTCATATGACTATAGGCAGCTTTAATTTATTCTTCTGAAAACTGCCTGTTCATATTCTTTGACCATTTGTGATGAAAGACTACTTTACCATCAATCATGTCAGGATTCTATAAAAAGTGTGCTTACTTCTTACTTGGCTTTTAGTAGCTTCACTTTGACCCCTTCTCCCTTGGCCTACTCTTAGAGCTTTATAAGTAGTACTAGTGATGGAAATCTTTCTATTGCCTGGCTCCTCAATTCTCTCCTAAGAGTAACAAAAGTCTAGCATGGTTGGGGAATCTGCAGACTGCAGATGACATGTGGTCTTCTATGTCTTTGGGGGCAGCCTTGTGACTGAGTCCAAGTTTTACAAGAAGAAATATTTTTATTAAAGGGATTTGTCTTATAAAGTTTATAAAGTGAAAGGTCACACTTGAGGATCTAGAGGGTCACATATGGCTTCAAGGCCCCTGGTTCCCCAACCTTGAACTGGTTTGCTTTTTTTTTCTTCTGTGTTAGTGTATTTGAATATTTGAATTAGAACATTTAGTTTCCTTTTTCTCTAGTACCCTGAAGCAAACTTTGGTTTCTATAGGTTTTCCTTCAGAAATGCTCTGGTCTCTTGATTTTCATTCTGAAGAGAATGTCATTCAAGGCTTCAGAGCCATCCATGCAAAGTGAAGCTCTCTGGTGATGTCACTCTATTTCAGCTGTCCATAATTAAATTCCTCCCAGACTAATGCTGGTGAATGACTCAGAAACTTTTTAAAGAGCCTGACTAATTTCATCCCTAAATAGCATAGATTAGTGACAGCATACCACACAATTGCCATAGAATCTTAGAACCAGAAGGAACAAAGTCCATCGCCATAATCCATTGGTATCATGGGGACTTGATCAATGAGGTTCGCATCAATTAGGGCATACTTGCTTTGTTCCAATAGATTAGGAAATTGAAGCCTAGAAAGATTAAGCAACTCACTCAATACTTGCTTAGTCAGAATGTGACAGAGTTGGGAACTGAATCCAGGTTTTCTCCCTACTAAGTCTAGAGCTTTATTCCTTATGGAAGGTTGCTTCACCAAGTAGATTTCTTCACATCATGCTATACAAATACTAGATATTTAATAAATGTTCATTGAGTGAATGGATAGATGGATGAATGATAGTTAAAGCTTATTTGGTAATAAAGGATCCATGATTTTATCAAAGTTTGTAATTTTTATGAAGTTTATGATCCTTCCATACTGAGGAATACAGTTTTATGACCCTGAAATCAAACCAAGACCTCCAGCCCCCAGTAAGTGTCCACAGCCAGTGGTGTCCCTCTCCACTGCTTTTGCACTGATGAGGCATGTTCTGGTTCCTTCTTGCTCCTGGGGCTCTCTAAAGCACAGCTAAGTCTGGCGTTCCTTGTCAGTGAAGGTTCCCTAGATCTTCCTCAGGTCAGATGCCAAAGACCATCACTGTCCCTGGGGTAAAAGTTCCTGCAGCTGGGGCAGAAGCAGTTTTCTGACCCAGCTAACCCCAGGGCTTGCTATTTGTTGTTAAAGAGGACCTTAACCTGGGGGTGTTTATTCTTCACCGGGAGGAAATCTAATCTTGAGATTTTTTGAGAAGTCTTCTCTAATTGTCTCAAGAGGTCTGCCCCTACTCTTTGTTTTCATGGCTCCATGTTGGCCAAGAGGCACTATTTTATCTCTTCAGTGGAGGAAAATCTTGAGAGCTTGAAATTTTCTGACCTACTTTACCATTTTCCCAGAATTTTCTTTATTACTTTTGTTTTCTGATTTGTTGGTGATATGCCTGTCCAAAACTGAGTAGGTAGCCCCTCAGTGATCAATATAGAGTCTACTGGGTAGTTATCAACTCTAGCTGAGATTAAAGTTGGGAAATATAACTATGACTTCCATATAGTGACCTGCCCCGTCACAGTTTTGGTATATAGCTGGCCGGCATAACAATTTAAATGGGAATTTGGGGGTGTTTTGCAGAAGTCACAGAAGCCCATGAAAACCAGCAGATGGCAGCTATGGTCACCTGTGACCAAATACTTTACACAAATTTTAAAGTAAGTTACTGTAAACACTCCATAAAGGAAAAGAAAAAATATCAGATATCTCTGGCTCAAAGGGACAGTCAAAAAATTTTACACGGATTTTCCAACTCATTGGAGTACCACACCCTTAACCATTCCCCAACTCTACTTCTCATGATGTAGAAGAGATATCTGTATGTGCTTAAATAATACTGTTAATAAACTATAGAAATTATAAGCTATTCTGAATTGAAGGAACGAACACTGATAAGAATTTTCAGGGGGAGGAGCCAAGATAGCAGAGTAGAAAGATACACATATGCTAGCTCTTACTCTTACACCACAGCGCATAAAGTACCTGTAAAGAAGAACTCTTAACGAATTCTAGAGCAGCAGAAGCCACAGAACAACAGAGTGGAGGAGATTTCTATCCCAGAGAGCCCAGAAAGACCTTGCATCGGGAAAGGTCTGTTGTGCACTGGACGTGGAGCAGAGCCCAGTCCCACCTTGGCCAGGTGGCACTGAAAGGAGCAGATCCAAGCAGGCTTCAGGGACAGAATCTCCAGCGGCAGCGCTGATCTCTCAACCCACAGGCACCAAAGGTCAGTGAGAGGGTCTTTTCAGATGGCTAAGAGGGAAGTGGGGTGTCCCCATAATTCAGGCCCCCCCCCAGGAGGCAGCAGTAGAAGCAGCAGAGGACCGGGGTGGGGCAGGGCTCCCAAAGTAGACAGTAGCCCACATCCATTGTTGAAGGTCTTATCGTAAACCCCTGAGGGAACTGAGCCCTGGATGGAGGCCCTGTCCCCAACTGAGCAAATGATCTTAATCTCAGACTAAATAGCAGCCCTGCCCCCACCTAAAGCCCCTGAATCTCAGCCCCCAGTGCTGGCGTGGAGGAACTAGAGGCCAGGTGGTTGTGGAAAGGAAACTCAGAAGTCATGTAACTGACTGGGAAAATGCCCCAAAAAGGGGGAAAAAATAAGACCATAGAAGGTTACTTTCTTGGGCAACAGGAATCTCCCCCCATCCTCTAAGATGAGGAAGAACAAGGCATACTGTCAGAGTAAGTCAAGGCTTCTGCCTCCAGGGCCTCCAAAGGGAACTTAAATTGGGCTCAGGCAATAATAGACCTTAAAAAACTAGTTAGCAGCTTACTAAAGGAGAACCAAAAAAATTCTGAGGAAAATAACAGCTTTAAAAAGAGACTAACTCAAGTGGAAAAAAGAGGTACAGAAAGCCAATGAGGAGAAGGAGGTTTTAAAAAGCAGAATTAGCCAAATGGAGGAGAAGGTTCAAAAGCTCACTGAACAAAATAATTCATTGAAAGAGAGAATTGAGTTCATGGAAACAAATGACTTTGAGTTAAACCAAGCAGTTAGTAAAGAAAACCCAAAATTTGAAAAAAAAAAATAGAAGACAATATGAAACATCTCATTGGAAAAACAACTGACCTGGAAAATAGATCCAGGAGAAATAATTTAAAAATTACTGAACTACCTGAAATCCATGATAAAAAAAAGAGCCTAGACATTATCTTCCATGAAATTATCAAGGAAAACTTCCCTGGTGTTATAGAATCAGAGGGCAAAATAAATATTGAAATAATTCGCCAATCACCTCCTGAAAGAGACCTGAACAGAGAAACTCCTAGGAATGTTGCGGTCAAATTTCAGAGTTCCCAGATCAAGGAGAAAATAATGCAAGCAGCTAGAAAGACACAATTTGAGTACTATGGAAATACAATCAGGATAGCACAGGATCTGGCAGCTTCAACATTAAGGGACGGAAGGGCTTGGAGTGGGATATTTCAGAAGTCAAAGGAACTGGGATTGAAACCAAGAATCACCTACCCAGCAAATCTGAGTATAATACTTCAAGGGAAAAAATGGTCATTCAATGATAAGGATGACTTTCAATCATTCGTGTTGAGGAAAAGACCAGATTTGTATAAAAAAGTCTGACTTCCCAAGACAAAAATTAAGAGAAGCATGACAAGGTAAACAGGAAAGAAAAATCATAAAAGACCCTCTAAAGCTGAACTGTTTATATCACTACATGGAAAGAAAATATTTGTAACTCTTGAATCTTTCCTCTGTATTTGGGTAGATGGAGAGATTGTACACAGACACACACATACACATGGATAGATAGAGAGTACAGGATGTGTTATATCAAAAGAGATGATATCCACACACAAAAAATAAAATAAAATAAAAATTAAGGGGTGAAGGAGAAAAATTCTGGGAAGAGAAAGGGAGTAATGGAATGGGTCAGGCTATAACTCACAAAAGAGACAAGAAAAATCTTGCTCAATGGCAGAGATAAGGGAGAAGGGGAGAAGGGAAAAATAAAGCTACTCTCTCCACATGTGGCTGAAGGAGGGAATAACACGCTCACTAAATTTGATATGAAAAATAAAATCACACTACAGGAAAGTAGGAGAGGAGGAGACAAGTGGGGTGAGGGAAATGTTAGAAGGGAGGGCAAATGGGAGAAGAGAGTCACTAGAAATAAACACTTTCGAGAAGGAACAAGATCAATTGTAGGGAGAAAAAATAAGGGGGGATAGAGTACGAGAGAGGGCAATATAATTAGCATTACACAACATGATTATTATGGAAGTCTTTTGCAAAACAACACATATTTAGTCTGTATTGAATTGCTTCCCTTCTCATTGAGGCTGGGGAGGGATAGGGGGAGGGAGAGAAGTTGGAATTCAAAGTATTAGAAATGAATGTTGAGAATTTTTATCGCATATAATCGGGAAATAAGAACTACAGGGAATGGGGTATAGAAATTTATCTTGTCCTACAAGAAAAGAGAGGAAGGGATAAGGGAAGGGTGGGGTGTGAGTAATCAGAATGCAAGGCATTAGGAAGCAGGGGGAGGAGAGTGATGGGGAGAAAAATTGGACATGTTACAAAGTGAGATAAAAGCAATTAGTATTAAAACAATTGACTGAATTAATTACTGAGAACCAATCAATGACATCTTTAGTTTGGGAAGAAGAATTTCAGTCTAAATTCCCTAGAGAAAGGTAACCTCAGGCTAAATTTGGCATTGATGGAAAAGTTAAGGTTTTAATGGTAAATTTGATTTTATGATTGCTATTTAATCAGATACTAGAACATGTATAGAAAGGCATGTAAGCCACTTAAGACTTGCCTTAAAAGATATTCCTTAGCCAAAGTGAAATTATAATCATGTTTGAAACCTGGTTATTGGAACTTGCCATTTTTAGATGCTATAGGACTAATAAGTGACTGCTCTTCTGAGTCTGACTCCAGGTATGGATAGCAAGAAAGGCAATCTGAGCCTCCAATCCATGATGCCAGTAAGCTGGTGAGATGCTGGTATGAACTGCATAAGGTGATCTCATGAGAAGGGTGGGAGAGCAACTGTTCAGCCTGGGCTGAGGCAGGATTCTCCTGACTCAGTTTCCATACTGACACCTGGCAGACTTTAAGTCTGACTGAATGCAAGTGAACAATCTAATCCTGCCAGGAACTGACATGAAGTTGGGGAGATATAGCATCCCTGCAATATCCCTACTCTTGGTGGCAATTTCCTATAGTCAAAAGGTTTGTAAGCTTAATACCAGATCTATGCAATTATAGATTATTGGTAGGCGAACATCTGAGGTTAAGTCTAAAATTAAGCTATTAGGCATAGGATTTTAGACAAACAACAATAAGTTAGGGTCCTTTAATTCTTAGTAATACTGTAGAGACAGGTCAAGAACTTGTGAAGTTAGCAACATAAATATTATTTGTGTCTCCATTGGTTAATGTTGAAAAAAAATACTTTTGTGGTCCATATTGTAAATGCTTTAAAAAGAAGTACCACCTGACCAAAAGTTTGAATTGCTTTATCTGTTATAAACTGTGTTAAAAATAAAAAATTAACATTAAAAAAAGAATTTTCATAATTCAAAATGAAAATCTGAAGGCTTCCTAAGTAGGATGCCTGGGACCCTAAAATCCTGTACGGCTTGTAGAGCTGATGGTAAGTTTCAGCAACAAGTAAGAGGCATGCTATAGAGGTTTCCAGAAAAATGAAAGTTAGTTAAAGGGAGAATAAAGAGAACCTAGACCTGATTCAACTAGGAATCAGTCTGAGGAATCAACTAGTCACTATGTGAATACAGAACATGGCACAGAATTTCATTTCAGTATGGGTAACCTAATCATTTTATTTAGCCTGTCAGATAAAGCCCATGTGAGCATGAAGAACTGGTATAAAGATAGATAAATTAGCCCTGTCAGTAAGGATATAGATGGTTCTGGATGGAGAACAGATCTTACTTTAAATCAGGAGGGATACTTGAGGATAAGGAGAATTGAGAAACTTCTCTAAAGTCTTGGCAACACTACGGATATACTGATTTGTCAAGAAATTAGATGTAGAAAACAAGCAACTTTGATGTTTGAAGGTGGTTAGAATGGTGTTTGGGCTTCTGCAGCTATGAAGCACAATACGCATCCTGAATGGGATGTGGGTCTCTGTATAATTCCTTGGCTACCTTTTCAGTTGCCTTTATAGGCATTTCTCCCAGGAGAACATTTCTCCCAGGACTAACAGCTACTATTAAGGTCCAAAGGGCTCAGCTGTCCTTGAAGGATTGGATTTAAGATATAGTTTTAACATAAGTGAATGAATGTAAAAATGAAAATACTTTTGTTATGTGATTACTGTATGCCATGCTCTGTGCTAAGTGCTGACATCAAAGGTCTTGCATGTGTATCTCCTCAAAAGCAACTATCTGGGTTTCTTAAAATATATTTTGTAGTTGTTATGAATGTAATTACACCATGCAGGTCAATGTCAAAAATGTCCACATACAACATAATATTCAAGAAAAGGAAACATAGTGTGACTGCATTGATTGGAAAATGACTAAAACAAATTGTGGTATATATAATAGAATGACAAATATAAAACTTTAGGGAAATATGAGAACAAGGCAGAATAAAGACAAACAAGGGAATAATATTAAAAATTACTTTAATGATGTGAAAAAAACTTCTAAAAGTGAATCAGATCAGTTAAATTACATTAACCAATCAGTCCTAGAAACAGATAATGAATCCAACTTCTATCACTTCTGTGGAGAAATAAGGCATTGTAGGCATGAAATGGTACATATACTTTCCAAAAAGTTTACTTCATTCAATGGATTTTGCTTAATTTGTATTTGCCACAAAGGTGGCCATGATAGAAAGGTAGGTATATGTGGAAATTATTGTATAAAGAAATTAATGAAGACATATAAAGAGATGTAGAAAATATGTAGTCCATACTATTTTGGGACCTCTGGAAAAGAAAATCTTGCAGTGCTTCCTTCAAACTGCATTTCCTGTCCTCCCTCCCACCCCCTGCCTCAGTCATGCAATTTATACTCAGATACTTGTGACTAAATTTTTACACAAAGTGGCTCAACTTCACTGGGGAATAAAATAAAAAGTGGTCTTTCAGTCCTCTCTTAAGACTTTATAATTGCCCTACTCTTATAGTATCCCAGCTCTATTTTTATAGATGTATTTTATAGATTTTAAATATATTTTTATGCGTGTGGGTTACGTTTTGAAGCAGCAGTTAGGCAAAGAATTTATGAAATGAGGAGAATAGATGTAGCAACCATACAACTTCCTATACCTAATATGGAGACCATTTAGCACTAGAAGAAGAAAGTACATAGTAATGGAGGGAGACTTACAGGAAATTAAAGTGATTCCAGAGACATGGAAGAAACTTCTGGAAGAAGTTTTATATTATATTATATTACATTATACTATGCTATATTATATTACATTACATTATACTCTATTATATTGTATTGTATCATTGTTTACACTGCCCATACAGCTGTGGTTTATTTTAAAGAAGCATATATCTGTCCAGACATCATGTATAATGCCTACTTCTGCTCCTCCTTCTTTGTTTCTGGGTAATTCGTGTACCAGAGACCAAGAAAACTCCAGCAGATTCATTGTTTCTGAGTGTGATGCTAGGGGAATCTGAGTAGGAGCGAGAGGAGACAGAAGAGGCCATTTTTACTGCTTCCTACCTTGACCCCTCATCTATGTTAAAAGGTAAGTGAGGTTAATATATTTTAATATGAAAGGAGGCTTCCTCCCCTCAAAGCAGAGAGGCGATCATGTGGGCTTATCACGGTTCCCTGTTAATGGAGCTTCCTGCAGAGACCCAGAGAAGAGAATTTAGCTGTCACCACTGGTGGTTAGATCAGTCATATTCTATTTGAAGCTACATGAAGGACTGTGACAAGTGCCAGCACATCAAGAAGCCCTACTGAAAGCCATTATGAGAATAGTTCCTATTTTGGTCAGGCTTTCAGGTCTCCAGAGAGCTCTCCTCACAACCACCTCAGGAGACAGCCAGTGTAAGTATGTTTATTCCCTTTTTATAGATAAGAAAATAAGATTTGAAGACACTAGTCAGTGTCAGAGCTGTCATTTGAACCCAAGAAGTCTCTGGACTGCAAATATATGCAGTACATGTTGGATGAGGAAGCCAAGTGGTGCAGTGGACAGAGCTTTGGGCATGAAATCAGGAAGACCTGATTTCAAATCTGATCTGTGTGACCCTGTGCAAGTCACTGAACATCTATTTACCTCAGTTTCCTCTACTTTAAAATGGGGATAATTATATTAATAACACCTTCCTCACAGGATTGTTGTGAAAATCAAAGATCAAATTTGTAAAATACTTAGCACAGAGTCTGGCGTATGGTTGGCACTATAGAAATGCTTATTCCCTTCCTTTTCCATGTCTCCTGCTGTAACTTCATTCCCAATGAAGGGATTGTGTCTGTTCTATCTCCATTCTTAGGTTGCATGGACCACTTCTTGTGAATACACAAAGTTGTTTTCTACATCCCAAAGAGTTTGGTGCTTTCTAAAAATATACATTCATCGGATTCCTTTCCAGCTCTGATTGCATTTGGAGGGTACAATTTATGGTAAAATTCTAGAGTGGCCTCCAGAAGAAGCATTTCTCACAATAACATGCCACCTAAAAACCAACATTCAAGTGGGAAAGGTTAGCCAGGCAATAAAGTATTCCCTATGATGCTGATGTACATTCTACAAAATTGGACCCAATATTTACCCATGGCTGATTTTTCCTGTAAAATGTCACATACAGCTATTACTCAATTGACTCCTATTTTAAGTTGCATATGGATATATTTTATATCTGTTTTGTAGATATTCTTGTGTAAGGATGTGTATGTGGGGGGGGATAGACCAGGGAACCCCTGATCAATTTAATTTCTCTTCCCCCATCTATATGATGATATTGTAGGCTATTGACATTGGCTTGAAGGGCATGTTTCATAGAGGGAAATATATACCTCATCAATTTGCTGAAGGGATTGAGGGAACTTTTCTGATTGTCTTTAGTGACAGTGTCTGCCTCCAAGATCCTCAGCGCCTGAGAGTCAGGGAAGACAAACTTATTGGAGAATTGGTCCTTTCCTTATTGTCTCTTAAGATTGAAGGGATGTGATGACTCATTCTTCATTAGTATTTTTTGTGCCTCTTCTACCAAAGTTTAGCCTTCTTCCTTTGCTTTCATTTCTCTATCTAGTTTTTCCTCTACCACTTTTATTTGATTTTGAGAATAAATTCTTTAGTTTTTTCAAGAATTCTTAGTGGGCTTGTGTCCAATTCACAATTTTCTTTGAAGCTTTGCTTGTAGTTTTTAAACTTCATTGTCTTCTTCTGAATTTATGTTTTGATCTTCCCTAAAACCATAGTAGCTTTTTATAGTCTTGTTCTTTTTTGCTTTTTTGTGCATTTTTCATTCTATTTCTTGATTTGGAACTTTATGTTAACCTTGGACTCTATTTCTGGCATGGCAGTGGGATGGTAGGGGCTCTGCCTCAAGGTTCAGGTTTGTTTGGACTGCTATTTTCAAAGCTAGTTCTTGGAGTTCAGAAGGTTTTGTTGCTTACAGGGTGGCATGTGTGTTCGTCCTTCATTGCTGAAGAAGACCATGCCATCAGAGAAATAATGACATGACTTGCACTTGACTTTGTTTTGAGTGAGACAGGGCATGTCATTCTAAGGTGGTATGATCTGGGGAAAGATATGGTCACTGTTCTCTTGGTCTGCATAATGGTCCTTACCCAGAAAGGATTCTTGGTCACTTGGGATTGCAATTAATATTCTTTTTTGTTTTCTCACACTCTCTCTACATGGATTTCTAGCCTGGAGTGCAGCTAAATGGCAAATGGCAGAAGAAGCATATGGCTAATCATCTATGCTTTCTCATGAATCCTGAGAGGCAGACTTAGGAAGCCTGAATTTCTGACTACCTTCTACTTTTTTCTTTCTTTTCTGAACATATGTCAGAGTAGAGACGGTTTATTTTTTTTTAATTGACTTTATATATTTTCTACAATCACTACCACATAACTTAGATTTCCCCGCTATCTCTCCCCTCCCTCCCTGAGATTGCATACAATTTTATATAGGTTCTACACATACAGTTCTATTAAATATATTTTCACTGTAGTCATGCTGTGTAGAAGAATTAAAATGAATGGGAGAAATCATATAACCAACCAAAAAGTAACACAAAAGAAAATGATCTGCTACATTCTCTGATTGAAGTCCATAGTTCCTTCTCTGGATGTGGAAAGCATTTTGTCTTAAAATACCATTGGGGGATTTTTTTAAGTCCTTGCATTGCAAAGAAGTTCCAAGTCTATGAGAAAACTCTCTCACACACTGTGGTCATTGCTGTGCACAAAGTTCTCCTGGTTTTGCTCCTTTCACTCAGCATCAGTTCATGTCTTTCCAGCCTCTCTGAAGTCTTCCTATTCATCATTTCTGATAGCACAATAGTATTCCATTACATTCATATATCATAATTTATTCAGCCATTCCCCAATTGATGGGCATCCCCTTGATTTCTAGTTTTTGGCCACCACAAAGAGTGCTGCTATAAATATTTTTGTACATGTGGGACCCTTTCCCATTTTTATGTTCTCTTGGGGATATAGTCCTAGAAGCAATATTACTGGGTCAAAAGGTATGCATATTTTTTTAGCCCTTTGGGCATAGATCCAAATTGCTCTCCAGAATGGTTGGATCATCTCACAGCTCCATCAGCAATGAATTAGTATTCCAACTCTCTCACATCTTTTTCACCATTTATCATCTTCCTGTTCTATCATGTTAGTCAATGTGATAGGTGTAGACTAACTTACTTGAGAATGTTTTGTCAGAGCAAATTTAGGAATTCTGAAAAGATGAATAGTTTGGGCATGAGACCATTAGAGGAAGAACTTTTTTTAACAATCTGTTCCTTGGAGAAGAAAAAGACCTGACAATACAGGAAGGCTGTACAGACAACAGAACCAATAGCTAAAGGACTAAAGCCATCCCATAGTAAACTAGGTGGTACAGTGGAAAGAATGCTGAACTCAGAGTCAGGAAAATCTGAGTTAAAATCCTGTCTGAGTCACTTCCTTAGCTATGACTTTGGCCCATTCACTTATCATCTCAGTTTTCTCCTCTGTAATATAAATGGGATAATATTAGCATCTACTTCATAAGGTTCTTGTGAGGATCAAATGAAATAACATGGAAAGTACTTCACAAATTAGGAGACCCTTTCATAATAATGACATCACCTATATAGCCATTTAATATTTGCAAAACACATATAGATACATATATGCACACACACATATAACATACACACATGTATGTATATATGCATATGTACACACATATACATGTATATATGTGTATGTGTGTGTATATACATAAATGTA
>CM053769.1:562118487-562230166 GCA_028658325.1 Potorous gilbertii | reverse complement strand
TCCCAGTATTTCCTCCACCTGTCTAACTTGATTTTCAAAATCCTTTTTGAGCTCCTCCATGGCCTGAATCCATTGGATATCTATTTCAGATGTTTGGGATACAGAGGCCTTGACTCTTATGTCTTTACCTGATGGTAAGGAGTTCTCTTCCTCATCAGAGAGGAATGGCGGAATCATCTTCTCAACAAAATAACCTTCTATGGTCTTAGTTTTTTTCCCTTTTCTGGGCATTTTCCCAGTGAGTTACTTGACTTCTGAGATTCCTCTTCATCCCCACCTTGCCTCTAGATCTGCCCAGCTAGTGCTTGGGGTCTGAGATTCAAATGGTGCTCCCCAGCCTCAGGGCTTCTGGCAGCAGGCCTGGCTGCTATTCAGGGTAAGATTAAATCAGGTTCTCAGGTGGGGGCAGCACTGCCTCCCAGGCTCAGTTCCCTCAGGGGGTTTATGCAGAGACCTTTTGTAATGGAGCTGCTGCAGAGCTCCTGTCTGCTCTGGGAGCCTCTGGGCTCTGCTGCTGCCTCCCAAGGGGGCCTGAGTCCCGGAGATACCCTGCTCCCCTCTCAGCCCGTCTCTCTCACTGACCTGTGCGTCTGTGGGTGGAAGGACCTTCGCGGCCTCTGGAGATTCCGTCCCTGAAGCCTGCTCGGATCTACTTGCTCCTCTCAGTGCTGCGTGGCTGGGGCAGGGGAGGGCTCCGCTCCCGTCCCGGGGCACGATGGACCTTTGGGATCGGTTTTTCAGGGCTCTCTGAAACGGAAATCTCCTTCACTGTGTTGCTGCGCGGCTTCCACTGTTCCAGAATTTGTCAGGAGTTCTTTTTAGAGGAAATCCATGGGCCGTGGGTTCGGAGCTAGCAAGTGTGAGTCTTTCTACTCCACCATCTTGGTTCTGCCCCACTTTCAAGCATTCTTGATGAAAAGACCAGAACTGAATAGAAAATATGACTTTCAAACACAAGAATCAAGAGAAGCATGAAAAGGTAAACAGGAGAGAGAAATTATAAGAGACTTACTAAAATTGAACGGTTTACATTCCTACATGGAAAGATAATATTTGTAAACTCTTGAGACTTTTCTCAGTACTAGAATAGTTGGAGGGATTATACACATATAGATAGAGGGTGCAGGGTGAGTTAAATAGGAAGGGATGATATCTAAAAAAATAAAATTAAGGGGTGAGAGGAGTATATTGGAAGTAGGAGAAAGGGAGAACTAGAATGAGGTAAATTATCTCTCACATAAAAGAGGCAAGAGAAAGTTTTTTCAATGTAGGGGAAGCGGGGGGAGGTGAGAGGTAAAGAGTGGACCTTATTCTCTTTCGATTTGCCTTAAGGAGGGAATAACATATATATTCAATTTGTTATGAAAATCTATCTTACACTAAAGTAAGGCATGAGAGAAGGGGATAAGCAGGAGGTGGTGAGAAGATAGAAGGGAAGGCAAATGGGAGGCGGGGGTAATTAGAAGTAAACACTTTTGTTGAGGATAAGATCAAAAGAGAGAATAGAATAAATGGGGGGGCAGATTAGGATGGAGGGAAATATAGTTGGTCTTTCACAATATGATTGTTATGGAAGTGTTTTGCATGACTACACATGTATAACCTATTACCTTTTCAGTAGGGATGGGTGGGGAGGGAGGAGAGAGAAGTTGGAACTCTAAGTTTTAAAAATGAGTGTTAAAACTTCATTTTACATGCAACTGGGAAATAAAACATACAGGCAATGGGGATGGGGATAAGAAAATAGAGGAGTGTGATAGAAGGCAGAGTAGGGTAAGGGTAAACAGAATGCATGTTGTCTTGGGGTGGGTGTAGGAGAAAGATTGCGAGAACATTTGCAATTCAAAATCTTGTGGAAGTGAATATTGCAAACTAAAAATTAATTAATTAAAAATAAAAGATTCCTATGTTGTTGAGAAGCTAAAATATGCAACATGTAATGTACTTTTAAACTCTATGACACTAACCTTCTAAGATTATGTGATTTTCAAGAAAAGTTAACCTTACACTGTAAGATTTATCAGGTCTTTGTCCTAGGTGTTATGAAGGAGATAATAGAAATGTAAAAAAATGTACCTACTCTAAATCAGTCAACATTTATTAAGCGCCTACTATGTACCAGGCCCTGTACTAAGTTCTGAGCATATAAAAAGAGGCAAAGGATAATATCTGTCTTTTAGGATCTTACAATTTAATTAGGGAGACAACATACAAACAAATGTATACAAAGTGAGTTATATGCAGGTTAAATAGGAAATAATTAACAGAGGCAAGTCACTAGAATTAACAGGGGCTGGGGAAGGATTTCTATAAAAGATGAGATTTCAGTTGAGATTTAAAGGATACCAGATAAATCAACAAACTGAGTTATGAGTGTATGATTAGAATTTGGTTATCCAAAGGGGCACAAACAAACAAAAACTAAATACGTAGAAATTAGGACTTATAAACAAAATAAAATAGGGTGTGATTATTTACATTAAAAAATCTTTATAGAGAACTTCCCATAGTTTACTAGAGAGCCACCATAGTGCATTTTAAGTTAAGTTTATGAAAGATGGATTTAAATTTTTCAGGACACCTCTACTGTATAAAACAAAGCCTACCTGTATGCAGAATTCTATGTACAACTGCCAAGAGAATGTTGTGATGAATATAACTAGGGGAACCAGGTAAAAGTTTTCATGAATATTAAGATATTTTAGCATGTTCTTGTGGAGGAGGAGAGTATGTTTGAGATAGAAAAGAAAGAATAGTCCAACAAATGGGAGAGGCATGTATGCAGTCAGGAATGTAAGTGCTCATAGACAAAGAATTGTAGACAGATTTGCTCAAATGGAAGAAAAGTGCAAGCCAGGGAGTAACAAGACATAAGGACAACTAAATTAGAGGTTACAGGTGAGTGAGGAGGGAAATTAACAGTGTGGTTTGAAGCAGATGCTAAGTAGATTAAGTTAGATGTGTGAGACACCTGAGAATTATTGTAGGTTTTTTTTTTTAGCAGGGAAGTGATATGCCAGTCTGATTCAAAAACTAACTGTGAGAAGGATGAGTGAGTGAAAAGAATCAAATATGATTTCAAGGAGCTGAACCTGAGCAATAAGAAGAGATGGTGGTGCCCTAAAAAAAACAACAGAGAAATTGGAGGAAGGGCAGATTCAAGAGAGAAAATGATGTGTTCATCTTTGGACACCTCGACTTTGAGATGCCAGAAGTTTCTCTAAGTGCGCGTGTTCAGAAATCATTTAGTGATGCTGGATTGGAATGAGGTATGGAGTCTTGGAGTAATAATGGAAGTCATGGTTTCATTTTCCACCAGCTTCAGAGGAGGATGAGATAGAGAGAGAGGATGTAAGAGAACAAAGGGCAGAAACATGTAAGGGTGGGCAGAACCAAATAAAGGTAACAGGAGTTTTCAAGTCCTAGCAAGAGAACCTGGAGAGCACTTGGTTACATCTGCCAAGAAAGAAGAGAATCCTGAAGAAGGAAGTGACACTGGAGGGGCAAGGAGGATAAGTACTATTAAAAAGCCATTGTCTTGAATAATTAAGAGGTTACGGTTGACTTTGGAGAAATTCTAGTAGTGATAGGGATAAAAGTGATAGGGATGACAAACTACGTATTATATGTGTGACATCTAAAAAAGTCTGAGAGACATAATTTTGGGATAATTAATCTTTTTATTAATAATTTTACATTTTACTAGTAAAAGGGTCAGTGACACTCTCAAATATCAAAGACTAATCATGGTGTTGGGCTTAGAGTTTATATGCCCTTGGAAGAATGGGTGTTTCTGAGAGTAGCAATCAACTCTGATTGGTTAACAAGTAATGAGAGAGAATAAATATCATAATGAGAGGTGAACCTGTTCTAATAAGAATAATCGACTCTGATTGGTTAACAAGTAATGAGAGAGAATAAATATTGTAGTGAGAGGTGAACCTGTGCTAATGAGGGACTGGTGACATAACTTTTATTATGGCATTTACTTTCAAATCACCCCCAATCCCTGGGAGTGGGTGAGTAGAGAATCAAGACAAAGAATCTATATCCATCCACCAAGTCTGAACAGATTATAAGGGGCTGGAAGTTTTACCTCAGATTAATCCCTTTTAAGGTTGGGTGGGATCTGAACAAATTTGAGGAGAGTTAATTTAATCTCATTATCAGTAGTGTCCTTCAGAGACTGAACTTTGAAATCAACAGTTTAGAAGAAGGAAAAGAACTCTGGATCTCCTCCAGATCATCTGTTGTTAACAACCATTTCTCTCGTATAACAATATACTTATCAACTACACCTACATAAATACCAGGTTCAACCTAATCTAGACTCTAAGTCAAAATTCCATATTGAGAAATAGGAATATGAATCCATTAGCTCTATTTTAATGGAGATTACTAATCTAGTGTTTATTTTAATTTATAATTTTGACCCCAAATACACAAATATAATAAGTATAACCTGACAGGGAGATAAGGAGGTCCTACCTTTTTGACTTAGAATTTTTTCGTTTACTTCTAGAAGAACATAGATAATGGCATATAGTCTAACTGGCAGGGAACTAAATAGATCAAAGGAGAAACTAGCTGATTATAATTAGAAACATGCATCACTCTACTCTCACCGTAGGATAAGAGAGCACTATTTGAAAGGACAGTGTACATCATGTTATATTGTTTTTACTTAGCTACATATAATATCACCTTATAAATTACAGTGCAACTGGCAAATGTAGTTAACACTGTATGAGTGGATGCTAGAAACATACCAATGCTATCTATCACTTTGCTAAGAGTAGGAGAAAATGAATGGATATGGACAAATGTACATACATAGGTTAATGCCTGATGTACAGTAAATTTGAGCTTTTAAAAATGTATTCATTTCTTTTTGTTTTCATAAAAATGGCAGGAATGTGATTTTCCTAACCTTGCAACAAAGGGTATTGAGATATCATGATGTATAGGAGAAAGAACACTTAAAGAGAAGAACGTTGATCTGAGTTCAGTTCCCAATTATGCTACTCAATTACTTGTTGTGAGACTATGAGCAAGTCACTTAACTTATCGGGCTCTTAGTCTCCCCAACCATAAGATGAAGAGGCAGGAACTTTAAGAGGCAGGATCTTTAAGATATTTTATATCTTTAACACTATATTATTCCGGATTATTGAGCTTCTGATGTGAAAAGCAAAGGAGTTGCTCAAAAGAAAGTTGCATAAATAATATGTAAATATTTTTAATTGTTCTCATCATGACTAGCATTTATATGTGTATATGTACATATGTGTATATATACATATATGTATGTATGTGTATATTTATATTTTTAAGGTTTACAAAGTACTCATTCTATCTTTACAACAATCCTGGGAGATAAGTACTCTTATTATCTACATTTTTTACAGATGGAACTGAATCAGACAGAAGTTAAGTGATGGGCTCAGGGCCACACACCTAGTATCTGAGGCCAGATTTGAACTCAGGTGTTTCTGTCTCTAGGTCTAATCCTCTATCTGTTGAGCCACCTAGTTATTTCTTAATACAAGTATTTTGGAAAATTAGTATGCATATAAACATTAGCTATTAATGAAGATCAAGAAATTGGTTTCCCAGTGTCTTGTTCCTTCTAAGTGTTCAATAAATGTGTTCTGTACTGCTTGTTATATTTCCTCATCCATATGCCTCTCTGATTTCTATGTGTTGTTGGCTTGGATGAATGGGTCTAATTTTCTATTCACTCTGTGTGTTCTCTGTGTAATTGACATTTGATGGGAAGAAAGGTCAAGTCTTGTATATATAGATTGGGGACACCCTTTCTCCACTAAGGAAAAGAAATCAGAAACTTAGCTTGAATCTAAAAATTATTTTCTTTAGACTAACAATATTAAGTGGGGCTGATAGATAAAATTAGAGCCCTATATCCCTTTTCTGAGGTGAGCAGAGTGTCCAGCCTCTGGCCCCAGTTTCTTGGTTTCCTTGCAGAAAATTGGGTGGAGGCTTTTTAACAATATGTCTTCATGAAAGCTACATCCAGACAGACTTATATAGGCACACATAACTTCTATGGATAAGACAACACAAGAATTCTTACAAAAGTTATGCTAGTAAGCAAAAAAAAAATTCCAGTTTTACCAAGTTGGAAAAAGTTTTTGAGTATGGGCCTAAAAATGAATTGTTTGCTTTCCAGGGGACAATCTAATACAGATGGAATTATCAGTACTTAGTTGACTACTTGGTAATGGCAAACCATACACACACACACACACACACACACACACACACACACACACACACACAAATAATATAAAGCATTACTCAGAACTGGGCAACCTCTTTATATTTTGGCAGTAAAGGTAAAGACACAGGGAGCTAAGAATTATAGGATTCTTAGGTATTTACAAAATTCAAACAAACAGCTATTTGCACTCCACCTGTGAGCTCCTTAGTCAGTGCTCCTAAAATGGCTGCAGCATTGAGGGAACTGAATTTTTTTTTAATCTTGACAATCTTGTTCAGAGTAAAATGGGAGGACTGAAGGACATTGCAGTTAAATCAAAGAGTAGCTTGGAGCTTCTTATTAGAGAGGCAAAGATAGGAGTAGTTGGTTTTATCAGGCAAGAGGAATCATCGTTTCATGTGGTATATAATTATCTCATATTGAAAAGCTCATGAAAAGCTTTGGTTTGGTTTTGTTTTGTTTTTTAAAGATGATCATGGAGGTGATTGGAATTTATGTGACAAGTTGATAGGTGGTTGCCTACTTTACTCACTACATTTTAGCTTGGCTTACACCCATACTCTGTTTTCCATTCTTGACCCACTTTCCAGTTCTAGAACCATATTCAAATCAATGCTGTTATTGCTTTTGAAAAGGATGTATCACTCTGCTTTTGCTACAGCTCTTGCATTTACCATATTGGTGACTTTCCAAATCAAAATACTCCATTTTGGCCAACATTCTCAAAATATCTCTTTTTCTATTAGCACATCGGTTCCTTGAAGGCATAGACTATTATATTTGTAATCTCAGTATAGCACAATGCTGGACACATAATGAAAGCTTAATAAATGCTGTTAATACATTCATTCATGTATTTAAAATGCTGTTAATACATTCATTCATTTATTTAAAATGCAGACCATGTATAGATAAGGAAATTATGAAGCCAATTCAACAACCCTGTTCAGATTAATCCAAAATATAGTTTTATGCCTGATGACTGCAAGGTAAAGATAGACATGGGGGAAGATGGCAAGAATTATGTTAGAAACATGGTTCCAAAGGAAGAAATGGCAGAAATCAAAGACTTGTAGATTATATAGAAGCCTCATAGTCATATGTCATACTCTTTTTTTGAGAAATGAGTCACCATGAGCAAGGCATAGTGAGCACTATATAATATTACATACAATGACTTTGATTATGTCCTAGGAGAAAGGAAGTGGCTATTGATGTGGGAGTCATTTTCAAATGAGCTGTTTCCATACAGTCAGACCACTGACATCGGAGGACAAACGTTAGACTCAACAGCAAGTTAAAAGAAACATTAAAAATGAGAAGATGTGTCCTGCAAACGAGGGAGCAGCAACCTGATGTTTTTAAACAAGCTATTGTTTCTGAACATGGAAATGGTATGGGAAGCCAGTGACACAGATTATCAGCATTTCCTAAGAACCTTAAATCATGCATATCATCTCCAATACCAAGGGAACTAAAAGAGGCTAGAAGTCACCTGAGCCAGCAGACACTAGATAACTTTGTCAAGAGGAGATTGATATGGCAACCAGAAGCGGCACTGATTTAGAATATTGATACTGCTACTAAAACTACTAAAAGCTAGCATTTCTAAAGCATTTTAAGGCTTTTAAAGTATTTTATAAATATCATCTCATTTTATCCTCATATCTACCCTGGATCTAGGTGCTATTATTTCCTTCATTTTACTGATGGTGAAACTGAGGTAGACAGAGGTTAAGTGACTTTCCTAGTTATTATGCCTCAGAGAACAGACTTGAACTCAAGTCTTCCTATCTTTGGATCTAGCATGCTGTTCACTCTGTTAGCTAGCTGCCTCCAATATATGCAAAAACAACAACAAAAACAAAAAACTAAACAAGCAAAAAAATCAAAACACATTTATAAAATCTCATAAAGAAAGAGAGTACATAATTATGAGTAGGATCATCTCATTAAAAAGTGAGTGAGAAGTGGTCATAAAAATGAGTTACAAAAGTATTTGACAAAGGACCCAACTAAATCATCTCCAACACATTTGAATGAGACTAGGACAACAGATAAAAAAATAGAAAAAGGTTCATGTAGATTCTTAAAACTGACTTTTTACTATCAAAGAAAGTAGAACCACCACTTTTAGAGTCTAACAGCACACTCCTGAATGTGCTATATAAAGAAATGGAAAAAATAAAGAATAAAACACAGATTGGAATGACAACCACATTAGATCAAGCATATCTGGAAGCATTCTGTGCTGGAGGGAGCATGGTTTGAGGTCTCTGAATGACTGATTTTCAAGGTACATGGGAGGAGATATTAAAAAAATGGGAAAAATTAATTTTCAAAATTACCTTTAAGAAATGGACTGAGAAAAATATCAGCAACTACTATTGGTCATGTTCTTATCCTTACCTGATTTTTATTTAAGGAAATTGGGGTTAAGCGATTTGCCCAGGGTCATGATGTGTTTTGGTGGTTGTTCAGTCATGTTGAACTCTATGTAACATAGTCCATGGGATTTTCTTAGCAAAGATACTGGAATGGTTTGCCATTTCCTTCTCCAGTGTATCCCCATTTCACAGTTTAAAAACTGAGGCAAATAGGTGTTAAACGACTTATCCAGGGTCCCAAGCTAATAAAGTGTCAGAGGTCAAATTTGAACTCAGGTTCTCCAGGGCCAGTGTTCTATCCACTGGTCCATCTAACTGCCCCATAGATGATTTTTATAATAATAATCTATAAAAAATAAACAAACATTAGAAGCATACTTGAGGAATGGTCGAGAGACACTAAAAGATTTACAAAATATATTGGGGAGTTGACTTCTTAGTCCTCATTTTTGTTGATCTCTGCAGTGTTGGACACTATTACCTTCCTGATCCTTCTGAAAACTCTTGCCCAATTTTTTTCTCCTCTCTGTTCTTTCTCAGTATCCATTGAAGGATCATAATCCATGCCTCTTCTCTCTCTCTCTCTCCCTCTCTCTCTCTGTCTCTGTCTCTCCTCTCTCTCTCTTTCTCTCTCTCTTCTCTGTGTCTGTCTCTCTGTCTGTCTGTCTGTCTGTCTGTCTCTCTCTCTGTTCTCTCTCTTTTCAGAACCGGGCAACCGCCCTGTATTTTGACAGTAAAGCTAAAGGCAGATTGCTCTTCACTTCTGTTTGCATTATCAGTTATTCTCTCTTCTGTTTCTAGACATGCCACTATGAAGTCAGGTTTGTTTGTTTTCTTTTAAATCTGCAGTTCAGGCCATAAATTTTGCTTTCCTAATTCTCTTTTTAACCATTCAGGAACATCCTGTTTTGATCTCATGCTTTTTTTGTAATTATCTGGCTCTTCTGTCTCATCAGACATTGATTCATTTTCATTAATCTTGCAATGTTGATTCAAAGCTCTCTGGATACTTTTACCTGATCTGAAGACAATATTCCCTTCTGTTACTAACATCCTCCCTATTGACTTATCTGCTTATAATCAATGCTTTCCTCCTGATATTTTGGTAACTTCAGTCTTTTAAAGATATATTTCTATTCCCCTATTTTATTTCCACTTTCTGACTTCCCTCTAATGGTAATTCCCCTTTAGGCTAGACCTCCCAGCAGCCTTAGTCTCCTCCCACTCTGCACAATTCATAGCCCCCAGTCTCTGCTCCAAGTTCAGGGGGACAGAATCAGACCCAGACAGATGCTTGGCTTTCTCTCAGGCTTCGTGGCCACATAGCCATGTCCATGGCTCCTATCCAAGTCTCCTCTGCTCTTCAGTTCTCTGGTTGAGCTCTGTGCCACACTGCTGTACTAGACTGAGTAAACTTTTACTTTTTGGTTTTCTGCCACTGAGGAGGAGGGTGAGGAGAGCTGAATTCTTTTTCAAGCTTGTGGGTCAGATTGTGTAGTCTGCTGCCAGATTTTGGTGGGAGAAGGTGTGACAAGAGAATACCTTTGAAGGTAGGGGATAGCCATATCTGCAGTTAGTTTATGGAACTGTTATCTCTTTTGGGTTCTAGGTGACTTGACCATGGAGACAGCTGAAATTACTTTGTTGTGTGCAAAATTCCAATTTTAGAGAGGTTTGAGAAGTCATGAGGATCAGAGAAAATATCTATCCCTGCAATTTGTTGGTTATAAAGATCAAGAAGTCCTAGGCCTCTTAGGTCACATTATTGCAACTGGTTTTATGTCAGGTGAATTTCTTTAAGAAACAGTTATAATCTGTGTTGATCTCCATCTTAATTATCCATACTCAAAACATTAAGTGTATGAAGAATATACACATTTAGATGCCAACTCTTGACATTTTCTGTTAATACATATGTCTTAAATAAATATTACAAATGGGCAGTGGGCTAAGTTCAAAATTAAATGGGAAAAGAGTTAGATGAATTTTCTTTGTGATATTTTGCAATATTTTTAAGGACTCTAAGTTTCTTCTAGAAACAAAGGCCTATTTTTAGCAACCACATTCTTTTGGCAATACTGTATGGCTAAGAAGTCTCTGAAGGAAGTAGAATTGAACATTATCAAAGGATAGTGGAAAAGTACATAATTTACATGAACAGGTTGGAATATATTACCTAGTAGAAGGTACATACATCATCAGTGCTGCCCTTGAACAGTGAAAGGAGGGACATGCTAAAAAAAAAAAGAAAACTTTCAAAATTGTGGATTATGGTTATTTATGTTAGGCACTCAGTACAATCTACCTTAGATCCTTATTTAAAATATAATTTTGTATTTTGTGCCACATTAATTCAAGAGGAGGTCACCAAAAATATAAATTTCATTATTGACACAAGCCAAAACCCCTATTTTTTAAAAGAGTAAATAAAATACCTTGGACTGAATGATGCATTCAGAGGGCATTTTTATGAAAATTCATATAGAAACCCTATCAAACATACTAATTGCCAATTGTTTGGTAATATAACCAAAACTTGTAATATTGAGATTCCTTTTGTAGTTGTCTGTTTGCATTTCTGGTATACCATTTGCTGCACTAAGACAAATTACTGAGATGATAAATATACCAAAAATGAATACAAGTGTATATGGATGTCTGATGAGGGCTCTGAAGTAGACCAAATTTGTTTAGTTCATTATTATAACCAAATATAAAGTACTGATATTAATGAAACATTGATCTATATTTGGACCTTTAGAACCTGAATCTCATTTAATGACATCCTTAAAAGATGTGAGTGAAAATTTTGAATATTTTAGAAGATTGAATATCACTTTTGAAAAGATATTAAAATTTAGTTTTTTTATTTACTTCAATTTACGTGGTAGTGAAACAATAAAAAGCTAAATCTCACATAAGCTCATGAATTGTTTTATTTTTTAATATAATTTATTTTCAGTTTTCAACATTCACTTCCACAAGATTTTGAATTCCATGTTTTCCCTATCTCTTACCTCCTCCACCCCAGGACAGCATGCACCCCAATCACCCCTTTCTCTAATCTACCCTCCCTTATATCACTCCACCTTCTGCCATCACCCTCCCCTCTATTTTCCTATAGGGCAAGTTAGATTTCTATACACCACTGAGTATACCACTTGTTTCCCAGTAGCATGCAAAAACAATTTTTAGCATTCATTTTTAAAGCTTTGAGTTCCACATTCTTCCCCTTCCTCACTCCCCATGCACCCTCACTGAGAAAGCAAGCAATTTGATATAGGTCATACATGTGTAGCCATTTAAAACACCTCCATAACAGTCATGTTGTGAAAGGCTAATCACATTTCCCTCTTTCCTGTTTTTCATGATTTTCTTGCATCACTCTCATTTCTCTTCCATTTCTTTTATTTCTACTTTTCCTTTACTTCTCTTACTTGATTTTCAAAATCCTGTTTGAGCTCTTCTATGTCCTAAGACCATTTCATATTTTTCTTGGAGACTTTGGATGTAGGAGCCTTGACCTTGCTGTCTTCCTCCGGTTGTATGCTTTGATCTTCCTTTTTGTAAGAAAATAACCTTTTCACCAAGAAAGAGAGCTTCTATACTCTTATTTTTCCCCCTTTTTTAAATCATTTCCCCAGTCAGTTACTTGACTTTTGAACTCTTTGTTTAGTACTGCCGCAAATTTCAGGGACTTTGTGCGCTGTTTTCAGAGATATCTCTAGGGATCTATAAATTCTCAGTTCCTCTAAAGTGGTATGATCAAAGGAGAAGTGTTTACTCCTCTCCTGACCTGTACTCTTTTTTTTAAAAAAATTAATTTGTTTTCAGTTTTCTATAATCACTTCCATGTATCTTAGATTTTGCCACCTCCCTCTTCCCCTTTCCTTTCCTTCCCCAAGATGGTGCGCAGTAGGTTCTATACATACATTCTTATTAAATACATTTTCATCTTAGTCATAATGCACAGAAGAATTTAAATGAATGGGAGAAACCATGAAAATAAAAGAAAGCAAAACATAACACAAGAGAAAATTCTGCAATTCTGTTTCATAGTTCTTTCACTATATGTGGAAGGCATATTGGCTCAAGTCAAATGGGAACTTTTTAGGTCCTTGCATTGCTGTGAAGGGCTAAATCTACCAGAAAAATTTCTCACACACTCTGGTTGTTGCTGTGTACAAAGTTACTCTGGTTCTGCTACTTTCACTCAGCATCAGTTCATATAGGTCCTTCCAGCCCTCTCTGAAGTCTTCCTGTTCATCATTTCTTATACCACAATAGTATTCCATTACATTCACATACCACACCTTGTTCAGCCGTTCCTGAATTGATGGGCTTCTCCATGATTTCCATTTCTTGGCCTCCACAAAGAGAGCTGCTATAAATATTTTTGTACATGTGAGACCCTTTCCCATTTTTATGATCTCTTTGGGATACAATCTTAGAAACAATATTGTTGGGTCAAAGGATATGCACATTTTTGTAGCCCTTTGGGCATAGTTCCAAATTGCTCTCCAGAATGATTGGATCAGTTTACAGCTCTACCAACAATGAATTAGTGTTCCAACTCTCCCATATCTTCTCCAACATTTATCTTCTTCCTGTTTTGTCATGTTAGCCAATCTGATTGGTGTGATGTGGTGTCTCAGAGTTGTTTTGATTTGCATCTCTCTAATCATTAGTGATTTAGAGCATTTTTTCATATGATTATAGATAGTTTTAATTTCTTCCTCTGAAAACTGCCTGTTTATATTCTTTGACCATTTATCAATTGAGGAATGACTTGTATTTTCTTGTACATTTGACTCAGTTCTCAATATATTTTAGAAATTAGGCCTTTATCACAGATGCTAGTTGCAAAAATTTTTTCCCAGTTTTCTGCTTCCTTCCTAATCTTGGTTGCATTGAGTTTGTGCAAAAAAAAAATTTTCAATTTAATAGAAGGAAAATTATCCATTTTGTCTTTTATACTTTTCCCTACCTCTTGGTTAGTTAAATATTTATCCATTCTCCATAAATCTGACAAATACGCTACTCCTTGCTCCCCTAATTTGCTTATAGTATCAATCTTTATACCTAGATCATGTATCCACCTGGACTTTATTCTTGTGTATGGTGTCAGGCATTGATCTATGGCCAGTTTCCGTCATACTGTTATTCAGTTTTTTCAGTAATTTTTCTCAAAAAGTGAGTACTTTTCTCAGAAGCTGAGATCCTTGGGTTTGTCAAACAATAGATTGCTATACTCATTGACTACTGTGTCTTGAGTACCTAATCTATTCCACTGGTCAACCCCCCTATTTCTTAGGCAGTACCAAGTGGTTTTGATGATTGATGCTTTATAGTACAATTTGTGATCTGTCGGGGTTACTGAACTTCACTCTTGTCTGTGGGCAACCAAAAGCATTCTTTTATGCTCTGTAACTATGAGTAGGATTTCCTCTCCACAGTTGCCACTAGTTGTGCCACATCAACTCTCCTCCTTACCTCAGGACCACTATCTATGACTGTATCCCAGATCAGATGCTGGATTCCCACATCACCTATAGGCAGAAAGCTCCAGAAGCAGTGGCAGCTGTAGCAGTGGCTGTCACTACTCAAGAACTGGGACTGGGGCAGTGCCACATTCCTCTCTCACCCAAGTAAAAGACCTTTCCCACTACCCTTTGAAGTTGTCTTTGGCATTTGTAATTTGAGAAGTCTGTAAACCACTACGGCTGCCAGTGATTCAGTGCCTTGGTTTCCTGATCCAGTCCCATCTGTGCCAGTGTGGCCTACACTGAATTGTGTTCTTCCCTGAGCCTGGTGCAATAGACCCTTCCTGTCAGCTTTCCAGATTGTCTTGGGCTGAAAATCTGTTTCACTCTGTCATTTTGTGGCTTCTGATGCTCTAGAATTTGTTTAGAGTCATTTTTTACAGGTATTCTGAGAGGTGTGGGGGGAAAAGATCAGGTAAGCCCCTGTTTCTTCTTCACCATCTTGACTCTACTTCTCACTGTTGAAATTTTAATTCATTTTGAAAATCAAATCGTGTCTATAGACAGGGGCCCTGAAAAAAATGACCCACTCACCTTAAGGAGGCTGTGAACATGATGTAGGAAAGATATGTAATTAGTTTCTTAAAAAATGAAACAAAAAACAGAAAGACAGGGCAGTCTTATAATCTGACTGAGTGATAATAAATGATAGACTATATATCCCATTAACATCATATAATAAATCTCTAGCACATTTGGTGGAACCATTGTGAATGAGATAGAGGAGAACTTAGACAAAAGTCACACAGGATGCGAAGGCATGGATTTCAGTAGGCATCACTGGAACAAAGAATGGCATTGTTGAGATGAAATTGCAGATCCACCAAGTATCAAAATGAATTTCCATGGAGAAGTAGCACATTCCTGCATTAATATCCAGTGTCATATTAACCACACATATAGCTTCATTTTAATGAAGATAAAAGGAGTGTTGGCAAAGATGTAGACTATGAAACACTGTCAAGAAGAAGAGACCTGGGGGCAGGGTGAGGAGGGATGTTGTTGGAAGGATATAGAAAAGTCTTAGGACAAACTGGGGAGACAGAATCACTGAGGAAGAAAAAGGTAATGCACAGTGGTCTGTTAAGTTTTTTCAGTCGTGTTCAATTCTTCATGATTCGATTTGGGGTTTTCTTGGCAAAGATAGTATTCTAGTCTCTTTTGTCATTTCCTTCTCCAGCTCACCAGATGAGGAAACTGAGGCAAACAGGGTTAAGTGACTAGTACAGGGTCACACAGCTAGTAAGCGTCTGAGACCAGATTTGAGCTCAGGTCTTCTCGACTCCATGTCTGATTCTCTACCCATTGCACTATCTAGCTGCCCCACAATAGCCGTAGGACTGAAAGAAGGACTTAAAAGTTATGGAGTGGGAGGGTGATTTGAGGAGACTAAAAATAAAAAAAAAATTGCCTATCAGTTTTGCCTTAGGCTGGTCCAATTGAGTCTCAAAGTGTTGAAAGTTTTCCCCCTTCTTTTTTCCCCTACTGTGAATCACAATATCAGTTCCCCAGGGAGTTTGGGAATATAGAGCTTAATTCCATAAGAGGTACAAGGGCCAAGTGATCTGAATGACAGACATGTTAACTAGAGAACTTTTCTGGTGGGAATTTTTTTTTTTACCGTGTTCTATTTCTTGCATCTAGTCTGATTTAGAAAAGCAGAGTAGGTAAAAAGAAATACAGTATGATCAGCTGGGAGACACACACACACAAAAACCAGCTTGTTTCTGGATGTCTGATAGAATCATAGAGAACTCATGGGATACATTGGAAAGATCATTGAGCTAGTTATTACAAGACCCACACTATAGACCTGGCTTTGCTATTAGCTAGCCCACATCTCAGCCAAGTTTTTTAATCCCTTTGAGTCTCATCTGTAAAATGATGGTAACAGTATCTGCACTGCCCTCCTCATGGCGTTGGTATTAGGATGAAGTGAGACAACGTATAAGAAAGTGCTTCAACATCATCAAGGTCAAAGCTCAGTTAGACCTAGAGAGACCTTGGAGGCTATCTGGTTCTACCTTTCATATGACGTAATCATCTCTTCTAAAATGTGTCTAAAAGGTAGTCATTTATCCAATGTTTGATCATTTTTGGTAATGAGGAGCTCAGTTTTTCCATTGTTGAAGTGGTGTAGCCATGATAAAGTTCCTATATTGAGTCTATAGGAGGGTTAAGGGAGTTCCTTTGTCAATTTGGTGAATCTTAATTTGAGTAGGGCAGCTGGTGTTTCAGTAGATGGACTCCTGTACCTTGAGTTAGGAAGAACTGAATTCAAATCCAGCCTCAGATATTTACTAGCTGTGTGACCCTGGGCAAGTTACTTAATTTTGTTAACTTCAGTTTCTTCATCTGTAAAATGAACTGGAAAAATGGCAAATCACTCCAGTATCTTTGCCAAGGAAACCCCAAATGGAATCATAAAGAGTTGAACAGGACTGAAAAACAACTGAACAACATCCACAATTTGATTAGATTATAAGCTAGACCTTTGTCTGAAGGACAACGTCCATTGACACTTCAACCATACTGACAGCACACGGAATGATCCTCGCTGACTGGAGCAGCCTCCAGAACAATTGGTCACTAAAAGCCAGGGGGAATGATAATATATCAGAGAAGCTGCCCTTTCCGTGGATTCTGTAAGAGGAAGCAGGGATGTGACTTTCCTTTTCCTCACATTTTCTCTCTTTGGGACTTCCAGACTAAAGAGCAAGGAAAGATTTTTTTTTCTTCTAGCTCCTTAAGAGCAGAAAATGACCCTTGGCAGGAGACCCACATTGTGAGTTCCCTCTGCTTGCCTTTGTGATCTGAGATGGAAATTCCTAGACTGTGAGAGTTCCCAATACCCTTCACGTGCCTTTCTGTTTCCTTTTCTGAAAATATGTCGGAGAATATCTATGCTAATAATAGACATTTCCAACCTTTGGAATTGTTTCTTGAGTAATTCTAAATGACTGATTTCTCAGATTCTTTAGTTCCCAAGAGATAGAGAGTTTCTAAATTTGAGATTCCTCCTGGAGCAAGTTCCTCAAGAGTATGCAATCTGAAAAAGGATAAGTCTGCTCTGGATCTGGAGTATTACAGTTCCCTCACAGGGTACCCTGTCAAAATGATATGATGTAAGTGACTCCAACAGTGCATGTTAAAGGTGAATATTTGGGGTGGATACCTCAAATTTGCACATCCTAAGTTTCCTCTGTGCTGTCTCAATTTTGCTTTGCTCAAGGAGCACAGTACCCTTGCTGATGTGGGCACGCCATGCTGGGTGGCCCTGTGCCATTGTCTCCCATGTTGCAAAATCGAATCCAAAGTTTTACTCTAAGGTAGAGTTGAAACATATAGAAATCATATAGAAAAATGCATTCCTTATGAGTCAGACCTCTATAATCCGTGTGAGCCCAAACCTTTGGAAAGGGAAGTGTAGGGAGGGGGCTAGACTACGGATAAATCAAAATCTGTTTCCCATACTTCTACTTATTGATCTTAGTTATGATCCATGGAGGGGACAATGTGGTGGTTCAGTGTATAGAATATTGCACCTGGAGTCAGGAAGACCTGAGTTCAAACCCAACCTCAGACATTTACTAGCTGTGTGACTCTAGACGAGTCACTTAAACCTGTTTACCTCAGTTTCCTCATCTGCAAAATGAGCTGGAGCAGGAAATGAAAACCATTCTAGTATCTTTAAGGGAGTGTCTGAGTCAATTAGGGGAGTCTTAATTTGGTTAGGGTCGTTGGGTGGTGCAGTGTATAAAATGCTAGGTCTGGAGTCAAGAAAACCTGAATTCAAATCTAGCCTCAGCTAGATTTGGGAGTTACTTAACTTTTGGGCACTCTAGAGCTTCTAAGTATCTTTCCTAAAATGTGGTCCGCATAACAGAGCACATAATTTCAGATGTGGTCTGACTAATGCATTTTATTGCAGAATGATTTGTTTTTCATTTCTGAAGGCTTTGCTTTTCTTACATTAGCTATTTTGGGCTATCTTGTTTAACTGTTGGGCAGCTGTGTGGACAGAGTGTAGGGTCTGAAGTCAGGAAGACTCATCTTCCTGAGTTCAAATTGCTAGCTGTGTAACCCTAAGCAAGCCGCTTAACCCTGTCTGCCTCTGTAAAATGAACTGGAGAAGGAAATGGCAAATCACTGCTGTATCTTTCCCCCGAAAATGCCAGATTGGGTCACAAAGAGTCTGACATGACTGAAAGAGCTGAACAACCTCAAACGGCTAGCTCATATATGTTTGCAGTTCATTTAAACTCCAGATCTTCTTCAGATAATCCCCTATCAATCTACACCTAACCCATCTTGCACCTGATTATCTGAGCAAGCCCAGATTTAAGAGCTTCTTTTATTTTATCTAATTGTCAAGAGAAACAATTTATTAAAGATTACCATGTGCCAGGAATTGTGCTAAGTTCCACAGCTAAAAATACATGGAAACAAGACAAGGCACTCAAGGGAAAATTACGTGTGTATATGCATGTGTGCAGGTAGATATGTGTGCATATCTCCATCTCTTTCTCTTCTCTGTTTCTGTATCTCTGTCTCTCTCTCTTCCCCTCTCTCTCCTAGACCAGACATTGGAGAAGGAAAGAGACGCAGTCAGAGAAGAATTCACTGATCAAGAAAGCAGCCCTCCAGAGTGAACGCTACTCCAGAGAAATTAAGGGAGCAGGCATGTAGTCAGAACATGAACTCACTAGACAAATGTTTGAACGCCCCAGGAGGAGCTGAATCCTGGTACTGGAGCCTGTATGAAGCTAAAACAAACTTCCAGGTTTATGACTGTTGTTATTTTAAAGTCAAGTGCTCTCTCCAAATCCCAGCACAGTAAGTAAGCTCTTTTTTCTTATTATTGTTGACAAGACGATGGGAGAGGAGAATCCAAATTCTTTTTCTTTTTTTTCTTTTACTTTCCCTCAACACATGGCTTCCTTTTAATTACGCAACTCCTGGCTCCTCCTTTACTCCCCATTTTTCTCAGACCCTCTACATTTCCTCCAACATCAGGAGTGCAAGTACATCTACCATGCTGATCAAGGAGCTGTGCTGCTCATTACCAAGTCTGGTCACATCACGAGATAAAGGATTATTACCCAGTTTGTGCTATCTGGAAAGTCAATGAGTCCCATGTCATTCCCCACCTGTCTTTCTAATGCCCTATATTGATTCAGGCACCTGTAAAAATAATAGCATTGGATTATTTATAAATAAATATGAATGTAGCATCCATATTGTATGAAAGCAAAAATTGAATAGCTTTATCTACATCCATACCTCAAATAGATTTAATAGATATTTCCACCTGAGCCATATATAATTTAGCCTTGGCATTCAATACATATCCAATCAAAGAATGTAATGTTTTTGACACCTGCCATTCATGGATATTAGAAAAAGGTGACAATGAAGACTCGAATTATGACTTCTAAACTCATGACAGTGCTGTGTGTCATTAACCCTTTACATTCTTTGGATGGGTATTGACCCATCCCTTTTCCTGAAGGAGAAAAAAACTAATGAGAAAGATAAAAGATTCTTCATGTGGAAGAAACTAAATATAAATATAGAATATTAAAGCTGAAAAATATTTTAGTAATGGTTTAGTCTACTCTTCTCACTATATAGATGAATAAACTGACCTTCAAAGATATGTAGCACCGAGGCGGCTAAGTGGCAGTGCAGTGGATAAAGCCTTGAGCTTGGAGTTAGAAAGACTTAAATTCAAAACCAACCTCAGACGCTTGCCAGCTGTGTGACGCTTGGCAAGTAAATTAACCTCTGTTTCAGTTTTCTCAACTATTAAATGGGGACAATAACAGTACTTACATTCTATGTTGCTGTAAAGATCAAACGAGATATTGGCATAGTATCTGGCATGTCGCAAGTGTTATATTAATTTTAACTATTATTTTTATGAATGATATGTTCCTTGCCTAAGGCCACAGAGTTGATTAGTGTTAAAAGAGTGATGGAGTAAGGACTATTTTTATATCACTTTACTTAACTTCTCCTATTTTAGTTCTTGCCAAACTGGAGCACTAACTCTTCCCCAAATCCAATATTCCTTCCCCTATCTCAATACATTTGCACATCTCCTTTTGCCTGTACACTCACTCTCTCCTTATCTCCACCTTTCAGAATCTTTATCTTCTTTCGAGGTCCAGCTGTCACATCCTCCCCTCTCCCCTGTCTATCTTTTCCATTCATACTTCTTCAATGATGTCCTTTAAACCATAATTCATTATTTGTAATGTGTTGCAATTGGCATTGTCCCCTTGGATGGCCATGGCCTTAAATTCATCAGAGAATCTAGTGTTCTTTGTCTCACAGACATACAAAAATATTTGAGAAATATTGGTATTAAAGAATTGGGTTTTTGTTTTATGGAGAAATTTGGGATGAGTAAAAGAGTTTTGTACTTTTACAACAGAAGTCTGGTCTACTTTTCTTCTCTTGGTCAATTCTGGGCTCAGGACTTTGTCCATTCCCAGTGTCTGATTCATGTGCATATATTCATAGGTATGGGTACAGTTATATGTATATAAATCTATATGCATGTATCCATAGATGCACATATGGTTATTGAAGAGCTCTATAAATCATATATATGTATCCTTGTCATTATACAAGGTTCCAACCTACCATAGTCTAAAGGAATACCATTTGATATTTCCTCATCCGTTTAGATTTTACTATGTGGTAAGACAAAACATTTTAGAATAATTATAGATATTTTGGGGAAGACTTTGCTATGTTCTGGGTTATGAAGATTTCCCCATTCATGGGGGGGTCTGTCTTTGATTCTGATCTATGATATATCTCCAAGATGACAGCAGTGAACAACTTTAGCAAATACATGTTTCCCTGTTATATGATTTATATGTTATTAATGATATGAAAATCATCAAACAAGATGACCTCTGTTATTATATCTTTCAAGAGTTTATAATTCTTGTTAGAGGAAAGCCTTTAATTAAGCCAGTCATTCACTCTGTTATACCAAATACGTTGAAATAATCAACAAAAAATAGAGATCTTTTCTCTATATTTTTCAATCAACTGTGTGAAAATAAAAGCAAATAGAACTATGGAATATTTCTTGGAAATTATTTTCATTCCCTTCTAATATCTTACCATGGATATTCTTGATGCGAATGTAAATTTTTCTCATCAAGTTTTCATTGAAATGAGAAAAAACCATACAGTTTTATAGCTATTGATCTTCTTTAATTAAATATTTTTAGTAATAAGATCTACATATCTTTCAACCATCTTTACAAGATAATTTACAAATGTATTTACACACCAAAGTCATGTTGTCTTTGCTGGCATACCTCTTTATTTGGTAAGTGAGTCCAAATATTTTTCCCCTGGTGTGCTAAGTGGGTTCTCCTGTTCTCATTATGGCAGAAGATTTACATTGGTTAAACTTTTGTATTAAATTGCTTTAATCAATGTTTCTATTCTTCCCTTCATTCATTTCATGTATATTGGTCACATAGATTATTGAAATAGGTCAGTTTGTAGTTGTTTCATTTTGTGTCATATTCTTTTTCACACTTTATTATGATTTTGTATTATTTTTGGTATTTTTTCCCATCAAGCTGATGATATAGTTATACATGTAAAGCTGATTCAGAAATGACTTCCTTATTAGCAATAAGTTTTTCCTCTCTGCTAAATATAATCCGTTTTTTTTCTAAATTATTTGCTACTTTCCCTGATCAATGTCTTTCAATTATTTTCCATAAAACAGTTTACATGAAATACAATTTTGAAATTTCTGTGTAGTTTAAACCAGAGGTGCCAGATCCACTACCCACAGTCTGCATTCAGCCTACAACACTCTGGTATGCAGCACAAATCAGATTGAAATGCAATTGTGAAATATTTAACAAAATAAATAAAGATACAACATGTTAATATATGTTTTTCTAAATGAATATATGTCTACAGGAATCCTTATGTATGATTTAGTGGCCACTATTTCTATTTCAGTTTGACATCATTGGTTAAATAATTTATATGGTCTCTTATTCTTTGCTCCTAAACCATATTTTCTAACAATTTTTTCTCAAAACTCATGCATTTCTACCTTCATAATAAAGTCACCAAATATCAACTTTATGTTTATTTATGTTCTTCAAATAATAATCTCTCCTAGTTTTTATCCAGATGAAGTTAATTCTGATGGTTCAGAGGAGTATGGAAAAGCACCCAAAAAAGAATAACTAAAGGAATTGAGGATGCTTAACCAAGAGGAGAGAAGCCTAAGGGTACGTAGAACAGTTATCTTCTTATGTCTGAAGGTAATTGTGTAGAAAGGGTAGGAGATTGTTCCTGAGGGCAGAGCTAGAACTAATAATTTAAAATAGCAGGGAAACAGACAAGCATAGTGTGAAATCTTCCTAACTAGAACTGACTGACAAGTTAGACTATTGTCCTGTGGAAGAATGAGTCTCCCTTCTTGGAAATATCTTACCACAGAATGAATGATGGTTATAAAAAATAAAAATATATTGACTAGAAAGTTGGTCATGTTGTCTTCCAAAATATCCTCCAACTTGATTCTATGACCTCTTGCTTATCTGATCACATGGTACCCTGCTTTGGCTTTTGGCATTTGCCTGAGAGATTTCTTCATTTAAGGATGAGTGAAATATGCAACTCTTGATATACTGTCCATTGTATAAGGGGGATCCACTTGGTATGATATCTAGAAGGGATAGAGTAGTACTAGGTCAGGTAGTCTAGAATATCAATTGACATTTGGGCAGCAAGGCTTCAATAAGAATGGTGGAAAAATAAGGAATGCTTGAGGCAGGGAGGTAGATTCAATGAAGAAGCTCTTCAGACAGTCATTTTCTCTTTGCCAACTTAGGGTCAGAGTCCATTCTGCCCTTCAGTAGAATCTATTTTTAACTTAAAGTTCCAGCGTTAGTTATGCCGGTTCAAATTTCCCTGAGAGGAAATAGTCTTCACCACTCTACTAGGAGCCTTCAGTACTATGATTTAAGGAGAAAGTCACATAATTATTCTACCATATTAAGAATTTGGCTCATTATTCCACAAACTATTTGGATATGGAAGGTTCTGCTGCACAGATAGATAGCATAGGTTTGTTTAGTGGGAGATTGAGCATGTTTCTGGGATTATTTCAGCTAATCTTGTCATGGTCCCTTGCCTGCCTCATCTTTTAACTCAAGGGACCATGTGATTAGAATTATAAAAGCTATTGTTTGTTGTATGTCCTTTGATTTCAAGGAGGACTATGACATCAGGGAAGTGATGCTGTGGTTATGGTTGTCCTTCGTCTTCGAAGATGACCAGAATGACATCACCCTTGTAAAGCGAAATTTCTGTGTGTCCAACTATGGCTGATCAGACCAATGCAAGCTCAGAATGTTCTACCACAGGTTGGGCACAGATAGTCCATATGAATATCCCAAATTTTTGCATCCTGCATTTACTTTGTGCTATCTCAATTCTGCTTTCCTCAAAGAACACAGCACCTTTTCTTTTCCTATGTGGGCATGCCGTGCTGAGTGGTCCTGTGCCAGTGTCTCCCATGTTGCACAGTCAAATCCAAAGTTCTTGAGAGAAATAATACAGGTTCTCCATCAGCCACCATCACACCATCCATATATGGAATTACAACAATTACAACAAATGGAGAAGTTTTGCATGCTATGGATAAGTTCAATTACCTTGGTAGTGTACTTTCCAGGGATGTACACATTGACAGTGAGGTTGATGCACACATTGCCAGAGCTACTCAGTGTTTGGGAGGCTCCAAAGAAACATTTGGAAGAGAAGAGGTATTAGACTGACTACCAAATTGAAAGCCTACAGAGTCATTGTGCTGATCTCATTGTTATATGCTTGTGAAACATGGACAGTCTACCAGTGCCATGCTAGGATACTGAATCGCTTCTATCTGAACTGTCTTAGGAAGATTCTGAGGATCACCTGGCAGGATAAAGTACCAGACACTGAAGTGCTTGCTCGAGTTGAACTGCCAAGCATTCAAACTATGCTTCAGAGAGTGCAACTCTGATGGGCTGACCACATTGTTTGAATGCAAAATGTATGCTTGCCAAAAGGGCTATTTTATGGAGAACTTGCATGGGGCAAGCGATCACATGGTGGCCAAAAGAAATGATACAAGGACACTCCCAAGGTCTCTTTCAAGATGCTATGGCATATAAGTGAATTACATTTAAGTAAGGGAGGTCTGTGCAAAGTCACCTGCCTCACTTTCTCCTCCAGAGCCATCTGGGCTCAGTGGTGAGATATAGATGAGGATTACTGGAGATGGCTCTGGGTACAGTGGGAGTCCTTGGTCTTTTTAAGCTGAGGTCTTTAATTGGTTTCAGAATTATAAAAGCATCAATTGGCTCAAAGGAAAAGGTTGTTAACAATATTTTCTTAAGGTCAAATTCCCCACAAAGAACTTCCTCCTGACAGTGATCGCTGAAAGACAGTTGAGTTTTATATAATTTTAATTTTTGCATTATGTGTCTTGTACTTTAAACATTATTTTATGGTTCACAAGTGCCTATCACATTAAAACCAACAACCTTGAACTGGTTGGACTAAGTCAAATATATATATTTTTTATTTTTTCACCAATGGGTCACTGAATACTTTTATTCTGCACATAGAAGCCACTAAGGATTTGGCCTGTGGGCTCGTCAGGTGGCATCACAAGTACATGGCTCCACACATCAATACCAGGGTTGTGGGTGAGAACAGGTCAATCTATCCCAGTCACAAGATGATAAAGGGTCTTCTGACAGAGTCAGATGACTAGGTGGACTCTGGTATAAGACAGTTCTAACAAAGCAGTGAGAACATCACAGAAAGGTTGAAGGGAGAGGGAAGTTAAGCAGGAGAAGCCCCTGCACCCAAAACAAGACTGGTCTAGTACTTGGTGCTGCCCATTCTTAGGACAGGAGCAGAATTCTATAGAGGTAACTGGCGCCTGTGAGATCTTAGGCCTCCTAGACACAGAGCTTTCTTGGCCCAAGGGTTTCTGAAGTTCCTTCCAGCAAATTTAGCCTTGCTGCCCAGCTCTTCCTCAGTTCTGAGAAGCTGGTTATATGTGGCCAGACGCTCAGATCGGCAAGGGGCACCAGTCTTGATCTGCCTAGTACAGAGACCCACCAGCAGGTCTGCAATGAAGGTATCTTCAGTCTCCCCAGAATGATAGGAAACCATTACTCCCCACCCATTGGACTGGGTTAGCTTGCACACCTGGAGAGATTCAGTCACAGAGCCAATCTGGTTCACTTTGAGCAGGAGCCAATTGCAGGCCTTCTCATTCACAACCTTTTCAGTTTGCTTGGGATTGGTTACTGTGAGATCATCTCCTACCACCTGGATGCCAACAAAAGCAGTGAAATTTTTCCAAGCTTCCCAATCATCCTGGTCAAAGGGATCTTCAATAGACACCACTGGATAATACTTGATGAAGCTCTAATAGAGGTCCCCAAGCTCAGAAGAGATGTATCTGCTGGAATCATCAGGAGACTTGAAGTCCAAGTCATATTTCCCAGATCCAAAGAATTCAGAGGCAGCAACAGCCATGCCAATTACGACCTTATCAGTATAGCCAGACTTACCAATAGCATCCTTTAGCAGGTCCTGAGTTTCTTTATTCTCCAGGATGTTAGGAGCAAAGCCACCCTCGTCCCCTCCATTGGCGGCATCCTGTCCATATTTCTGCTTAATCACATTCTTTAAGTTGTGGTAGACCTCAGCTCCAATGCACATGGCCTCCTTAAAGTTTGCTCCTCCAACAGGGAGGATCATGAACTCCTGCATGGCCAACTTTTTACCAGCATGGGAGCCACCACTGATCACAACGAAGGCTGGACTGCTTGGGATGACTTCATTATTGCCTACAAGGTCAGCAGTGTGACAGTACAGGGAGACACCTTTCTAAGTAGCTCCAGCCTTACAAATAGCCAGAGACACTCCCAAAATGACATTTGCACCAAATTTAGATTTATTTTCAGTGCCATCCATCTCTATCATCAATTTGTCGATCTTCTCCTGCTCCATAACATGCAATTTCTTGCTAATCAGGCTTGGGGCAATAGTTTTATTGATGTGCTCAACCACTCTTGAGATACCTTTCCCCATGTAGCGGGTTTTATCATTGTGTCAGAGCTCCAGAGCTTCATGGATACTAGTAGAAACATCACTGAGTGCAACAGCTCGGAATTGACCTTTTTCAGTGTAGAGATCAACTTCAACAGCAGGGTTTCCATGAGAGTCAAAGATCTCTCTTGCCTGGATCTTGTAAATAGATATGTTGAGTTTCTGGATGGGTCTTCCTATACTGAGCTCAGAAAATAGAGGCCGAGGGGCTCTACCTACACCAAGAGGAGCATTAAATGGGCTGACTAAGCCAAATTTAGCTTTAGTCTACAGGAGTTTGTCACAGGGTGTCTATTCTCTTTAATACCAGAATCTTCACTCCAATACAGTTGCCATCCAATTTGTGAAAATAGGTCATGGACATGATACTACTTTCCTAAAGAAAATCTTCCCACTTATCTGGACTCTCAATCTTGACTCCTCCTGGTTAGCCCTTCCTATTGCTCCCCGTATCCTAAGATGACAATAACTCTAGACATTTTGCTATTCCTGTAAGCTGGTCCCAGTTTAAGGTCAAGACAAGATGGCAAGATTGTCAAGTTTCTGTTCGTCCAAGAATATTCACCTTTAGCTGGATTCTATGCTATAGAAACAACTCACAAAAAGCTGTTGGTCTAGGATGTTCCTGTCCTAAATACATTTAAGAAAAAAAAAAGTCCCTCTAGCATAGATGAAGTCTGGTAGTAGTTTCTCTTAATGAATGTTACTGTCAATTAAAAGGACAGCTGATACTCTACCAGGGTAAGAAAATTGTCCATGAGCAAGTATAACATAGCCAATTAAAGACTGAGCATTAGATAATTTCCTTTACCAAATTAATCATTGAATTTAATTTCCAACAAGATTTGCCACCTTGTTGAAAGAATTTGCTGCCTATTTGATGATACAAATACAAAAAAAGCAAATACATAGAATAAAAAAATCTTCAGCTTAAAAAGTTTTTGCATTGTTACAAAGGTTACTGAGTACATTGCCTGAATCATATTACACTTAGTAACATTATCTTCACCCTGTTGCCCTCTTGTATGCTTCTAAATTGTATATTTTTAACTGGGGTGGGGCATTCCTGTCTATAAATAATAGGGTTGTGTAGAGTAGGTTTTGAGATGCCTGATAATGAAATGAATTCCCTTTTGTCACCACATTATCTACTTGTATATCAAACATCTCAATGTCTTTTATTTCGGCCCCCAACTGCTGCCAAACCAGCTTTCCCACCTAACAAACTGCCTCAAAGATTAGACATGAGCATATTGCCCAAGCCCAGAGCCTTCTGTATCATGGTGTAAAGTCAATCCAGATGGATGACTCTTTCGTTTTCCCATGATGTGTGATAACACATCCAGCAGGAGAACATGTCACTCACAGACACAGTCTTGAAATAGCAGGTATGAAGGCTGGCCTCAGAGGGCTAGCTAGCATAGCATGCTCACACAGATGCGCATTTTCTGAATGCAAGTGAAATTTACAAGTTTGCAGGGAAAATAATCTTTCAGAGTATACTGAAAAAAGTTTTTTATAGCAGTGAAAGGCCCTAGAAGCTTTGACCTAAATCAGCAATTTTTAACCTAGGCTTCATGCAGGGTTGTGCTGCAGCCAGGTTGTATCAGCTCAGGAAAGCTGATTGACAAATTTCAGTGTGAGCACTTAGATCTTGAAAACTGGCAAATGCTACAAATCAGGACTTGGTTTATAGTTTTATTAATTGCCTAGACTTAAGAAAGTGATAGAGAAAATTGTTAATAATGTTGATTAACCTTAAAATGTGTAGTGTTTAATTAGGGACTTTAATTTATTCTTTTATTAGTTTTTTTAAAAATTACATACTCAATTCATTGGAATACTACTTCTCTGTAAGAAATGATAACCTAAGATAAAGTTGATTGGGTAGGGGTAGAGCCCAGATGTGGAGTGAAACTGTGCACTCACCTGAGATCTGCCACAAATTCCTGCAGATACCTCTAAAAAGTGAATCTGAACAAATTTTCGAGAGGTAAAATATACTAGGAGGCAGAGTGTGACAGATTTCCAGCCCAGGACAGCCTGGAAGGTCGAGGGGAAGAGTTTGTTGTATTGGGCTGGGGGAGTGCAAAGTGTGCAGGCTGCACCAGCACAGACTCAGTCATAGTCATAGCAGAGCAGGAACAGACCCAAGTGAACTAAATCAGAAGTGGCAGTGCAGAATCCCAAGTCTCTCAGTATGAGACAGGAGTTCAGCAGAACTGAGTGAGAGAGAAACACAGGACCCAGGGAAACAAAGCAGCTGCAGCCACTCCTGGGGTGATCAGCCCACAGACTAAATGTTTAACAGTCCCCTACTTGAACTTCCCAGAACCAAGATGGTGGAATAACTATAAGTGCTCTTACCCTTCCCTTGCTGACCTCAAAAAAACCCAGAGAATATTGACCCCCCAAAGATCCTGGAATAGTGAAACCAGTAGAAGGGATACAATAGTCTTTAAGCTTAAGGAGGCTAGAGAGATTGATAGGAAGGATTGCTCTTGCTTGACTGAAGGGGATTAATGAAGAACCAGAAGGGTCCCAGCAAACACCACCACAGGACCCCGAGAATACTTTAGCACAGCCAGAGGAATTGGGCAGACCAGTCACTCCCTGTGCTGTAGCACAGACCTAGGGGAGGAGGAGACCTCCTTCAGATAGACCACCCCTCCCACATACCTCAGGTCAGGAGCTTCAGTGTAACCCCAGGGAAAGTTAGAAAGACTTCACTGGCCTCAACCTTGGCACACACCAGCCAGCAGTTAAGTTCTAGCATTTTATAACTTGTAGCTGAAAGAACCAAAGGCCACAACACACCAAGTCAGAAAACAGGCTGCAAAGTCCCAGCATAAGAAATGTGAGACAGAGCCCCTGTGCCCCAGAAGCAGAGATCCATTTTAAAAGCCAGGAAAAGGTAATCACTAGGAGAAAGAAGCAAATGAGAAAAGTAAAGACCACGGAATCTTACTACAGGCACAGGGAAGATCAAAATATGAATTCAGAAGAGAACAGTACTGACAATATGCCCACATATAAAACCTTAAAAGGGAATATGAACTGGTCTCAAGTCCCAAAAGCAGGCTTAGAAGAGATCAAGAAGGATTTTAAAAGTCAAATTAGAGGAATAATAGAAATAATATTCAAAGATTTTCAAAACACAATTGACAAAATGAAAAAAAGAACTCACTGAAGAGAATAGCTCCTTAAAAAGTAAAATTGGTCAAATGGATAAAGAGGTAGAAAACTTAACTGGGAAAACTGGACAGATGGAAAAGGAAGTTGTGTCTGTCCTTCGTTCTCTAAGAGGACCATGACATCAAGATGATGACATGACTTGCCGTTGTTTGGTTTTTGTTTTTGTTATGGTTTCTCTCATTCATTTTAATTTTTGTATGCAACATAACTAATGTGAAAATGTGTTTAATAGGAATGGATATGTAGAACCCATATAAGATCGCATGCCATCATGGTGAGAGAAAGGGGGAAGGGAGGAAGAAAACTTTAAAACATACAGAAGTGATAGTTGGAAACTGAAAACAAATAAATTAATTATGAAAAAAGAAAGACAAAAAAAAGTAAAAGGTAAAGTTTCCATTTTGGATACTTTTAAGTTACAATTGTAATTGAGATTTATATCCAAATTATATCATGAACTTATTATCCAACAAATGTTATGGTTTAACATATTGCAGATTTATAATTTACCATATTTGAAGTATTTTGTAAACTTTAAAACACCACCTAAATGCTATTTATTATACAAAAAGAAATGATAAGCTGTTTGATTTTAGCAAAACGTGGAAAAACTAGTATAAAATAATGAAGAGTGACATGAGTAGACCCAAGAGAAAGTTGTATATGTTAACAACAATGTTGTTCAAAGAACAACTGAATGGATAAGTGATTCTGAGAATTATAAATACCAAGGACCCATGAAAAATGATACTATCTGCCTCTGGAGAAATAATTGATAAATCAAAATATGTATGACATGGTTTTACATATGTGCATGCATATGCATGTGTGTTATCTATCTTCACATTTACCAGTATACCCTTGAGATTACTAATCCCCATGGATGGATTTTAGGATTTGGAATGTTTAGTATTTTGATTAACTATATTTAGATATAACTGTCTTTTATGCATTTTAAAACTTTATTTTGAGAAGAGGTCCATAGGCTTCAATGAAAAGCCAAAAGGCCCAATGACATATGCCAAAGAAATTAAGAATCCTCATCTACCTAAAGTATGATAACTAACCATGGGAGAGCCTCAGGAAACACTGTGGCCACAGTACTAAGAATCAAGTCAAGAAAAGAAAATAATTAAGAGGAAACCACTCTTTAAGATGTAAAGAATTTAAGTAATTCAGATGACAAAGGCAATGACTTTGAACTGGCCAAAGAGATTTTTTTTCTCTCATATTAACCAAAGATTTAGGCAGCAGGATATAGCAGAATAATCTTCAACTTGGAGTCAGAAAGCCTGAACTCAGGCTGCTGGTTCTGTCACTTTGCTGGCAATGAGCAAATGAGTATCTTTACTTTTGTAAAGGGGTTAATAATTATTTCCTTCTCTCCCTGACAAGATTATTGTGAAGAGCAAATGTACAAGCATGTCTTTGACAATGATGTCTTTCTGATGGAAATCTGTTTTCTAGAAGTGCTTTACATTTTTTTTTGCTGTCTTGTTTTTTATCTCACCTCTATACTCTTTCTCCTCCCCTTCCCAGCAATCCATCCCTTGTAACAAAGAATTAAGAGACAAAAAATGTAAGTCAACAAAAATAACCAACATTTAAACCAGGTCTGATAGTATATAATTGTAAAAGAATTAATAATAACAACTAACATTTATATGGTACTTACCACGTGCCAGGCACAGTGCTAAATGCTTTACAATTTTTGTCTCATTTGATCTTTACAACAACTCTGAAAAGTAGGCGTTATTTTTCTCTCCATTTTCCAGATGAGAAAACTGAATCAGGCAGTGGTTAAATAACTTGCCTCAGGTCAAACAGCTAGTAAGAGTCTGAGTCTGGATTTGAACTCAGTTCTTTCTTTTTTTTAAAATATTCCATTTATTTATTTTTCAGTTCTCAACATTCACTTCCACCAGAATTTGAATTCAAAATTTTCTCCCCATCTCTCCCCACCCCTCACCCCAGGACAGTATGAACTTTATCCACCCTTTCCTCCAGTCTGTCCTCCCTTCTATTACTCACCCTTCTTCCATCCTTCTCCCCTCTATTTTCCTGTAGGGCAAGATAGATTTCTATACCCCATTGCCTGTACATCTAATTTTCCAGTTGGATGCTAAAACAATTTTTTAACATTAATTATTAAAGCTTTGAGTTCCATATTCTCTCCCTCCCTCCCCACCCATTCTCATTGAGAAAATAAGCAATTCAATGTAGACCATACATACGAAATCATGCAAAACACTTCCCTAACAGTTATGTTGTAAAAGACTAACCACATCTCCCTCTGTCCTATCCTGCCCTTCATTTATTCCATTCTTTCCCTTGACCTAGCCTCCCACAATTATGTTTGCTTCTGATTGTCCTTTTAACCAATTTGTTGTCCCTTCTGTTCTCTTCCCTCTCCCATCACCTTCCCTCTTGTTTTCCTGCAGGGTAAAATAGATTTCCATATCCAATAGAGTGTGTGTTATTCCGTCCTTAAGCCTAATCCCATGAGAGTAAGGCTCAATTATTTCCTTTCCTCTCATCTCCTCCTTTTCCCCCTCCATTGTAAAAGCTTTTTTTGCCTCTTTATGTGAGATGATTTGCTACATTCTACCTCTCTTTCTTATTCCTAGTACATTCAACTCAACAGTAAAATTTATTTTTTTAGGTATTCTCTCTTCATATTTAGCCTATCCTGTGCCCTCTGTCTACTATATGTATGTATATATACATATATATATATTTGCACACATTCACATATAATATATTCATACATACTCATACACACCTACATATACATATATATTCCCTCTATCTACTCCAACACTGAGAAAGGTCTGATGAGTTACAAATAATATCTTTCCATGTAGGAATGTAAGCAGTTCAACTTTAATGAGAACTCAACTCTTTCTAACTTCAGGTCCAGTACTCTTTTCACAGTGCCACATAGCTCTACCCTTATTTGCAACATTTCACAGCCACAGTTCCCCCTCACTGCAAATATGGTAAGAAGTATATTTTCTCACTGGGTGGAAATCTTCAACACTCCAACTAATTTGTGATGTCATTGATGTGTGTGCTCTCTCCACCAAAACAAATTGTAACTGTCTACTCCTCATCCTATGCAGTTCTTATCCATGCTCTTCCATAAAGTCCCCTTAGGGAATCTACTCAATGTATTAAAAATTTACCCTCTAGGTCCTTTCAAATATCACCATTATCATATTTGAGCTGTCTTTTGTTGCTTTTTAAAAATTCATTATTCTTCTGCATCCTTTTCCAGTCATACATAGCCTAAATGATTTCCCAACACCTATTTTACATTTTCATTTCTTCTTAAAAAAGCAAACGGTATCTTTTGTTTTTCTTTCACACATATTTTTCAATATATCTTTCCCAAAGTAAAGCCCTTCCAGAGAGCTATTACTTGGTACAAAAAACAAACAAACAAAAAAAAACAGTTCAGCAAAATTAGCCTACACATAAAAAAGTCTGATATCTATAGTTTTCTGCATTCATAGTCCCTCATCTTTGAAAAAAGAGTCTTCCTTTTTTTTCCTTCCTTCCTTTTTCTTTGGGACTAACCTTGGCTGTTATATTTTATCAGGATTCAGTTTCAATGGTTCTTTTTTATTATTGTAGTCATTGTTTATTTTGTTTTCTCATGCTTCATTTTATATAAATTCATGTTAATCATACTATGCTTTATATTTATTATATCTTTTCTTTATTATTTTAGTTTTAATTTATGGAATAAAATAAACATTTCCATAACATAGTAAAATAAAAAGATGATTAAACATGAAGCTGCAGATCTGTCATGTACAAGTTGCTATTCCAAAATAATAAAATTATCACGTACATTTTCCCCCTTCTTTCTTCTCTCCCTCTGCCCTTCCCTAGAGATAGACATAAATAACATTTACAGATATGTGCAATGTTATTCTACACATACTTCTTTTTCACCAGTTATTTCTCTGGATGCAGAGAGCATCTTTCTTCATGTGTCCTTTATTTTTAATTTGTGTATTTATAATAATCAAAATAACTTAATTACTCCAAGTTTTTCTTAAAACAATATTACTGTCACTATATACAATGTTCTCTTGGTTCTGCTTGCTTTGCTCTCCAATTTCATGCAAGTCTTTTCAAGATTTTCTAAGATGATTGAGCTCTTCACTTCTTATAACACCGTAGTATTCCATCACAAATAATACACCACAGCTTCTTTGGCCATTCCTCAATTGATGAACGTCTATTGTATTTTCCATTCTTTACTACTACTACTACAAAAAAGTGCTACTATGAAGATTACTTTTTCTTTTTATCACTGTTTTCCAAGGACTAAGTCTAACAGTAAATTCTCTGGGTCAAGAGATACAAGTATTTTCCTCACTTTCTTTACATAGTCTCAAGTTGTTTTCCAAAATGCTTGGACAAATTCATAGCTCCATCAATACTGAGTCAATGTACCCATCTTTCGGCAAGCCCTCCAACATTGACTTTTTCCATTCTTTGTTATCTTTGCCAATTGGCTGAATATGTGATGAAACCTCACAGTCATTTGTATTTTCCTTTGCCTTATCATCAGTGATTTAGAACATTCTCTCATATGATTGTTAATCGTTTGCCATTCTTCTGAGAACTGCTCATTCATGCCTTTTGATTACTTCTCTGTTGAGGGATGGCTTTTAGTCTTAAATGCAATTAGTTTTTTATTGCTGATAGGTTCATCATTATGAACCTTGATGAATGTAATGTAGGACATCACAGCTCTAACACAATAGATATGATTCTATGATGCCCTGAAGGATTGCTGCACTATGTTGGATGGTCTCTCTCTTTTTAAATGACCATAAACCATAGTTCTTTTTAAAATTCTTTTGTCTGCTCTTCATAGCTTTTCTCTCTCCTTTCTTGCTGTCAGCTGTCAGGTATCTGTATTTATGTTTGTAGCAGCCACTCCCCATTTCTAATTTGCTAATGCCAATATGTCATAGGCTTAAAAACTAGGGAAGAGAAAGCTGGTTTCAACTTTCAAAATAAGTAGGAATAGGATCTGAATTAATTTTTAAATTGCTTTGTTGTTCTATTTTTTTATTGTAGTTATCATTTATGTCATTTTCTCATTCTGAGAGGCACTCCTCTGTGCAAAGCTCATGACCTTCAGAGTCAGAATTCTGGGGTATTCATCTTGATGGCTCAGAAACTGTGTTAACTGTAAGAATTGTTGCTCACTTCTTGATAGAGAGAAGGATTGTAGAACAGTTGAATGCTTTACATAGTGCCTGGTACATAGTAGGTACTTAACAAATGTTTACTGAATTGTTTTCTTATAGGTGAGATGTTAGAGTTTTTGAATATTTAGGGAGTAATGGTTTTTTTTAGTTTGAACTTTGTTGTGTGATTATAGGTAAAACAGGTGTTTCACCTTCACTTTCTCTGAAATCCTCCACATGGTTTCACCCAGAATAAGATGTAGTAGGAATTTTGTTATCATGCAGTTCGTTTGATTAATGTACTAAGCAAAAAGAGATTTTGGGGCTCAAATTTTAAAAAATTACACAGAATTCTAAATTAACAAGAATGACTGTTTATATTGATTGAATTAGACAAAAAAAGGCTAAATATTTTATTTACCTAGTATGATTTGTTTTGACATTTCCTTCTACCTAGGCGTTAATAACAAGCTATGGGAAAAATAATTTAACATTTTATAAAGGATTGCTATTTGCTTCTTTGAAAACAGCATATCCAAATCTTTTGATTCTTAGATACTCCTCTCCCCATACATTGCTTCCTTCTCTCTCCCCCTACTATTCTCTCACTCCAATTATAGAATATGCTGCATTTCTTGTTAAAAATAACAAACATTTGGATTTCTTCCAACAATCTTCCTGTCATATTATCGTCAGCTGCAGCACTGAAAGAAACTGTTGGGAGGTCAAGAAAATGTAATTGAAGCCTGAACTCTAAAGATCCCCTCCCTGCATTTAAATATTGCTCAGTGAAATTCTTTCATAGCAACAGTCTCTAGCTACTGCAATTTTGTCACATCAGAAGCATTATAGTCACACATGCCACACATAGGTCAGGAAGACCCAAGTTCAAATTTGGTCTCAGACACTTATTGGCTTTGCAACCTTGGGCAAGTCACTTAATCCTTTTTGCTCAGTTTTTGCATCTGTAAAGTAAGCTGGAGGAGAAAATGACAAATCACTCCAGTATCTCTGCCAAGAAAACCACAAATGAAGTCACAAAGAGTCCAGCACAACTGAAATGGCTGAACAGTAACATGTCATATATAAGGTGGTCTGGGCACCAGAGCAAACATGCTATATATTATTAATGTGGGGAGATATATATATATATATATATATATATATATATATATATATATATATATATATATATATATATGTGTGTGTGTGTGTGTGTGTGTGTGTGTTTAAACACTTGCAAATAACACTAGTCCTAGTATAGCATTCAAGTTTCTCTTTACAAATGAGCTAACAGGAAATACACCAACAAAGATGCTTAATAAAGCCCTAAGTAGTCTGAAATTATTGAAACCAGGCCCCTGTCTTGGTGGCTATACATACATATTACATACATGCAATAGCCTACAACATTGTGAGCTTATATCAGTTGTTGTAGATCATCTACTTATGCTTGGATACTTTGAGGGATCCATTGTGGACATTCCCATCATGGATACAGATTAGAATTTTCTTCCAATTCACCTTGTGCATTTTTTACCCATTGCCTTTAAAGGAGGTTACTTGGAGTAGTAGGAAGAAGTCAGAGGATCCAGGGATGAATACAGATTCAGCTATGTCCTGCAAAATGTCCTTGGGCAAGCCAATTAACTTCTCTCTTTGCTCAGTTGTTGAATGAGAGGGTTGGACCTAAGAGCTCTTAGGTTCTTCCCAGGGTTAAAGCCCATGATTCTGAAAATCCTCTATAGAGAAACTATCCAATGTGCTAGAGAGACTTTTATTCTTTTAATTTCTTCTTGTCTCCAAAATGTCATATGATGCAGGCTGTTCTATTGTATTTTATTCTCCCTACAAGCTTGGCTAGCCTTCCTATATCAATCTCTGTTTGCCTCTGTCTTCGCGATCATCTGTGTGTCTGTCTTTCTTTTTTTCTTTTATAGTGTTCTGAGATTGTATTGTTCCATTGTTTCCCATAGCCCCAGTGAAGCATAGTAATTTTAATAAAAAGAGGGACTTTTATGGCAATGGATAGTTGAGCACAGCACTACACAAACATATCCCACCTATTCTCTTTTTCCTACTCAATCTGAGGCCAGGTCCTAGTTTATCTGAAATGTCTTCACGTTATACATATTGATAAATTGACTGCCCATTCAACTACATGTCATGGTCTTTATACTAGACAATTTTCATCCAATTTATTTTTTCAGGTCAGACAAGAAATGGATTTTTTTTGTAATGCTGTGGATTTCACCCAAGAGCCTTCATGGAATTCTTGGATGATGCAATAATATCTACTAATAGAAACATTTGCATAATCTCACCCTCAATAAGGAATACTTCTTTCCTGTAGATTTGGTACTGTATTTTTCTATGTCTCTAATGTATCTAATATACCATTTTCTGGAGAAGACTCTTTTTTAATACATTATGCCTGGCATTTTTGTCCTACAATTGAAATATTTTTCAACATGTCATTAATATCCAATACTTACATAGCATTTAAGCAGGTGTTCTACATGGGTTATCTAAATTATAACCATAAGGCTATCTATTCCCTATGCTTCTTTGCTAGTAATATGGGAATAAACATGTGTACTATAGAAAAGAGTTTTTTAATTTGTCTTTCATCAAAAGTCATTTACTTAAGTCTCCATAGCCTTCAACTGATTTTGGGGTACAAATCAGGAGTCACTCATATCTTTCCATACCCATTGAGGTCTAGGAAGGGTTGTTATGCCAGTTGTGGGGACCAGCTCCATGAAAGCAACACAAAAGAGAAAGCAGTCAATTTTTCTTGTTTGTTTGTTTTTACATTTAATTATTTTATTTTTTTCTCAATGACACATAAACGAAAAATTTTAATATTCTTTTTTTTAAATTCTGAGTTCCCAGTTCTCTTTCTCCCTCTCTCCCCTCACCTCTCCTTGAGAAGGCAAGCAATTTGGCGCTGATTGTACATATGCAATCATATAAAACATATTTCTGTATTAGCCATGTTGCAAAAGAAAACACAGATCAAAAAACCTAAAGATAAAGTAAAAAAATATGCTTCAAGCTGTGCTCAGACTCCCTCAATTCTTTCTCTGGCGGTAAATAGCATTTCTCCTCATAAGTCTTTGCAATTGTTGGATAATCTTATTGCTGTGAATACCCAAATCACTCATAGTTGATCATTACCTAATATTGCCATTACTGTGTACAATGTTCTGGTTTTGCTCTTTTCCCTTTGCGTCAGTTTGAGTCAATTTGCAGACGAAGAGAATTAGGTTAGAAATTCTGACACAGCGTATTTATTGTTAGGCATTAGATTTGTTGTTGCAGAAAAATTCCCTCTCCGTGTTGCCCTCTCCCTTCTCCAGGGGTGTTCTTGGGTAGAAGATATTTTCATTCTGAGATAGAGTAGGTACAGAACTGGCAGAAATGGAGAAAATGGAATGGAATTTAATGGCGTTCTAGAAGGAGCACTTGATTTAGAGTCAGAAAAATTTAATTCCGGGCTTTCCTGGGTGATCTTTAGCAAGTAAGCTACTTTCTTTCTCTAGGGCTATCTCCTTACCTGCAATAAAGTGGATAGACTTAAAAAAACACTATCTATTTTCATCTCATGCTTTGATCAAGGATATCCTCAACTCATGTATAGTCAATATTTATAAAGATGAGAAATCAGGTATATCAGTCAGCAATTGCTGTTGTGGTCTCAGTTATTTTTTTATTTGATAAAAGCAATATCATTAATCTTTTCTCTTCCTTTGGAATCAATCCCTCTTTGACATACCTGGAAAGCTCATCATTGAGTACTTTTTAACAATTGACTCACCTCTAGATGAGATTCCATATGCACACATGAGGGAATTAGATCAGTAAGTGGTAGTGGGGATTGAGTAAACTGCATTCATTCCATCCTGTGATGCAATCCAGAGCTAGCTCAGTTCCCTTTCTATTCAATTATGGATCTAGTCCAATTTTTTTGTATTGTGAGAAAACTGTATTCAATTATGGGAATAGTGAGAAAACTTTATTGCATTGTTTGAACGTACGTGTGTGGCTGAGAAGTTGGACCACCTACTTAGAGACTCCTAACTAAGGAACTAGGTTATGCTGACCAGGAACCCAGTCAGATCCAAAGACTGAATCAAAGGTGTTTTTATTTTCTCACAATTATACATCTCAAGCAACCTACATTTCTTATCTGAAAATTGGCCCATGTTGGTTAATCAGTTATTGTTTGTGTTCATGTTCCTTTTATTGATTACAGGCATTTCAAGGGAATGGGACACCTCTTTTTCTGATTTCAGGGAATTATATTTGTTTACTCACCCCTGCCCTCCAACTTGGAAAATTCTTAATCTTTCCTCCAAATCAGATTACCTAATTTTGTATCCTGTTTAGTTGTTTTCTTTTAATTAATTTCTCTTATTTGATTAATTATTTTTAATGCAGGAAAGTCTATCTCCCCCTGTATTCAGAGCCCACGCCTAAGCTGAGGAAAGCCACTGGTCCTGACTGGGTATGCAAATAGCATGTATTTCTTAATAAATCATTAGGCTGGGAAACTCAAACCTTTGTTTGCTCAGTCATTTCATTTTTCACCTGCCACATATATACTAACATGAATATATATGTGGATTATGTATAAATGTATGTATATAGAAATATATACATATAGATAAGTGGATAGATTATGAATTATATATATTCATATATATGTTTAAGTTCATTCATTCTTATCTTCTTAAATCAATATAAATCTGTTCTATGTCATATCTTTTTGTTCCAATTTCAGTTTTACCTACAAGTGTTTTCCAGATGGTCTGGATCTAGCTGTGTCTTAAATCTCATTTTCTATTCTATTGTTTTACACATTTCAGTTAGGTGATACTTTGTGGTATAGGGGAAAGAGTTCTAACTTTGGAGGCTTAAATCCTACTTATATGTGTGAGCCAGGACAAATAACAAATTTACTGGGTCTCAATTTTCTTATCTCTAAAATAAGGGAATTAGTCTTAAAATTCTCTTTCAGCTCTAGATCTATGATTTTTTGAGAAGAAAAATATTGCTCATAATCTTCTGGTGTCTTTATATATATATTATATTTTGAAAATAAGCTTGTACATTAGAGGAGTGAAATTTCTCTTGGCCGCCATATATCTTCTGCTTGGCAAGAATCATACATCATAGAACACTAAAGCTGAAAGACACCATAAAGAACCTATCTTACAACTCCGTCATTTTACAGAGATTGTAACTGAGGCCCAATGAGTTGATTTAACTAGAAACTTACCGAATGGTAAAGATGTGCATAGAAACATAAGGTCCTTTTTTCCCATATGATAAAAAAGTATCCACCTAAAACTGAAAGTTATCATTATATGCAATGGGAAACACTAGGAACTCTTTTAATAAATACGGGAACAAAGATGGATGGATATGCAGGGAACTGACAAATATATAAGACTTTTATCAAATAAAAAAGATAGCTGAGATCACAGCAACAACTGCTGACTCATACACCTGATTTCTCATCTTTGTAAGTATTGGCTATACATGAATAAGACACCATTGATTGATGGTCAAAAGATATGAAGAGTTTTTCCGGAGAAGATGGTAAACTTTCAACAACCATAGGAAAGAAACTTCTAAATTGCTAATACTACAGAAATACAAATTGAAACAACCCTGAGGTTTCAGTTCACATGAATGTAATAGAATATTACTGTGACAGACAATTAATGGATATGAAAGACAGATGAAATGATGTAATTTAAAGCAAGCTGAACTAGAAAAAATTGTATACATAACAAGTACACAGAATGATAAAAATTACAAAAATTGAAACCAGAAATCATTTCATTTTAATGACCAAGTTTGACAACAATGAAGAAATCTTAGATTATCTCCTTCCTTTGGCGGTGATGGGGTGTGGATGGATACAAAATATTACATATATCATTGAATTTGATTGGTCTTTTGGTTAGTCTTGCTAAATTTTTTTTTGTTTATTTTTTAGTCTTTGTTCAGAAGAGGATGATGGGGGAAAGAAAAGGATGACAGCTCTATTGGGAAATAAAGGTGCCAATGAAAAGCTATTTAAATGAGTATGATATTAATATTTGTGGATGATTTAAAAACTATGTGATTGATAACACCCTTTGGTCCTTCTTATCCTTCATCCAAATATCTGGTGAAGAGCTTCTCTTCTCTATATTTAGTTAGGTTAGTTCCCAGACAGTGAGAACAGTCTATTGCCAGACCTGCACTTGAAGCCTCTCTACTTTTGTTCTATGACCTTCTGCATTTCTTTTTGCTTCAAAGTTATGATGGCCAAGACTTCATCTTTTTTTCCCACTGGATGTCCCATAGTAATATCAAACTCAACACGGTTAAAATAGAATTCAAATTCACAATCCTGAAATATCAACCACCTTCTAATCCCATAATATTTGTTGATGGTAGTACCATTCTTCCATGTACCTAGCTTAAAAACTTCAGAATTCAGAAACTCACCTTTCCATTCTCCTGCATCTGCCATACCAAACCATTTGCCAAGTCTTGACAATTTTACCTTTGCAATGATTCTTATATCTGTTACTTTTTCTCTACTCAAATAGCTACTATCCTAGTCAGACCTTCATTTTCTTTTGCCTGGAATATTGAAATAGCATTTTAATTGATTTTCCCTGACTTAAGTCTGTTCCCATGCCAAGCCATCTTCCATGCAATTGCCAAAGTGATATTTTTAAAACATAAGTCTGACTTTCACTCTCCGTTTCATTAAGCTACATTGGCTTCCAATTGCCTCTAGGATAAAATAAAACTCTTCCACTTGGTATTTAAAGTCCCTCACATTCTGACTTTTCTAGGTTTATTCCACATTATACCCCTTCACATACTTTATGGTCCAGCCAAACTGTCCTACTATCTTTTCCTGATTTATTACATTTTACCTCCTTCATCCCGAATTTTCGTAGGCTCCTTCTACATCTGGCATGTACTATCTTTTCATATCTAATGATTAGAGTCTTTAACTTCTTTTAAAGCTCAGCTTCAGGATTTCCTACATGAGGCTTTTCTTGATCTTCCCTTCCCTCCACTTCTAAGACTCATCCACAAATTTCTTTGTATTTTCCTTTATAGGTATTTGTGCTTATTTATACTATATGTATATGTTGTTTCCCTGATAGTTTCTGAGTTTCCTGAGACTAAAGACTGACTTGTTTTTGTTTTTTGCATCCCCAGAGTATACCACAATATCTGGCACATAGTAGACCCTTAATATATTGATTAATTCATGGCATGGTGAAATATCAGATGAGAATGTTTGCAGAGGCACTATCTACTTAACTACAGCAACTTCCAGGGAAACTGTTCAGTCAAATGTACTATTTTGAGTAATGTATTAATGAGTATTTAAATAATGAGTCTACTTTTCTGTGTGTCTGATTCATTCTGGTTAACAGGTACAAATTGGTATTTATCAAATAAATTTCTCACATGGGCAGTTTTTGGTTGGTTTCTGCTATAGTCTGCATTCCTATTTCTGGCTATTTAAGTGACAAATTCTCACCCTAAATCAGCTAATCCAATGCTGCTAGGATCCTGACCTCTAGAGATGTGAAGAACTCAGCCAAAGTTGTTAAGCTACATAGCAGTAGAGCCAGGAGTCACAATACAGTCCCCCAAATCCAGTCCAATACTTCTTCCATGACACTGGTTTGGAAAGATTTGAATTCCCTTTTGTGTTAATTAATAGAAATTTCTCTTTTTTATATTTTTCATTTTAATTTCTCAATTTAATGTACATTTTTAAACATTCATTTAAAAAATTAAAGTTCCAAATTTTCTCTCTCCCTCTTCTCCCCACTCCTTAGTAAGGCAAGCAATTTGACGCAAGTTGTACATGTACAGTCATGCAAAACATTTCCATTTAACAGAAATTTCTTGATCATTTATGTGTGCTATACACTAGAAAAGCATGAATGGATGGATGGATCGATAAGTGAATGAATTTAAAAGAATTTATTAAATATTACCCACATACTAGGCATTATTATAAGCACTGTATTATAAACAAACAGCACAAAACCAAAATTAAAGTTAGCAGTTTATGCTCTAATAAGGGAACATAAGAAATATAAAGGATACCAATCAAACTACCAGATAATTATTTTCTAGGACTAGAAAAAGTATTATCAAAATTCATCTGGAAGAACAAAAGGTCCAGAATATCAAGGATACTAACGAAAAGAAATGCTAGTGAAGGTGGCCTAGCCCTACCAGATCTCAAATTGTATCATAAAGCAACAATCATCAAAACCACTTGGTACTGGCTAAGAACTAGAGGGGTAGAGCAATGGAATAGGTTAGGTTCTTAAGACATAGTAGTCAATGAATATAGCTATCTACTGTTTGATTAACTCAAGGACCCCAGCTGCTGGGATAAGAACTCACTGTTTGATAGAAACTGCTGGGAAAACTGGATAACAGTGTGGCATAGACCAATGCCTGACACCATACACAAGAATAAAGTCCAAATGGATACATGATTTAGGTATAAAGACTGGTACTGTAAACAAATTAGGGGAGCAAGGAATAGTGTATTTTCAGATTTATGGAGAAATTTTTGATCAAATAAGAGATAGAGAACTTTGTGAAATGCAAAGTGGATAATTTTGATTACATTAAATTGAAAAGTATTTGCACAAACAAAATCAATGTAACCAAGATTAGGAGGGAAGCGGAAAACTGGGAAAGAATTTTTACAGCTAGTATCTGTGATAAAGGTCTCATTTCTAAAATATATAGAGAAGTGAGTCAAATGTACAAGAATATAAGTCATTCCCCAATTGATAAATGGTCAAAGGATATGAACAGGCAATTTTCAGAGGAAGAAATTAAAGATATCTATAGTCACATGAAAAAATGCTCTGAATCACTATTGATTAGAGAAATGCAAATCAAAACAACTCTGAGATACCACATCACACCTATCAGACTGGTTAACATGACAAAATAGGAAGATGATCAATGTTGGAAAAGATGTGGGAGACTTGGAACATTAATTCATTTTTGGTGGAGCTGTGAGCTGATCCAACCATTCTGGAGAGCAATTTGGAACTATGCCCAAAGGGCTACAAAAATGTACTTATCCTTTGACCCAGCAATATTGCTTCTAGGGCTATATCCCAAAGAGATTATTAAAAATGGAAAAGCATCCCACATGCACAAAAATATTTATAGCAGCTCTCTATGTGGTAGTCAAAAACTGGAAATCATGGGGATGTCCATCAATTGGTGAATGGCTGAACAAGTTGTGCTATATGAATGTAATGGAATACTATTGTAGTATAAGAAATGATGAACAGGAAAACTTCAGAGAGGTCTAGAACTGATATATGAACTGATGCTGAATGAAAGGAGCAGAACCAGGAGAACTTTGTACACAGCAACAACCACAGTGTGTGAGGAATTTTTGGTAGACTTAGTCCTTCACAGCAATGCAAGCACCTAAAAAATTCCCAATGGACTCGAGGCAAAATGCCTACCTCATCCAGAGAAAGAACTATGGAACTGGATCTCAGAATGAATGCATTATGTTTTGTTTTGTTTTGTGATTTCTCTCATTCTTTTAAATTCTTCTATGCAACATGACTAAGGTGAAAATGTATTTAATAGGAATGTATGTGTAGAATCTATATAAGATTGCATGCTGTCTCAGGGAAGGAGTGAGGAGGGAGAGGGGTATGTAGGGGAGGGAGGGGAAAAATCTAAGATATATGGAAGTGATTGTAGAAAACTGAAAACAAATAAAATAATTTTAAAAAGAAATATAAAGGACTGGTGATTGGGATGTGGAGTGTTCGGAAAGTGAGTTTATGAAAGGAAGTATGTAGAGAGCAACAGAAAGATGGTCAGATGCTTGGGTTGAATGGCTGGATGAGGATTAACCATCAATTGAGTCTCAGAACTAGCTAGATATAATAGATAGGGTGAAATGTTTTGTACCTGCTCTGTTACCCATTAATACAACTGGGTCCTAGGCCAGGGTTTCCAAAAAGAAATTAGATTTTCTACCGGATTTCAAAGCTCAGCTCAAAGACTACCTTCTTCTGGAGGCATTTTCCAATCCTCCTCCCTATCCCAAGACTAGGATCATGGATTCTTAAAGTACAGGTAGGGAGAAGCAGGGCAGTGACAGCAAATAGATGATCTTGGTAGAGTGGTCTAAGGTCTAATTACATCTGGTACTGGGATGTCTTTTAGGATCCTGGGAGTTATTTTCTCTATTTGTTGTAATCTCTAGGAAAAGGTAGATTTCTGCAATGACTGACATAGTATTGGAGCTGAGGTCTAAAGGACCCGATGAAATGGGTTTGGAGGGATAGTTATCATCATCATAATCCTCTTATAATTTTACTAAGTGCTTTTGGTGAATGATTAGAGAGACTACAGAAGAGGAGGCTTACATGAGTTAGGATAGCCTCTTTAAAAATATTTAATATAGTCATAATTTTAAATTTGGCCAAATATTCATTTAGCACATAAAAGAGTAGAGACCCACTTAAGTGACTTGCCCAAGGTCATATATAGAAACTGAACCAGGGACCCTTCCTTTGTTATTAGAAAACTATTGTATGAAAGAGGGAGCAAACATAATCTATTAAATCTCTCAAGCATGCTTTACTCTTCCCTGTCCAGAGCTAATGTTCATGCATTTGTTCTCTCTCCTTTCTCCTTTATCCATGTATGAACCATCCTTCAAGATCCAGCTCATATCTCATCTCTTATGCCACAATTTTCTGAATCACCTCCACTTGTCATTTTTGTTATTTTTATAATAAAGCAAAATTAATATAATAAATGTAATGTTATAGTCAACATTATATTGTATAGTAACATATCATGCAATATACAACATATGTTGTATATTAATGTGTAACATATATTTGAATCATGATATATAATATATTAAATTTAAACATATACACATATATAAATCTATATTTATATGTACAATTGGATAAATATAAATATATTAAAATAAAAAACAATAAATTAATAATTAATCTAATGATATAGTATAATAAAGCAAAATTAATTTCCTCATTGGTCATATTTTTTTAAAAAAATCTCATTCTGTACTGAATCTTTTAGTCAATCAGTCAATAAGTGTATAAGTGCCTACTATGTGCCAGGCACTGTTCTAAGTTCTGGAAATACAAAAAAGAGGGAAAAGACAGTCCCTACCCTTAAGGAGCTCATAAAGGAATGGGAGCGATAACAAGCAAACATTATGTACAAACATGTTGTACGTAGGGTGTTGGAGAAGGAAGCTCCTCGCTGGCAGGACGGGAATCATAGTTCTAGCTTTTTTTTAAAGTACTTAATTAAAATATTCTTTGTTTTGATGTCTCTTTCACCTAAATTGGTGAAGGTAACTGATCAAAAGGACAGAAACAGAAGGAGCATTTTTTGATTTGAGCGCAGAGATGCTACAGGAAATATCACCTTTGCTTCACCTTTACAATTCCATAGGTTCCTAGATTTAGAATTGAAAGGGATCTTAGCGATAATGTAGCCTAACTCCTTTATTTTACAGAGGATGAAACTGAGTCATGAGCATATTAAGTAATTTGCTCGAGATCACAGAGGGAATAAGTAGCAGGTCTAAGGCTCAAACTCAAGTCCTTTGACTCCAAATCCAATTCTCTTTCTACTAGACCAAGCTTCCTCTAACATGACTCATCTTGCCACCTCTAAAATAGTAGATAGAGTATTATATTTAGTTTGGAAGATCTAGATTTAAATGCTGCCTCAGATACATACTAGTGACATGAATTTGGGCAAATTACTTAATTTCTATATAACTCAGTTTCCTCATCTGTGAAATAAAGAGATAGAATTTGATGACCTCTAAAGACTCTCCTAACTATAATTTTATAATTCTATGTGCTTATGATTCCTGAAACTTTAGTTGATTTCTTACTACACCTCACCATCTCTTAATCTGCGTGCCTTCCTATGGCAATAATTAATGAGCATTTCTGAACCATGTCATGAAATTCCAGAGTTGTTCTAGTGTTGATGTGCCACGGGAAAAGTACTGTCCCCATTTGAAATGATATAAAGGCTTTGTTTATGCCACGCGGAGCTTTTTTCCCCCTAGGACAGGGACACTCAAGGAGAAATCTGTACAAAATAAGTTTTTGATCCATTTAAGGGTGCCAGATCACAAGAGGTAACATGGGACAGATTGTAAGAGAGGTTGTTATCTCAGGTTTTCCAGAATAGCTACACATCCTGTGGGAGGATTTTATCCTGAAAACTTTCAAGCCCAGTTTGGCAGACTCCAATCTTTTACACAGTTAAGATGGCAATCATCCAAATATTTAATAGTTGTCCCAAATGACCCTCCACACCTATACCTATTAATATTTCTACTTGTTTCTCTTTGGAGGACGCCTAGCAACCAGTTGTTGAAGATTCGTACTGTGTTTGATTATCAGTTTCTTTCTGTATGTGGTGATGAAATTTTTTCTGAAACAACTTAATGAGAGCCTAATGGTCCAGAACAGGGAACGAGAGCCTCTGGCAATCTCTGCAGTAGTCCCACAGTACTCTGCTGTAGACAAGGGTACAAATTAGTCTCAGTTCCTGTTTTCTGAAGGCTCCTCATCTTGGAATGGATGATTGCCCCCAGGGAAGTAACCCAGGCCTGATTTTTTTTTTTTACTAAGAATTCCTGTTCATAATTTCAATTTTCTTTCAAAGTTATGCTTATGCCCCCAGAGGAGTCGTTTGCATGATGCTTATGACTTGTAGAATCAGCTACCAAGTATCAGAATTGAAAGTTTCTGCACTTTTAATAGCTAGATAGTTGGTGTTGAGGAGCAGTATTGTATGGTAGAAATCTTACTTCTGAACCAGGAAGTCCTGGGTTCAAGCTTCCCTTCTGATGCATTGGCTCTTTGACCCTGGACAAGATATTTAACCTCGGTACTCTAGACAATTCAATAAGATTATAAATTACAAAAAAGATGTACGACACCTGCTTTTTCCCTCTATCACTGAAGCCCCCTTTTCCCACTGGTGAGTTTTTCCTAGAACCTCCATATTGAATCCACTTTTTATGCTCTCCCCACTCCCCCTCTTCAGCTTTTTAAATCATCTTCCCTCAGTTTGAACATAAGCTTCATGAAAGAAGTCTTTCTTTTTGCTTTTGTGTGTATCCTAGGCACTTAGCACAGTGCCTGAAACAACATAAGTACTTAATAGATGCTTCATGACTTGACCTGCAAAACTATGAGTCCTTTATGGGAAAGTTCTCAATACCATTAAAATCTGTATTAATAATATTAGTAAAATACTATTCAAATAATAAAGCACTGATTTATATAATTTCAAATATTATTTAGATTCAAATATAGTTGTTGGAAATTTTTTGAATCACTCCTTTTAAAAATTGGTATGAGGAGCTCTCAGATGAGAATTTTTTCTGTCAATACAAATTGGCTCCTTCTTTGAAAAGCAGTCTTAGAGCTCATCAAGCATTGAAAAGTTATGTGACTTGCCCGGGTCCTACAACCAGCATAGATCCAAGGGTTTTTCTGGCACTGAGGGAGGTTTTCTATCTCCTAAGCCATGTCACTTCTCTAAATATAAAAATAAGACTGAATATCTTGGATTTGTGTGAACCTCTCACAGCACTACAGGAGATTTGCCTGCCTTCAGGTTCTCCTGTATACAATCTGCCTTCTATTGCCAGAATGATGTCTCTGAAACACAATTCTCACCACATTTTTTCTACCCCTTCCACCCTGACAGATATTCATTCAAGAAATTTCATGAGTTTCCCATTCTCTTTAGGACAAAACACAATCAGTTCAGTCCACTATTTAAAGTCCTCTACAGTCTGGCTCCTAGTCTGATTTCCTACAGCATTGTGCCCCATCACACACAGTCTGCTCCAGTCACCCAGACTGTTCCTTACATGTGACACTATCTCTCATCTTCTTGCCTTTGCACAAATAAAGGCTCATGGTCTCTAATGAAGGGGAAGTAAACCACCAGGGTAGCAATTTTCAAACCTTGCCTAAGGCATAAAATGCCTTGTCTAAATGCTGTTTCCAGCTTCTCATCTTTGAGCTACCCTTCTATGTTCACTCCTGTTAAAATGACTAGCAAAGAAATGTCCTAATGGCAGGACTCATGGGGTATTATCAGGTCAAAGGCTGATATATTTTCCTTTGTGCCATGGTAGCCCATAGAGATCATGCACTTTCTTCCCCTGATTCAGGAATCCTAACACTTGGGCTTTATTCCCAGTGCTGCCTTTTGGGTTATGGATTGCTATCCAGATTGCGTGACCTTAGTTTTGCTAAGTCTAGGTTATTAAGTTTACTAAGTCTACTAGGGCAAGTCACTTAAACTGTCAGTTGTTTGATCTAAAATATCTATGAACTTAGATGTTAAAAATTCTTTGCATCTATGAACCTTTCCTTCTAGCAGCAGTCAGGCTGTGTATATTCCTGAGATCTATAAGAATATGAATTAAAGGAAGTTTCTACTCAACAATATTCCTGGATTTTAAATTACTATACGCATATAGCAGGGAAATCAATCAACCATTTGCTCAGTAAGCTTTCACTAAACATTTATTATATGGCAGACACTATATGAGACACTGGGAATAAAAAGGCAAAATGGAAATGCCCTCCCCTTGGGGAGCTTACATTATCTCAGAGAAATTAATTTGACCTTCCCTGATCAGCTCATTCATGGGACCATATCTAGAAACAGTGTGAAAATCTTAGCTCTCTTTACTGTTTTGTTACTTACAATTTTTATCTGTCACTACTTTTTTGTTTTTTTACTCTGTTTATGTTTTCACCTCTCTCTTTTTTAAACTTTACGTTTCCTATATTCTTTTCTCTTTTTCCCCTCTATTTCCTGGGTCTAGTATCCATTCTCTTCTCTTTATCTGCCTAATAAACCTTTATGAGTCAACCAATAGATTTTTCTTGAGGGCCTCCTATCAATACAGTTGAAAGAATCACAGAATTTTAAACTAATAGGAACCATAAAAGTCATCCAATAAAAAGGATAGTCTCTGCCATTAAAAAATCTTATAGTTTAGTTGGGAAGACATGACTAAAGGTTTATGAAACATTCAGAGGCTCATGTCAGACCATATAAAACCAAGTGCTAATTTGTGATGATAGACAACCAGTGGCAATAAATAGGTAGAGGGCTAATGTTGGAGTGGGGGAAATTTTCAAATTCTTCTACTGACAAGTATTACTCTATGACAATTCATATACTCTCTCAGCACTTTAGACAATTAAATATCTAAGACTATAAAGTGCAGGACAGTTGCCCATCTGTATCAGTAGGAATTTTCTCACAATTTCCTACACTAATGAAATCATAGATCTGAACGAAACTTTATATTGGTGAGTAGCAGAATCTTTTAAGTTCATTTATGTTTCTGGAGTTGGAATCAGAAAACACATTAAAAAATCCCAAGAAGTTTCTATTTGCCTTGAATGTAGATGTCTTTTATTTTGACCTAATATGTTTTCTGGTGAAAGATTAGACGGACTCATGAGCTATGGTTTTGAGTAGTTTCTAACTCAAAAAATAATTCAACTTTGGGGTGGACTTTGGAGGGGCTCCTTATGAGGGAGAACCGGGGCTACACATTAAAAAAAGTACATCTGCTATGCAAAATATAATGGAATCATAAAAACATAAAATGTCAAAGGTGGAAGGAACCTGAGAGATGATTTAAGTCCCTGGGTTGCAAACTAACACCCAATGGCAAAATCTAACTTCTGCCTGCTTTTTTTAATGAGCCCAAACATGTTAAACACATAATAAAACTTTATTTTAAAAATTAAAACCATTCCTAACTGGAGGTACAAAAACAGGAACACACTGGCATGGTGGATTTGGCCCTCAGTTATAACTTACTGATCCCCTGATTTGACTCACACAATTTTCAAATAAGAAACTGAGACTCAAATAGATTTGGAAGGAATGTAGCAGAGGAAGAAATAAAAGGACAGGAAAAAGAGCTTAAAAATTTCAGATCATGAAGGTCAAACAGTTATGGGTGATTGTATGCTCATAAATATGGCCACCCTTCTAGGTAGTATGAAGGTAGAGATCATGGAAGCCGAGAGAGTTGATGAACTGGGAGATCAGGGTATCTGACCTGAAATCAACAAGTATATTGCAGTTCCTAACTAGTAGAGAAAGGTTTGGGGGTTGATACAAGAGCAACCAAGATTTTGATTAGGTGAGGAAGATGAACAGAGGAAACCTTAAAGAAGGAGAACTTTGGTTAATGAGAGTACCAGAAAGAGGAATTGAAAGTTGCCCTGAGGAAAAATTATAATCTTACTACATTTATTGACCCAATGTGTTGGGAGTATGAGAAAAGGAGCCCTTAGTGCTGGAGAAGGTGAATGGGGATGCAGTATCTTCTAGTAAAAGAGAGATTTAGGTGAATGCAAGACAATGGAAGAAGAATGAGAAGAATTCTAAGCTAAGGAGAAGATTGTTAATGATAGAGCAGTGTATCTAGGGGGCACAATGAAAGTGGAAGGTCAAACGGAAACAGATCAGGAGAGAGGTAGGACTGAGATATATAAGAATAAAGGGACAGGGCTGCTACCAGGAAAAGTCTATTTTCCTTGGCAGTTCTGAATCACAAGAAGTCAGTGAGGAGGTCAGAGTTTGCTTATAGAACAGTTACTTTTTTTTAACCTTTCCTTATAAATAATGGCCTTGGATTTCCAATTGATAAAGAAAGGAGGGCTAAGTCACTTTTCAATTTCTTGTTATCCCTAAGGTCCGAGGTTCTGATGTTGGGTGTATTCAATTGACTAAAGGTCTGATGTCTGAGTCTTCAGTGATTATATAGAGCTGATTTTCTCCCCTTTTCCAGGCAATTTCAATTAAGCATATTTCTATTTTTTCCACTAGCTTCCATGCCAATTGTACCTCTATCTCTGTGCACCAGTCATGGTGAAGAATTTTTTGCAGTACTGAAAAAAAAGGAGATCAAGAGATTAATTTTCATTCCTCTCCAGCTGAAGGTATCTAATTCCCCACAGGCATTGTGGGGATTGTACCATGAGGTCAAAGTTCTAGACAAGCTCTGCGTGTATTTTAGAGCACTGAGCCCTGGGACCTGATCTACTTCTGTTTCTTCTGAGGTTGAGACCTTTCCTTGAGGTTCTCTGATGCCATGATCCCCTGGACAGAGAGTATCATAGCACATACATTTGTTCTGCAAACAAATTTAGGCCACTGCATTCCACTGATGGGAAGGAATGGGGAGGTCTCAGTAACTCCCTTTCTTAATTAGAAGGGTCACATAGCTACCAAATGATTTTTCTCGCTCTTAGACTTGCTATTCACCACCGGCCCTTGTGTGGTTCCCCATTCTCATTTAATGCACCGCTCTAGCTGTGACCAGTATAAGAATTTGTCACAGGGTTTTATCCCAAATGTTCTTGCAGTCATGGCAGATCATGGTGGGTAGGAGAGAGGGGGTCATTATTTTCTTGTAAAATGTAGCTAATGAATGTAAATTGGGTTATTTTTATTCATAACCTGGCAGGATTCAGGCATGAGGTAACAGCCCCCAAAACACTACATGATCTCTAATTTTTAAATGGTTTAATATCTCACAATCACAAAAATTAGAAAACAAGCATGAGAAAAGCCAAGTTGTTTTTTCTTCCCCTTACACTGCTTTTTCCATCTTCTTGATGATAGCACTTTATATGCTTTTCAGTTCTTTCTTTGTATGCATAAGCCTGGAACTAGTCATGATCTATTTTTCCTCTCCTTCACCATCTCATACATTCAATTATGCGTGAAGTGCTCCATTCATTAAAGGAAGGAGACTGGGTTGCCAGCCTCTCATAATTGCCTCCCTGACAGATGCTATTTTCTCAGTGGTGGTACTTTCCTTTAAACCAAGTTCACAGGTTGCTTAGAAGCTTAGGCAAAAAGTCCCCTTGAATTTCAGGACTCCAATACAAGGAACAACTAACTGAAAAAGTAGCCTATATGGAGGTCATGGTGGGACAACTGTGCAATGTAATTTGTAATGTAAACATTTACAATGTAAACAATGTAATTTGGCTTCTCAGTGGCTCATGGCCTCTTAATTTTGGGGGTGGTGTGACTGAAGCAATGTCTCTTCCAGACATAATCTGAAGTCTGTTCCAAAAACCATAAACTTCCAGACTGTGAGAGGTCATGTTCTAAAGCCAAAGAGCCCATGAATAGGAGTACTTGAATGCAGTGATGTTTTGGATTCCACAAAACATCATCAACTATTTTCCTTTAACGTCTTGTGTTTGAGGAGAAATAAAAAAAAAAATAAACACCAGTTGCGTTTATTTCCTTTCCACCGTGTCATGGGGAATTAGATTTCATAGATTTTATTTTTTTTTATATTTATTCCATAACATAATGAATAGCATAAGGACTTTCTCTGTTCCTCACACAAAACACTGTTTTCTGTACAAAGCCCTTTGTACAAGGATTCATGCCTGGAATGCACTCCCTCCTTACATCTGCCTTGTAGAATCCCTCTCTTCCTTTAAGACATACCTCAAAACACCATCTTCTAAATGAAGCCTCCCTCAATCTTCCCAATTACTAGTGCCTACCTTCCCAAAAGACTTTGCATCTAATACACATACCTTCAATGTATATGATATGTATAATGCACGGTGGTGGTGGTTGTCTGTCTTCGAAGAGGACAAAAAGGATGTCACTATTGTAAAGTGAAATTTCAGTGTGTCCAACTGTGGTTAATCAGACCAATACGAGCTCGGAATGCTCTACCACAGGTTGGGCACATATAGTCTGTGAATATTTGGGGTGAATATCTCAAATTTGTGCATCCTGACTTTACCTTGTGCTGTCTCATTTCTGCTTTGGTCAAAGAGCACAGCATCCTTTCTGATGTGGGCACGCCATGCTGAGCAATCCTGTGCCAGTATCTCCCATGTTGCACAGTCAAATTCAAAGTTCTTGAGAGTGTCCTTGTATCGTTTGGATCACCTGCCCCATGCAAGTTCTCCATAAAATAGTCTTTTTTGGCAAGCGTACATTTGGCATTCGAACAACATGGCCAGCCCATCAGAGTTGCACTCTCTGAAGCATAGTTTGAATACTTGGCAGTTCCACTTGAGTAAGGACTTCAGTGTCTGGTACCTTATCCTGCCAGGTGATCCTCAGAATCTTCCTAAGACAGTTCAAATGGAAATGATTCAGTTTTCTGGCAGGGCACTGGCAGATTGTCCATGTTTCACAGGCATACAACAATGAGGTCAGCAGAATGGCTATGTAGACCTTCAATTTGGTAGTCAGTCTAATACCTCTTCTCTCCCAAATATTTCTTCAGAGCCTCCCAAACACTGACTTAGCTTTGACAAAGTGTGCATCAACCTCATTGTCAATATGTACATCCCTGGAAAGTACACTACCAAGGTAAGTGAACTTATCCACAGCATTCAAAGCTTCTCCCTTTGTTGTAACTGATGGTTCCACACATGGACGGTGTGGTGGTAACTGATGGAGCACCTGTGTTTTTTTGGTGTTAATTATTAGGCCAAAATTAGCACAGGCAGCAGAGAATTGATCCATACTTTGTTGCATCTCACCTTCAGAGGCTGCATTGAGTGCACAATCATCTGCAAACAGAAAATCGTGCACTAACACTCCCTCTACTTTGGTCTTGGCTTGTAGCCTTTTCAAATTGAAGCACTTACTATCAGAACAATAGTTGACCTTGATGATGTGTTCATCCTCATTGAAAATATTTGACAACATGGTTGAAAACATCATGCTAAAAAGCATGGGAGCAAGCACACAGTCCTGTTTCACTCCATTGGTGACTGGGAAGGCACGAGAGCTTTGTCTACTATCCAGAACCTGGACAAACATGCCATCATGAAACTGAAGTACAATATTGCTGAACTTCTCTGGGCAACCAAATTTTGACATAATTTTCCATAAGCCCTCATGACTAACAGTGTCAAAAACTTTGGTCAGATCTACAAACATTGTGTACTGACCTCTGTTCTGCTCCTGGCGTTTCTCCTGGAATTCTCAGGCAGCAAACACCATATTGACTGTTCTTGGCCCTTTCTGAAGCCACACAGGTTCTTAGGTACATGACCATCTTCCAGGAGAAGGATCAGTCTATTAAGGGGGATTCTAGCATGAATTTTGCCAGTAGTGACTAGGAGAGTGACTGCCCTGTGATTGTCTCAGGACAACCTATTCCATTTACCCTTGTAGAGATGGACAGTGGAGGCATCCTTGAACTCCTGGGGCATAACCTCTTCTTGTCATATAACCTGAAAAATTTCAGTCAGCTTTTGTGTGAGCAATGGTCCCCCTAGCTTGAAAATCTCAGCTGAAACAGAATCAGCACCAGGAGCTTTGCCACATGAGAAGAGCTTAATGGCCCCCAAATCTGATTCCTAATGTAATGATTTTCCTTTACATCACAGCAAACCAAAAAACATCACAGAATGACCTAAAAACCTAAAGTTCACATGTCTTTTCCTTTTGGGAAATTTTGTTCTACTTGGCAACCAGGATCAACTCCCCCTCTGCTTCCTAACCCTCCCCACCTCCATCTCTCAAAGTAGACATAGTTTTGAAATCACTGGAGCTCCCACTGTGAACTGTTTCTAGGAAATATAGTATTGGGTCAATCCCAGAAATAATTCCCTAGGTAGTCAGCTCCCAATAGCATACCTAACCTCAAGGTAGGCTCTATGTCTGATCTCTTGTTATATCCCATAGCTTATCCTGCTCATTTAAAATAACATGTACATTTTATTAGGATTTTTTCCTTCACTCGTTATTCAGTGTACTTGAAAGTTATTTTCTCCTCTTAATTCAGTACCCACTCAAAAAATGTTTACTGAATACCCTTATTTGTTCTAGAATGTGTAGGGGAGACAAGGATAATGTGGCTGTCATCTGCTCTTGTCCTTAAGGCAGATATATTCTAATATCCATTTTAAATATAATTTTGAGTTCCAAATTTTCTCCCTCCCTCCATTCTTTGCCCCTCCCTAAGACAGTAAGCAATTTGATATAGGTTATATACGTGCAATCATGTAAAACCAGTTTCCATATTAGTCATGCTGGGAAACAAATAGTTGGCAAAAAAAAATACAGTTAGATAAAGGAAAAACACACACACATAAAATAAAGAAACTGAAAATAGTATGCTCCTATCTGCATTCAGACTTCATAGTTCATTCTCTGCATGTGGATAGCATTTTCCATCTTGAGTCTTTTGGAATTGTTCTAGATCATTGTATTTCTGAGAAGAGCTAAGTCAATCATAGTTGATTGAAGATGTTGCTGTTACTGTGTACAATGTTCTCTTGGTTCTGCTCACTTCACTTTGCATCAGTTCATGTAAGTCTTTCCAGGCCTTTCTGAAATCAAGGCACATGTATTCCAGGAAGAGAAATTAGAAATGCACAAAAAATAGATAAAGTACAAGGTAGATTTGACAAGTTAAACAAAATACTATAGGAATTCAGAGGAGGAAGAAACCTTTTATGATTTAGATGCTCCAGAAAATATGATCAGATCACAGTGGGGCAAGGGTAGGTATACAGGCTCCTGTTTCAGTATCACAAGGTGTCCATTAAGACATGGAATGAGGGAGGGAGGGAAGAAACACTTATTAGGCAAATGCTACAGATCAGAGCTGGATTTATTTTTCTGTTGATTTTCTAGCCTTGAGAGTGATGAAGAAAACACTAATAATGCAGATTAAACTTAACAGTGTGGCCTGTACCCATGCTTTATTTTTCTTTATCTAGAGACCTGTTGGTTACACATTTACCAGCAAACCCATTTCTGAAATCCTTGATGGGGTTATTCCTAGGAAGTTCACAGCATAAGTTCACAATTTTCCCTGCTGAGTTCCAGGATTCCTGGGGAAGATGCATCTTCCTTTCTGTGGACCCTGGGCTACGTGCACTTCACATGACCTCAGGAATAGCTGGGACTTCCTCTGACTTTGATTCAACTTTTACTTTTTTGGATTCTATTTTTTTCAGCTTAGCTTCCTCTTGAATGATCTCCTACTATTATGCCTTTGATTCTGTTTTATCCATTTTGAACTTGAAATACTTCTCTACTAATAGCTGTAGGTTTTCATGGAGAAAGTGAAACTTAACTTGAACCCTGAAGCATGTATAGCGTTTCAACGAAATGAAATTGGGGTGGAGAGAGGAAAATTCCAGGTGGAGGGAACAGCATAAGCACAAGGTCAGAAGTAAGAAAATAATGGGTGCATTCAGGTCAAAAAGAAAGTCAAAATTTCAGAGCAGGTCTTTTTAGCTGAAGTATGCAATCAATCATACCTAGGGACGGTGTAGAAGTAGGGAGAAGCATGTAAGCCCAAGGATCAGAGGATCAAGAACCTCAGAGGCCACACAGGGCAAACTCCAGTTTCTCAAATGAGGGAACTGTGACCCAGAGAGGCTAAATGACTTGCTCAATATGTAAACCTGATAATGAACATTTTCAGGAGGGATTCTGTTTCAGTTGGGAGAGGGATGGTGGCATTAAAGATATATGTAATATGTTAAATGCAAAAAAAGCATCTTGAATTAATGGATAGAGAGGTTAGATTAAAAGGTAGAAAAATCTGAGTTCAAGTTTTGTCTCATATATACAGACTATGACACCCTGTGCTGAGGTTTCATGATGTGTTGTGGCAGAACTGTCTCAAACAATTCAGTCAGACCTCTTCTAATCCAAGGATAGGCATTTATTGAGATTGATGCCTCTCATGAAGCGGGATAAGTTCCAAGAGGAACCAGCAACTTCAGAGAAAACAAGATGGATTTTTATACAGGAAAGATGCAATTTATGTAACAGAAATTTACATAGAATATAGGAATATGATTACTATTAAAAAGGCAGGAAGACTTTGTTAAGGGATTAGGTGATAGAAGAGAGGTCCCATCTCTGGTTTGGTGGTTAAACATTCTGGTCATGCTACCCTCTAAGTGGCTAGCTATTGTCTTTTCTGGTAAAGATAGATAGTTAAGTATTGTGGTCCTGTCTTGGACTAGATGGATGATGTGATTGTGATTGACTACAAGAACACACAGGTTTCTGTTGGAATGAGTCTGGGGATCATGACTAGATAGAGGCAGTGGCTGGGTTCCCATGCCTGCTGTTTCTGTGAGAAGTATGAGTTTCAGGGACATAACTGTTTTGCTAGTGAGAAGTGAGGCATATATGAAGACATTAGGACATTGGCATGGGAGTAGGGCACTAGGTGGGTACAGTGTACCTGTAATGAAGTTAAACTATTGGGGCTGGGGGCAACTCCATTAAAACTCCATCACCTGGGCAAAGAATTTAGTCTCTCAATTCTCTAGGCAACTAAGACTATAGGTTGTGGAGAAACTGGCTACTCCCACTGGTAGGGGGAGGTTTCTTATCTGAGAACTCTTTATCGCAATAAAACCATAGTCCCAGTCCCTCTCCGCTTTATTAAATACCAGTCCCACAGATAGAGGCTATGGATAGTTTTAAAACTAGGAGTGTTGGAAGAGAAAGTTATGTGATCTCCCATTGCTCTAAAGAAGTACATTTAACTCAATCAGCTTCCTAAGTGGAAGGTGACGGGGGGGGGGGGGGGAGGATGACCTCTGTTTATGTTACTTTGAAGTTATACTACTTGTGTGTCTGGGGATATAGAAGAAATAGGCTATCTTCATCATCTGAGAAAACCCTAACGCTAAACTCAGCTGACTCCATGCTAGAAGTGCCTTCATTGAGATGCTTTCTTTCCCTACTGGCAGTAACCTGATCAGAGGAACCTAGATTCTGACAAAACAAATTACAGGAAATGATGGAGAAGACCAGGAATCCCAAATGGTGATGAGTCTTGAACGGATGAGTAAAGATCTGGGATTTTATTGACTGTGTGAACCATTAGGCAGTGGTGATATGATTTGAAATCTACACTATGGAGGATTAATCTGGCCTTGATATATAGAATATGCTCACTTTAGGAAGAAATGAGAGGTGAGAAGTCCCATTAGGAAGTTCTTGCCATAGTTCATGTAAGAGTTTACAAGGCTGAAAGCAGCAAGTACTATAAGGAGAGGATCAATACCTGTGGGGTCATTGTGGAAGCAAACCAAGTCAAGAAGCATTTGTTAAGTACCTAAATATGCTAAAAACTGGAGATGCAAAGAAAAGTGCAAGAAGTCATTTTTCCTCAGGAGTTCAGCATCTAACGGGAGAGAATGCAGAAGGCATAGGCCTGGGCGATGGTCTTCTCTTTGAGAAGATTCAAGAGGATATAAGCTAATCTTCACAAGTCTACTGAGAAATAATATCAGGCTGCCCTGGGACATCATTATCCTTTGTATTTGAAAATGATACTGTCAGAAGCTTTGTTTCCAGTGACAGGCTTCCTATTGACAGGGTGATGAATTGTATGCTGCAACATCCACTCAATATCTTTTTTTCTAACACTGGAAAATATAACTAAGACAAAGGACAGAGAAGTAAAACCTTTTCTGCTTAGAAAAGTAGCCTAGAAATGGATCCCCCACTACTGCAAGTGATCAAGAATATTCTGAATAACCACTTGTTAGGAAGATTAAAGTAATTCCTGTATTATGAGGGAAATTGAATCAGATGATCTTCAAGATCTAAATATGATTCTATCATTTGAATTTATGATCCATTCTCTAATAAACCTGTCAGACTTGGACCACTAACAGATGGACTAAGATTCAAGCTGGACCTCTGCTTAATAAGATGGCTCATTTTTCCATGACCCTGGACTGTTTCTGAGAACATCAGAATCTGGTTCATGTCTCTCAAAGAGTCCTTAGTCCACTAAGATTGTAATGCTTGAGTCCTATGGACTCACTGGCATTGTCACTGGAGAGAGAAAAGGGCTTCTTGCTTCTCAGTTCTGGTGCATCTTCTGTAGTCCCTCTTCCCTTCTGTATAATGGACACCAGTTTGATCAGCAAGTCACTAGAAGAAATAGAGTGTTTAATATCTAATTTCCAAGTACTTCCTTTTCATGTTCTATGTCTGCGGTCCGGTAAGAGTATTATTTCAAGATCACACAAGTTAGCAATTACATTGTTGTATTTCCTGAATAGTTTTCCTAGTAGCTTTCACTCTACCAAAGTGTACATAGAATTATGCAGTTCTTTCAACAGTGCCCATAGCACAATCCTAGGAACCTCTTCCCCTACAAAAAATAGCCCTTGGGAAGGGTTCGTCCTTATCATTGTTCGCCAGCCTTCCAATAACTGGGAAGCCTTAGTGGTGCTCAATTCAGCACAATTCAATGATGCTTTCTTTACTCCTCTGAAACTGGCAAAGGTCTTTCCTGATTAGAACACTGTCAGTACAGGCAAGGAATATCCAAGGAAAGGAAAAGGAAAGGAAAAAAAAGAGAAAAGAATAGAAGGAACAAAAAGGAAATAAGAGATGAAAGGAAAGAAGAGGAAAGGAAAGGAAAGGAAAGGAAAGGAAAGGAAAGGAAAGATATTCGATTTTAATCATTGAGCTCTGAGAGAGGAAGCAGTTTAAATCCTGGAGAATTCTCTTTCTTCTTTGCGGGAGTGAAGACCATGAACATTTCTCATCATCGGTACTATTAGACCTGGTGGATGTGTGGGTTCATTTTATTTATCTGCTTTCTGTCTTCCTTTTTACTTTTTGTATGAGAGATGCCTCACTGGGTAGGGGGAAATTCAGAAATAAAAGTAACCTAAAAAACAAAAAATATAAATAAAAACTGAAACTAAAAAAAATTTTACACCTCATTTCCCCCAAAAGAGGAATTTTCTAGGAATATCAGAATCTGTCTTCTCACACAACACTTACAAACACTGAGACCAAAAAATGTAAACCACAGAAGAAACATTAAATATAACAAAGAAGAAAGAATAAACCCCAACAAGAGCAAAAACATCCCAAAATACGTAGTACCATTTCTAAGGAGCTTTATTTGTTTACCTTCTCTCCATGGATTAATTCTCCTAGGAAGTGAACAGGATATTGCTGAATATAGTACCAGGAATGTGAGTGGAATTGGTTCCTTGGTAAAGGGGAGTGCGCACGCGCACGCGCACACACACACACACACACACACACACACACACACACATTTTACCACTTATATGCTTCCTTCTGGGCCCTATTCACTGTCTCACTCTCATATTTTATTTCCACTGTCATTCTTCTAAATTTTCTCCTTCTATTTGCTATAGCTGCCTCATTCTGTATGAAAAACATATGTGTAGAGCTTTTTAGCATTTTGTCTGGCTCTATGGTGGTCATTTCTAGGACAATTTAGTGACTTGTGGATACAGAACTGGGCCTGAGTTCAAATTTGATCTCACATATCTATTCCTTGTGTGAACCTGGACAAATCACTTAACCCTTCTGCTTCAGTTTCCTCATATGAAAAATGATCTAAAGAAGGAAATGGCAACCCACTTCAGTATCTTTGCCAAGGAAACCTCAGATGGTGACACAAAGAGTTGGACATGACTGAAAAGTGACTGAACAACAGCAAATGGTCACTTCCTCCAGGCTGCTCAGCACTCCTTGGGTCCACCATACACATATTTTGCTTCCTCCTTTGTGCATGTACTTTCAAGCTCCCTTTCCATCCCGAGCAATAGAGGATTGAAGTCCAACATCTCGAAAAAAATAAGTCAGGATCAAAGAGTATTAAGAAACTAGTAGGATCATAATATCACAAATTTAGATCAGGATGAGAACTTTAAGACCAACAGGTCTGGACCCCTCAGTAGAGATAAGGACACGGAAACACAGAGAATTTAAATGATTTACCCAAGAGTCATGGAGCTTCATTAGTAGGATCTGAACTAAAGTCTTCCTGGTTCCCATAAATGCTATGGTGTTATTCCATTCCTCCCAGAAATACAATGGGATTTTGGAAATGTCTTGATGTCCAGGATGAATTTCAAAATCTGTCACTCATTTCCTTTGGATGACATGTTTTCAGGAAATCTGATAAATGACTATATCTTCAGAGCTTCAAAATGTCCATCTTTCACTGAGGTCATGTTCTTTTCTGTCTCTTCTGCTTGTCAAGGTCAAAAGAATTGCCTCATGAAATCATGAAAGGGAGTGGAAGAAGATGAGATGGGTAGATAGTATCATGGAAACAGCAAACATGAACTTGTGTAGACTTCAAAAGACAATAAAGGACCAAAGGGCCTGGTGTGCTATGAATCAGTGGGTCATGAAGAGTTGCACACTACTGAACAACAACACATCCAATCTTATAAGCAGGAAGGAATCTTAAAGTCACTTAGTTCTAATTCTTCATCATTTTCATGCTTTGACTTTTCTGATAAAAAAAATGAAATCATTTTAGCTAGAGCCCTACTATAAAAGAGAAGGTGCTCACACACTCAGCTTCCTGATTCACTGCCTGAATGAAGATGCCTGAATTTGACTGTTGTCTGTAGTTAGTAGTTTGAGGCTTCACCCCAGAGATTGAGAGATAACAGACATCGGAGTGATTTGTAGACAAAGCATTAGATTGGAGAGAAAAGAGATCTGCAATCTGTTCACAGATATGCAAAGGGTACATCCAGCCTTAGCACAATCACTTAATCTGTCCCTTCTCCCCCTTTGTAAAATCATCTGTTGGTCAACCATAAGTAGTGATCCTACAGGAGTGACCCAATGTATTGAATATACTAGGAGATCTTTGGAAGAAGTCCATTAAGAGCTCTGAAAAGCCTGCCTACCGACATCAGAGAGGACAGCAATCATCTCATGATGAAAGATGCCAAGTAGTATTTTTGAGGCCATTATCGTTCCTCTAATATAGTTGCAAAAGAGCAGCTAGGGAGCATGGTAGATCAAGTGCTGGGCCTGGAGTCAGGAAAACTAATCTCCCTGAGTTCAAATCTGGCCTCAGACACTTACTAGCTATGTGACCCTGGGTAAGTCACTTCACCCTATTTGCCGCAGTTTCTTCATCTACAAAATAACCTGGAGGAAATGGCAAATTATTCCATTATTTTTGCCAAGAAAATCCCAAATTGGATCGTGAAGTGTTGGACACAACTGAATCTATAACAACAGAAATGAATTCTGAAAGGAAAAACAAAAGACCAAGAGATCTAGAAGACAAAAGGAACACATAATGTCTCAGAAGTTCTACTTTAATGCAAGGGAAAGGGAGATGGGATTTAAATACCTACTTTGTTTTCATTGGCAACTTACCTGAAACTTTCATACTTTAACCTCAGAGCCTAAACTCAGCTGCTAGAAGTAGATATATTGCTAATTATCAACATCTTTCTGACCCTGGTGCACTAGAGACATTTCCAAAGTACAAAAGCAACATTTCCTTTTTTCCTACAGTCAGCAGATGCAGGAACCAGAGACTAGCCCTCCCACCAGGAGAGTGTGTCTCCACAAAGGCTTGTTGTATTGCTAAATGAGACTCTGTGTGTCATGCCCTGCCAACTTGGTTTTCATGCTCTGTGGTTTAACAGGACTGTTTCCTGCCTTCTAGTCATATGGAGCAGTTGGTATTTCTGAGAAGATAGGCATATATCATTGCACAGATAAACTCAAAATAAAAACTTACTAACATCTGTCCCTCTCCCTGACCAGCTGTTTCATGTAATGTGGAACTAGAATCTGGATAGCTATTGTCTATGAACATGGTTCTATTTTTATTTCAACTCTCTTCCAACAACTGTCAGATCAGGGGGTTCGTAGTTCTGTACAGTAGTTCCTGTCTCACTGCCTAAGCAATGTCAAGCAGAAGGGTTCTTTTTTGACTCCTGGAGAAAGAAATATCAAGTCCCATATATATGAGTTGGGTTTTAACCTCATGCCTTCTCACTTTCAGATACCTGCATTCTCGATAGTTTTGCCATTGGAAATATAATATGGCCCCAGGGACTTGGGGCCAATTGGAGGAATGGCCTCATTGCAAGGAGTGAAGTAGTTTGGGGCTTTGTGAGATCTTTCACATTTCTTTTGCAGAATATATACCAGATGTCAAAATCAATGTTGGCTTTTATGCTATATCCTTTTATACTATGTCATAGAACCATAAAATTGTAGTCCAACCCCTACCCAAAGTATAAATCTTCCCTTTAATATCCCCAGCAGGCATCCTACTGCCTCTTGTAAGAGCTGAAACGATTGGAAATTCACTTCTAAAAAGACAGCCCATTTCACTTTTTGATAGTGCAAATTATTATAGAGTTTGTTTTTATATTGAGCTGAAATTGGATTCCTTAAAATTTTCACTATGGCAGGGGTGGGGAATCTGTGGCCTTGGGGTCACATGTGGCCCTCTAAGTCCATTTCACAAGGCAAATCCCCTTAACAAAAGGATTTGTTCTGTAAAATGTAGACTATGTCGAAAGACTTCACCCAAGGACCTAGGCCACATGTGGCCTCAAGGCCATAAGTTCTCCACCCCTGACCTATGGGTTCTCATTCTGTCCTTTGGGGTTGAGAAAAATAAGTGTAATTCCTTTTCCACATGACTTTTTAAGCAATCTTGACTAAGGAATCATATTTGGAGTCTTAAAGAGCAGAAGAAAATAAGAATCTCCATACTGTGTCAGGCTAACTTTCCATTCAGCCTAATGTTATATCTTTGCTAGTGGCAGCTGTGTTTTTCTATGGTAATGAATGAGTTTTCTCCTTGATTTCAAGCTTAACATCTCAGGAATGGAGTCTTGTACATCTGAGTTACTCTTATTCCATTAGAGTTCTATCAGCCATTAATTTATCTACACTATGTTAAGAAGCTATTTGTATTTTCATTCTGGGTCATGAAGTTATGTAGTTCAGTAGAAAGGGTCAAGATCTAGAAGGTCAGCCATATGAATGCTACGCCAGGTTGGGCTGTTGACTAGAAGTGGAGCCCTGAGTTAGTCCTTTACTCTCTATAAGACTTGACTGTCTCATCTATAAGTAGAGAAACCAATCCTGCGATCACTCCAAGGATCAAGTGAGATGGTGTAGCACTGCTCTGAAAACGTAAAGCATTGTAAGAGTATAAGGCAAGACCATTATTCCGTTCAACATTATTTAATAAAGCACTTAGTATATGCTTGATTGGGACAGTTAGGCGGTACAGTGGAGAAAGCACTGGGCCTGGAGTCAGGAAGACCTGAGTTCAAATCTGGCCTTAGACACTTACGAGCTGTGTTACCCTGGGTAAGTCACTTAACCCCTATTTGCCTCAGTTCTGCAACTGTAAAATGGGGATACACTAGAGAAGGAACTGGCAAATCACTTCCAAATATTTTTAAAGAAAATTCCATAGACAATGTCCATGGGGTCACATGGATTTGAACATGACTAAACAATTATTAACAAAAACATATGCTAGATGCTATGCTAGTTGCTACAGAATATAAGAATTTTAAAAGTGGCTCAGTTCCTACTCTTAAGGAGCTTATATTAAGTTTGGCAAATGCCTTCCTTTCTATCCTCTCCCCCCTCACCATTTTCTTCTTTCCAGATTTAAAGAATGATTTCTTTTATAGTGTTCTAGAATATGATCAGTCAGACAATAAACATTTATTAAACACCTATTGCATACCAGGCACTGTGCTAAGTGCAGGCCAAGACATTAATAAGCACTCTATGTGTATGTGTTTCAGGATTTCATTGACTTTGTCTGTACTGCCTTTCATTCATCTTCTTTTCAGTCCCCTGGATTACTTTAGGTGTTCTTCACTGATCTTCTCCACATACTCTATTCCTTCTTCAAACTACACCACGATAGGAGAAGGAAGTATGGTACAGTACAAAGAATATTAATTTCAGATTTCAGAGGACTGAGATTCAAATCATGCTTTTGACACCAAGTATTTTTTTAACCATGAAAAGTTCACTTAACCTCTCTTTGCTTCAGTTTCCTCCTTTTGAAAATGGGAGAATTGTACTAGATGGCCTCTAAGCTGATGATCTATGAAATGCACCCAATATTCAAATATATTGAAAGTCAGGCTAAAGAAATTCATAGGACTTTAAGAGCTTAAAAGGAACCTTTGAATTTTGTGACTAACTCCCTAAGTAACTTTGGGCAAGTCCTTTCACTTCTCTGGGTCTCAGTTTGCTCATCTTCAATAACAAGGAATTTGGACTAAATTACCTTAAAGTAATTACTGCTTGAAGTCTATGATATTGAAAACAGGTCATATAGTCTAAATCCCCTCATTATATAGTGGAAGAAAACAGAGATTAAAATGGGAAAGGCAAGCATTGTGACAAATTTCTTCAAATTTGTCAATAGGAACACAGCTAGGACCTGACCCTAGATGTCCTGATGACTTCTGATCAAATGATCTTTCTGCTGCCCCACAATGCATCCCTATTTACTATCCCTGTAAAGGCAAAGGCATTCAGTATTTTCTGTCCTCGGGGCAGACAAGATTTTTTCTTAGGCAATCTTTGTACTTACAAAGGCAATAAGGGACATGCATGGAGTGCTTACCATCTAAAGACCTCTCACCTTCTAGCCATTAAAAAGGCAAGTATTTTGAGTAGCTTTTCAGTTTTAATGATAAATTTGAACTGACCTAAGCACATTGTATTGCCTGCTCCCTCTTAAGACAAATGATACATCTTTGTCATAGCTGTTGTTTTTGCTCTTTATTCTTTGTAATAACAGTGCAGAAGACCATAGTCAAGTGCTTAATCAATGGTTGTGGAACATGGTGAAACTGATTGGCTTATGTGAGAGTGGGACCAATGAGGAGTTCTGGAGTGGCTAGCTGCAGTTAGTTACTGAGGTCTTGGACAGGGTCTCTATTGGCAAATGATACTTAAAGCCGGATATTTAATACAGTTCACAAGCTAATCATTCTCAGTTCTAACAATTATATCCAAGGGTTAGGATATGACTGGGAGCCTGACCAGGTCAAGTGAAACCTTGAGAACCTGTACTGACCAACAATGAGGGATTTGTAGGTAGGTAACAAAATGAAGTAGCATCAGATCATTTTCATCCAAACAGATCAACTGTCTCCTGACCTGCACTAGCAGTTTTTGGAACCAATATAATATTTCTAAGAATGACAAAACTTATCCTCAATATCCTCTTTCATCTCTCCCCACCCCCAAACCTGCTCCGTTAACTGATTGTTTTGTACAAGGCAAAGGGGTATGCTATTCCTACGTATGATGGGAAAGACTGTTCATGTTGGAGTAACCATTATTAAACTAATTAAATAAACATTCACTGAACCTTTAGGGTCCACTTGAGATGATATCTCCTCTAAGAAGCCTTCACTGATGCCCCTTGTCATCATTAATCTTTCCGTTTTCTGACCTTGCAGAGATTTTATAATCCTTTTCTTCTCACATGCCATGCTATTCTGCACCATCATTTGCTTTGCATTTTTCTGAGTTTATTATGTAATGTATATTTTCCCTTTAGTAGACTACATGATGTCTAGATTTATATATTATCTAATCATTACCATATCTTCTCTATGTCTAGCACAATGCTCATTAAATGTTGTATGAATGAATGAAGAAATGAATATTATTTTTTCCGTGTGTACATGTACTTGGTAATTCCAGTACTAGACAATAATTAGAACCAGATTATTAGGTTCGAGACTTTGAATCAATTGTTTTTGTGCTTCCTCGAATACAAAAGGTTTTGAGTCTTTTTTTTTTTAAAGATTTAAACTCGTGAATTCAGAGTGAATTTACAACAAGAAAATGCATTCCATCAAAGCAGATTGACCCATATCCTGCAATTAGTTTTAGAGAATTGCTTAAGGTCCTGAGAGATTGTGACTTGTTCAGGTTGGACCAGAGTTTAAACTTGAATTAAGAACTTTCTGATTCCAAAGCAATCTCTCTATACCCTATACCATGTTGCTCTGGGCACAGCAGGCATTAATAGGTTGATGAATGAATGAACGAATTCTGAAATGTTCAAATGAACAGTAAAAATCTAAAATCTTTTCTTCTACAAAGAGTAAGAATTGAACCACTTGAGAAAATATTCTTTGCTCTCCAGTAATTCTTTTTTTACCTTCCTCTGTTTCTATTTTTATATAATAATGTTCTTAATAGTCTATCATCCTTCTCTGTAAGACATTACAAATGAATTTATATTTTGAATTGATATAGTCTGACTACTCAGTAAGTCAACTGTTTAAATAACTTTATTTTGGATTAGAGTCATTGTGATAGCAATCAATTTAATGGTAAAAATTGTATAGAAAGTTCTTACATTTGGTGTCAATGTCTTTATCTTCATCCGCTCTCCATTTTCATTATCAATGATTATTTAAATTGGTCTAAGTTGAACGTTTCAACTGTGCATAATATCTTTTTTCTTTCTTTTATTTTTGCACTAATTTTGATCTTTCCTCTTGTGAGTTTGAAGCCTGACTTTACATAAACATAAACTCTCACATCAATAACAAATCATTGGCAAATAATCAATTTTATTGTGATGTTATTTAGTACTCATCATTTCCAGAAACAAACATTATGAAAAAAATTTTCATCATGGATACCGAGGCATGAGGCTTTTATGTTGTCTATAACCTTTGGGTGCTTTTTATTTCTTATTCTTGATTCGTGTTTTCCAGTATTTTTCACCATACTTTCCTATTCCTATCTATTCTCATTGAAATAACAAGTATCACAGTATATGCTGATTTAATTTGGACAGACTTATTAAGTTCTTGATAGAATTTCTCTACCTCTTTATCCTTTGTAGCAGATGTTAATGCATAAGATAAAATAATTTTCATGGTGATCTTATAAATACTGTTCACTGCATCATATTCATTGCAATATAAGATGACCAAATGTTCCATGAAATGATGTTCCCTATTAGCATTGGATGCATGGTAAAGTCAATTTTTATAAATTCTTTATATGATTCTTCAAGAAGCTGTGGAATACCTAGCTTCACTTTTCTCTTTTTATTTAGGAAGAAAATATTAAGATTAATTGGACTCTGTTATTCAAAGGCTATGTTTACTTGCTGATCCCTTGACCAAGTTGACTAACATTTATAGTACCCACTTTCAATAAATGAATTAATTGTGAATTTTTAGATGAATAAATTCAATAAATAAATAAATAACCACTTTATAAATGACCAAAAAATGCAGTGATTTTTAGTACCTTCTGCCTTTTTTCCCTATCTACCCACATAATTGAAGAAGCAGAAGGGAACATCAAGGAGTAAAGATTATTTTGTATTTTTTTGGTTTATTTTGTAGGTCACCATAGTCAAAGAATTCACCACCACCTGTTACCATTTGCCAGTTAGTCAAGTAATACTCCATTTTCCGTCAGCCGCTCTGCTTCATTCAACTCAACAAAACATCAGGACTCTCTTAATAAAATGATTACCTGAAATCCCATCACTATGCAAATTGACTAAGTCTTTCCTAAGCAACACTTTGTCAATTTCCTTAGTTGCCTTTTCTTCTGATTAGAGAGTTGCAGGGCAAGCAATGAATTCATCTCAAAGCCTTCTACCATTGAAGGCTCAAGATTTTCAGAACTTTCCAAGTAACTCTTCATTCCTATCAGCAGCTCACCTTGATTTTGACTACACAAAATATTATATTGCTATTATAGGAACCTTCTGAGGACCCTTCCTTTTCAGCTTTCTTTTGGTCTTTTCCCAGGCCCCATTAAGAAAATCATAAAATACATTCCAAAGACATACATGTAACCTTTGGATTATGTCCTGTTTTCCTGTTTAATATTATCAATGAAAATGTTTCCTTATGACAGGGAAGATCTAGATTTCACTATAGTTAATTATAGCACAGATTCTGGCACATAGTAGGTGCTTAATACATCTTGAATGAAATCGAACCAACTGGACAGACTACTGATGAGAAAACACTCCTCAGTTGGGTAGGCTGGTCCCTTCAAAACCTTTCAAACTGTTGCACAGATACTGAAAATCTTTCTAACTTCATAGAAAGTTCAAGAGAACATACTTCCATGGAATAAATTTTGAGAAACCAGGGTCATGCCCACCATGATAAGGTATCAGAGTTGCACTTTGTGAAATACATACATACATACACATACATATATACACACATATGCATATATGCATATTTGTAGATATGCACATGTATATATGCAGATATGTTATATATCCATATACATATAAGGTTATGCTCCTTAATAATTTAAAACTTTAGAACTGCTCTAAGACTTTTGGGATATATAGAAAATAATTTTCACATAATGTTTTTACTAGGTAACATATACAGTCTTTATATTTGTATTATCTTTGTGAAGTTGTCAAGATAAATTCATCAGTAAATATATGTGCTCAGCTTCAGGCAACATTGAAATTTAGAAAAAACTATATATGTACATAGTAAAAACAACAAGAAAAGCTGTATAGAAAATCAAGAAAATTTCCTTTCCTAACACACTGTATTCTCTACCTGTTCTTCAAGTGACTGTAGAATCTGTGATCCTCATGGTCCTTCAAAATCAATGAAACAGCCCCCTTCCTAAACAGCATAATCACCTAATGGTTTAATCCACTGATGGTTTCAGTCTTTGAATAAGAACACAGAGCCTCCAGGAAGGACCCCTTTGCTAAACAGAAAGTGAATGAAGCAGTGCCACAATCCATGGTCTATCATTTTAGTCTTTCATCAAGCGATAACGACTCAACAACAAGGGTATACAGTAAGTGATCTGAAAACGTATTGTTTAACTACAAATGTCTCTGTATTTAAATGACATGTGACTTTTCCCAAACATGTTAGGCTTTAGCACAAAAAAGGGGCTTTGTCTCATTAGAAGTGAGTTGTTCATGTTTCATATCAGGTTTAGTGACATATCTACTTTATCCAGAGTTTCTGATTTTCCTTCATTGACACACCTATAGATTGAACAAAACACATACACACACAAACACACATACACATAAATACACAATATTTAATTGGCATATTTTATTCTTAAATTACATTCATGTCCCAATATCTTCTTCTCCTCTGTCCAACCCAGAGAAAAATCTCCTATAGAAAAAAAGGAGTATTTGTTTTAAATCAGATCCACAAAAGTAACACAAATAAAGATTGAAATTAGTCAATGTTTCATATTCATAGTTTCCTACCTCTTCAAAGATGGAAGGGAAGTAAAGATTTCTTTTGGGTCAAGCTTGATCATTAATTATAACGATGGCATCTGTTTTTCAGTTTTACTGTCATTCTTTCTATTTACACTCATTTAGTCATTGTGCATATATTTTTCCACCTACTCCACTGGAGAAGAAAACGGTAAACCACTCCACTATCTTGGCCAAGAAAATCCCATGAACAGTATGCCCCATGGGTTCATGCAGATTTGGACACTACTGAATGACCGAATGACAACAACAAATATATTTTACCTGGTCTTATTTTTGCTTCATTTTCAAACATTTTGAAACAGTTCACATAAATTTTCCATGCTTTTCTATATTCTTCTTATCCTTTCTTATATACCATTAATATTACATTACTCATGTACATATATATTCATATATGTTTGTTCAATCATTCCCCAAATGATAACATCAGAGAGTTTTAAATGTTCAGCTGTGGAGTTTGTACTTTATCTAAGAGGGACTAGATGCTAGGAATTCAATTAGACGTATTAAGGATAGTAATGAAGAATGTAGTGGAATGGATGGAGTGATGGACTTGGAAGAAGAAGGTGTGGGTTCAAATCCCACCTCAAATACTTACTAGTCCTGTGATCCTGGGAAAATTACTAAACTTCTGCTTCATTTTCCTCATCAGTAAAATGCTGTGATTGGACTGAATGGCCTTTAAGTACCTTTGTAGATCCAAATTTATGATCCCATAATGAATAACATCTTTACATCTGGGCTAAAAAATAATACAGCAAGATTTATGCAGCTAGCAAAAGGCAGAAATATATCAGTTCTTGATACTAATCAAGTAAATTGTTAATATTCATGAATAGATATGGTCTCTTCACTGCAGTAAATAAATCCTTTTTTCAAGAATAGTATGTTACAAAATGACCACTTCATCATTTACTTATTCATTTTTGTCTCTTTTTCTTCATTTTTCTTTTATTCAGAAAGTAAGGCAGATTTTCTTTATCCTTTGCACGAAAACTCAAAAATGCCAAGGTGACAAGGGAGGCCTCTCCAACTTTAGGTCCCAAATACATCTTTTTCATTACACTATTTTATATTCTGCACAAACCAGTGGTTGTAGACTCCTTGACACCCAGGGCTGTGTCATTCATTTTTGTACTGATACCTAGGACAGTGCCTTGAATATTATAAGTGACTGAGAAATGTATGTTGTATTGAATAGTATCCTAAAGGGAAGTTAACATGTTATTTTAGAACTTTTTTTTACCTCTTACTGTGACAATTACTTCTTGAATAATTACTTGCAGTAGTGGATTAATTGTAATACAGTTTAAATCCCACACTTGCGTTTCTCTTTAACCTCCATATGTTCTGGGGCTCTTCCATTTTCATGTTAGGTATTCTTAAGTAATGCCAACTCATTTTAGCATCATCTCAAGTTAAGCTATGGCTGCTATAAGAAAATGATAAAATAACATTGCAAAGACATGCATATAACTTTTGGATTATGTCCTATTTTCTTGCTTGATATTATCCATGCAAATGTTTCTATCTGACAATGAAGGTCTAGATTTCACTATAGTTATCCATGCTTCCAGTTAATTGTTTAGCTTACTTCAATTGCTTTTAAAGGCAATTTCAGGTATCTAGGTGACATAGTGGCTAGAGATCTGAGCCTAGATTCAGGAAGACCTAAAGTGAAATCTGACCTTAGACACTTAACTAGTTTGTAAACCTGGACAAGCCACTTAATCTCTGCCTCAGTTTCTCCAACTGAATATGGGATAATATTAGCACCTACCTCACAGGGTTGTTGCAAGAACCAAATGAGATAATATTTGAAAAGTACTTAGCCCAGCATCTGGCCAAAAGTAAGTGCTTAATCAATGCTTGTTCCTTTTCCAGTCTCCCTTTAAATGGACTCAGAAGTAGAGATGAAAGGGATCACAGGATCCATCTACTCCAACCTCTCATTTTATAAATGAGGAACTAGTAACTTGCCCAGGATCACAAGTGTCTAAACCAGGTTTGAATTTGGGTCTCCCTGACTAAAAGTCCAGCACTCCATCCACTGCTCAGGAGGTAGCAAGGTGGAGTCATAAAGTAAGAAGTAGTTTCTTCTAGTAGAAAGAGTTCTTGATTTGGGATCAGAGATTTGCATCCTAAGACTGCCACTTGTTTTCTCTGTGACCTTGCCCTAAAACTTTTGACATCCTTGAGACTCTGTTTTTACATCTGCAATATAAAGGTGCTAAACTAGAAGATCCCTGAAATTCTTTTCAGTTTTAAATCTATAAGCCTATAGAAATGTGCCAAGGTAGAGTGCCATTTCATCTACCAGTTCTCCATCTAAAATGGAGATATAAACTTGTGAGGTTATAGAGAAAAGTGTGGAAGGAATGCTCCTCCCATACCTATCTCTGTAATCTCACAAGTTTGTCTGTCTCTCTATGTAAGAGAGAAATCAAACTAGTAAAATTTCATATAAAGCATTCTTATTTTTTTTAATCAGACCCATGATTCCATCAGTATCAGGAGATTCTCATAAAGAGATTCCTTTCCTAAAGTAAATGCACAACTTATTAGCACTTAAAAAGTCTTAGAAAGGTATGTGGTGATACTGAGAGGCAGACGACTCACCCAGGGTCACAAGAATAGTAAGGGATAGAACTAGAGTTATATATTCTATTCCCCTGATTCTAAATCCATTTTTCTTTCAATCCCATCATGCAGTATCTTCCATATCTGGGCACTTTCTCCCCTGCCCTGCACCGCCTCTTAGTCATGGTCAATTTGAAAAAGCTTTTGTATACCAGATGACCCTAATAGCATTTGTAACTCAACTACCTTCTTGAAAACAAGGCACAAAATCTTTCAAAATTAGCTGAACCGTCCATTTTCCAAAGTGGCTATATCCTTGAGATTTGTTTTTGTTTCCATTTGATTTTAAAGTTTCCTTGAATGAAATCCAGGAATTTGACAACCTTCCTGCCACACACACACACACACACACATCCCTACTTGGACTTTTGGGGAGATATAGGCAATAATTCTGGTTCTTACCTAATTATGATCACTAAAAATACCAAGAGAAAATGGACATTTTAGTTGGTTTATCATCAATATTCTCAACAATAACAACAATCAACTTAAACAGTAGCAATTGTAAGGAAGTAACTGACAGAAGGGAAATGGCTGATAGCACTGGAATTTTGGAAGTGGTCCCAGTAGAGCCAAGATTGGAGTGTAGTGTGCCAAGAAGAAAGCCTAAAGTGAAAAATAAATACAATATGTTCCTTACAGTAAAGTTTATGTTATGCTTGAGGGGAAAAAAATAAAAGAGCTTATATCTGGAACTACTTATGCACATCCATATCTAGATAATGTGATTTAAAAATCACCAGTGCAGATCTGTGTTATGTTTCTATGGTATCATCATGAACAAATAAGTTCCCAATGCCTTACACCGTGCCCTGTGTCAATTAATTTGTTGTTCAGTCATTTCAGTCATGTCCAACTTTTCATGACCTCATTTGGGGTTTTCTTGGCAAAGAAACTGGAGTGGTTTGCCATTTCCTTCTCCATCTCACTATACAGATGAAGGAACTGAGGCAAATAGGGTTGAGTGACTTGCTGAGGGTCATACAACTACTAAATGTCTGAGGCCAGATTTGAATTCAGAGAGACAAATCTTCCTGACTCTAGGCCTGGCCTTCTGTCCACTGTGCAACTGAGTTGCCCTGTGTCAATTAATTTGCTTTTAATTAAAATTTGCTAAATTGACTTATGAGAGAAGACCATCAGCATTCTTCAAGCAACCTGCGTATGAATATTTCAAAGATATGGCATGTGAAACTCTTAATGAAATCATAATAGCTGTCATATAACACTTTAAAGCTTGCAAAGTGCTTTACATATATTATTTCATTTAATACCCACAATATTCACAAATGTAAAGTCTTGGGTTCAAAGAATCTTCACAAGTAAAGACAGTAAGAGACATAACTATATAGTAGTTCATATAAAAATATTGGGAGATTTTTAGTGGATAACAAGCCCACTAGTTAAATGTATAGATAAATACATTTATTACCCAGTACATATTTCTTTTGAACGTCCCAAGTTTATTAATCTCAAGGCTCCTCTTTGTGTCTCCTCTTCCTAAAATTCTAGTATTTGGTCCATGAGTTCGTGTTTCTCTTATTTGTAATGCTCAAAATTTTATACAGTTGGATGTTAAAAATTAATCTGTCCAAAAGTTTCTATTGATATCAGAAGACTGCTATTTGAAGATTGAAGATTGATATTTTGGTGTTTTTGCCCTGCTGTATAAGTTCAGTTCTTTGGTGCTTCCTAGTGCTAGCATTGTTTTTGTTGAAGGAAGTAGTTACTGAATCTGGTCCTTGATAAAGCAATGGAACTTCTTTAGTTAGTTTGGGAGAGGAAAAGAGTAATTGTATAGAATAAAACAATACTTCTCAGGGAACTTAAAATCTCATAAGTATGATAAGACAACACAAATGGAAACAAAATAAAAATTAATTTATGATAAAATGCAAAAGTTGAGTATTATGTGATCAGATGAGAGAGAAACTATTTTTAGCTCACAAGAAAAGGAAGAAATGGTGGTTTGGCCTCCACCCAGGAGGTGTAGTGTTCATTCATTCAATCAAATCTTTTATTAGATACTTGCCTTATGAAAAGCACAATTACAAGTACTTGTGGAAGTAAGAAGTTGACATCAGAAACAACCTATACTAGAGTAGATCTTACAGAACAATAAAGAAAGTGAACAGGAAGTCAGGGGAGATGGATCTGCCTTTGAGTCTTCCTCACTTACCATGTGACCATGAACAAGAAAGGATCAGTTTCCTAATTTGTAAAATACATATAATATTAGCTATCATGTTTCATTTACAGTATTAACACTCAAAATCAATGGAGATGATGCATAAAAGTACTTTGCAAGCCTTTAACACTATACCTTGGCTGCGAAAGTCAATAGCGTCTAAGATATAAACATAGTATGTATACATTAAAGTTAGTTCATTAGATAGTGGCTAATGAAAATTCTGTGGGAGATCTGATGGGAAAGATAATTTCTGACCACTGTGATCAAGGAAGTTTTCAAAAAGGAAAATAGTGTTGGAATTTGAGCCTAAAAAGGTGAAGCAAATCTTAACAGGCAGAGATGAGAGAACAAGATTGTTTTCAGTGACTAGAATATTGGGCTAAAGTCAATATGATGATTAAAGACAAATATAATGTCTTATAATTGGCTTCAAAAATACAAATTTCAGGATATTTTATTTGTGAAGTTGGAGGAGATATGACTAGATAGCAGTTTATATAAAAATATTGGGAGGTTTTAGTGGGTAATGGTAAAAAGATGCCAACCATGTGATACGACAGCCAAAAAAAACTTAATGTGAACTCATTTTGAATCAAAAGGAACAGATAATATCCAGAAAAAAGAGTTTATGGTATAGTTCATCATCTGAATTGGTCAGATTCCATCTGGTGTGTTGTCAATTTAGGACACAAAACTTCAGTAAAATTGTTAAATAATAACTGAAGAGTGGTCCAAATAGTGAAGTGTTCCCCTATATCTTCTCTCCTTCCCAACTTCACTATTAACATCAAAGTATCTGCCAAACTCCCAAACAGACCTCCAATTTCTGTGTGTCCCCAATTCCATATTCTCACTCACACTAGATAATGTAATCTATTACCAAACCTTGTCATTTCTGTCTTCACATTTCTTATCTACAATCCCAACTCTCCACTCACCTATACTTAGTTCAGACCTCATAGGTGTGATATTCTTCACTCAACCCATCTTCCACCCAGCTACCAAAGTGACTTTCCTAAAATAAAGATCTGGCTGTGTCTCCCCCTAGTAAATACATTTCCATAACTCCATATTGCTTCTAGGATCAAATATAAACCTCTCCGACTGCTTCCCACTTTCCCAATTTTTTTACACTTTACTCCCTTCCATTCACACACCCTGCAGTCCAGAACATGAACCTATCTGCACTTCTTCCAACTCCATCTCAATGTCTTTGTATGGGCTGTCCCCTATGCCTGGAATGCTTTCCTTCTCACTTCTTTCTCTTAATTTCTTTTGGATTTCCTCATGTCTCAGCAAAAATTCCACTTTATGCAGGCCTATCCTTGTCCCTCTAGCTGCTACTTTACTCTCTGAGATGACTTTCCATCTAACCTATGTAAATAATGTACCTAGTTATTTTTAAATAGTATTTTGCTTTTCCCAATTATATGCAAAGACTATTTCCAACATTCATTTTTTAAAAAAAATTTGTTTCAAATTTTTCTTTTCTTCCTCTCTCCCTTCTCCCCTTCCCAAGATGGGAAGCAATCTGATATAGGTTAGACATGTGCAATCATATAAAACATTTCCACAGTAGTAATATTGCAAAAGAAGAAACAGAACAAAAGAGGAAAACCATGAAAAATAAAAAAAATATGAAAATAGTAAGCTTTGATTTCCATTTAGATTCCATCAGTTCTTTCTCTGGATGTGGATACCACTTTCCTTCAAAGATCTCTTTGCATTTTCTTGGATCATTGTGTTGCTGAGAAGAGCTAAGTCAATCAGCATTGATTGTCTCACGATTTTACTGCTACTTTTGTACCTAGTTATCTTCATGTGGTCTCCACCATTAGAATGTAAGATGCTTGAAAGTAGAGATTGTTTTTGCCTTTCTTGTATGCCCTGCACTTAGGACAGTGCCTGCCCTACAGTAAACACTTAATAAATGCTTATTAACTGACTAACCAACTGAGTCTATTGTACCAAGTTAAGGAATTGAGGCTATTTAACTTGGAGAATTGAGGACCAGGGAGGAGAGGGGAATAAGGGGAGTATATTGACTGTCTTCAAAATCTTCAAAGACTTTAAGACTTTGAAGGGTCGAATCCAGATTTTGTTGCAACCAGAAACAAATTCCTTAACAAATAGGATTGTCCAAGAATTAAATGATTTGTCTCGAGGGCTACTGTGTTCCCCCTTCCTAGAAGCTTACACAAAGAGACTGACCACTATATTAGCAATCACATAAGCACAAAGGGTAGACTGCTAGCACAGATTCTTTGATCTGCTTCTAAGAGGTCCCCAATCTTACTTTAATGAAACAATACAGACAGATAGGTAGAAAGAAGTAAATATCCAAGAAAAATTCAATAGACAGGGCTCCAACTGTCTAAACAGAATGATACAACCATCTACATACACCACCAGACTGGAAGCACATCAACATCTGAGTAGTGGGGGGGGGGGAAGGGCGCTTAATAAACAGCTACCTAGAGTCTAGTTGAGGGAATCAAAAGGCCCATCTCATGAGTGAGCCCCCAAAGCAAAATGCCAACCTTCCTGAATATATAACAGACAGCTCCTGATTGGCTCAGAGGCAGAAGGCACAAAAACTTTTTGGCTGAGAGAATTTAAGTCATAAAAGGTGGAAGAAGTAAGACAGGGTCAGCTTGTAAGGGGCCTTGAATGCCAAATTAAAGAGTATGAAATTTGACAGGAAGTGGGTATCTACAGAAGATTTTTGAGCATGGGATTTAATAGATATGAGTGCTTTCTTCCCATTCTTCAACCACTGAATTCTTATTTGTATTTTAAAGTCCACCTTGAATGCTAGTTCTTCTACATATCTTCTGTGGTTGTGACTTATCCTTTGACGAACTGTAAGTACCAATCTAGAAAAGATCTCAGTATCACTTTACAACTTGCCCATCTCCTAACACAGGTAGGCAAAAATACTCAAATGTTTGTTGGATGAATCAAATGCTTATCCTGTCCTTTGAAAATCTTAAAGCGCTATATAAATGGTAGTCAGAAGAGATAAAGAAAATAAAGAGAAGGAGAAAGTGGAAGAGGAGGAGAAATAGAATAATTGAAATTGGAATTGGAATAAGAAAAAAAGATGAGGAAGAGAAGGAAGAGAAAGAAAAGTAAGAAAAAGTGGAAAAATAGAAGAAATAAAATTGGAATAAGAAAAGAAGGAGGAGCAAGAAGAGGAGAAATAGAATTAAATTAGAATTGAAAAAAGGAGAGGAGAAAGAGGAGGAGAGGAGAAAGAGGGAGAAGAGAAAAAAAGGAGAAATACAAGAATTAAAATCAGAATTGCAATAAGAAAAGGAGGAGTAAGAAGAGGAGGAGAAAAAGAAGAATTAGAACTAAAATAAGAAAAGGAGGAGATGGAAGAAGAGGAGGAAGAAGGAGGAAGAAGGAGGAAGACGAGGAAGGCAAGAAGCTAGTTCTCTTTGTGTGGGAAGGGGGCAGGGCTGGTATATTTTAGGTGCTTATTGGCAGGCTGATTACACAATTAGAGTTGCCTAAGATGTTGTGCAGGCTCATTACCCCAAGCCTTCACTGATTTTTGGTAATGAAGCAAAACAGATTTGGGCAGAGCAAGGCATTCCATTACCCAATTACTGTTATGTGTTGTCAGAAAAGAATTAAGTTATTCGAACACATCCATCCTAGCCACATTTTTGCATAAGCTCATTAGTCTGTTGTTCTAGGAGCAGATTCCTCTTTTTAAAACCCTTATGCCCTCCAAATGTCCTCTGGTCTCCCAAACAGGACCTTTACAATATGGGGATAGGGAGCAGAGCCCTGTTCCAGGAGAATACTGCTAATTTGAAAGCGAACAGATTTCATAATTCCATACTTCTGTTATGCTAAACATTTGCTGTTAAATCTCTCAAGAAACCTCTCCTCATCCATTCCAAGTATCTCCCGAAGTCCCAATTTAATCCACTCTCAAAATTAAGAAGAGATACACAAATCACATTCTTCTTGTCCTCAGTCAACCTTTTGCTTTTGCTTCATTTTGAATACCAATCGTTTAAGTTTTGGCTTGGTCTGTTTTGTCTGTTTAAAAAGTCACCATCAAAAGGCCTTAGTGGAGGTTTGGGTGACTGCCATTCTCTGTCTAGAGAAGGAAAGAGATCCCTTATTGCCGGGGGCAATGGCATGTAAATATGTCTCTGAAAGTTGTTCCTGAGGGGAACTCCCAAAATGTGTTGAGCAATAATGGCATTCATGGAATAAGTCTATTTTCTTCCTCCAAAAAGACTACTATGAAAGACAGTACTCCTTTAACTATGTAAGCACTGATTTTTTTTTTAATAAAAAAGTCAGTCCCAGCTCATGTACCAATGCCATTCCAGACAAATGTCATATAATTCTTCTAATACAGTACCCTGTCAAGGTCTTTGTCAGTTTAAGCCAAAATCTTCAAAGGAACTTCAAGAAGCCAAATCAGTCTCTTCTTTGCCACCATCCTGACTGACATTGAACATCATCATTTAAACACAGGAGTACAAGGGGAGAGTAGAAAAGTGGAAAAAACTCTCTTTTAAAAAATCTTTGTCCTGGCTGAACTTGGGGGTGGGGACACCATAGAAATTACTGGGTGAAACTCAATTCATCCCTTTAAAAATATTTTCATGAGTGCTTAAATCTAACTGGAGTAGCCACAAAAAGAAGGCTTAAATTATAATTCCATGTGACCTTTCTGCTCCCAGTGAAATTCCCTGAATGCCAATTCAACATTGACTTTGGACTTATGCTCTTCCAATGCAGTCAGCTATAATGCCATGTTCCTGCCTAAAAACAAACGGGGAATCTTCTCACATGCAGTTAATGAATCAGAATCTTGGGAATTTAAAATGTAAGTAAACAAAGCAAAAATGAAAATTGGAAAAGGAAATCTCAAAGCAATGTGGCACAAGGCCATTGTTACTAGCCTGAAGCACTCAGTTATTCTTGAATATTCAGCCTCCATTCAAGGCAGAGTTTCCTGGCAGTCAAACTGCTGTGCCTGTCTGTCTCAAGCTACCCTTAACCTGAGCCCAGCTTGTTCCATAAAAATCTCTTCTGATTCTGAAAGGCAATCTTGGCTTGGGTTAAAAAGAGTTGATAGTGTTGCTTTCATCTTCCTGGCCTGATTCTTGTGCTATAAAACAATAATTCAGGAGCATTTGTCATGCAAGATTTAAAACCATCCTCCCGTGGCAGCTTTGCCCTTAAGTCCCCTGCAGCTGGGTGGCTGCTGACGTTAATTAGGAAGACAGCACAACAGCAGAGTAATCTTCCTAATCCACTGCTCTCATCATGTCACCCTCCCCTCCCAAATCTGGAATGATTCCTCATTGCCTCTCGGATATCTTCCTTAGCTTGGCACTGGAGACCTACCATTATTTGGTTCTAACCTGTTTGATTCTGTGAGTACCACTCTCCGTCATGTGTATGATGCTCCAAGAGAAAAGGACTATTTGCAGTTGCTCCTGATTCCCTACATTCATCCCTTTCTTTTGTGCAGCAAGGTGGATCTGGGAAGACCAGAGCTCAAATTCAGCCCCAGATGCTTAATAGATGTGTAACCCTAGGCAAGTCACTTGTTTGCCTCAGTTTTACCATCTGCAAAATGGGGAAAATATAATAGCAGCTACCTCCCAGAGTTATGAGAATCAAATGACATAATAGTAAAGTGCTCTACACAGTCCTTGGTACATAGTGAGTACTACAAAAATGGTAGCTATTAATAACATTATTATACCTCATGCTGCTTTCCTCTTATTTTCCACTATTTTCAGAATATCTTTTTCATTGCCCATTGAGATCCTAGCCATATTCAAGGCCCTGTTCAGGTGCCATCTCATCCACAAGCTGTTGCTAGTCTTGACCTACCCCAAGGTCTTTTGACTCAGATCTTTTATAGAGAGCACTTTATTTGTATTTCTCTATCATGTCATGTGACGAGTCTAGGGAGCAGAGGTCAGCGAAGTTGCTATAAATAACAATTTGTGAGCCTGGGCAAAGTGATATGAAGCATATCCTTAATTCAGTTGGTGGAGAGATAGTAGGCCCCCTGGCATACCACAAGTCCCACTGCTAGGGGAGACCACAGAAGGAGCAGGAAGGGAGGGAGAAAACCTCGATCTCATAACTTCCTGTTTTAACTATTTATTCTTTCTAAGCAGATACTATTCGCAGACTTTATATGCTGCTAAAAACCTCAAATACTGTCAGTAACCTTTGTTAAGTTGGGATAAAGCCCTGGAAATACCATCCCAGATATGGTTCAGGCCACTCCTGAGTCCCTACCACTTAACTTTATCACATGGACTTATTTTTATGTTAACCTATCCTAAGACCCAGATGGTTAGTGTCTTCTACTGGGCTTTGACTCAACCACTTGACCTGGCCTCCTTCAGTCTCCTAATATTAGGACTCTACGTGAGGAGAATACTATGTGGTTCAATCCACCTTTTTCCCCTTCTTTTTCTCCTTTTTTTCTTGAAAGCAACACATCACTGCCTGGTATTTTCAAGGGGGACATAAACTATAAAATGCTGCAGAGTAAATATATCAAGAGCAGAGAAGAATATAATGACAGATAGAAAAAATCCCAATACTTCCAACACTTGAATAATGGCCCTGAGCATGGGAATCAGGTAGTACATCAATTTTACTTGAATTTGTTCAATCGCAAGTTCCTCCTATCACAACTCCACTTTAGCTGACATTTTGCTTCTCCGAACTGTTACACATTTGGCCTCCAGAATCTTTGTTGCCATTCTCATGGGAACAAATCAATTAATTAATAATTGATTAAATAAACAATAATTAACATATTAATGTTAATAATAATAGTAAATTTTTTTTATTATCTCTAGCACCTAGTAGAGTGTCTAATACCTAGAGGCAGGTAGGTAGTATAGTGGATAAAATACTGGACCTGAAGTCAGGAAAACTTAAGTTTAAATCTAGCCTTAAACACTTATTAGTTGTGTGATCCTGGGCAAGTCATTTCACTTTTGTCTCCCTCAGTTTCCTTCTACCCTTCAGGGCTATTGTGTAAATTAGGTGATATATGCAAAGCATTTAGCACAGTACCTACCACATAGTAGGAGCTTAATAAAGGCTAATTTCCTTCAGTCTTTCCTTCCTTGGTCATATGCTGAAATATTCTAATAATCTCCCATTGCAGGACCAACTCAGTAAGGATATGAAAAGAACTGCAAATTTCATGTTGATTCAAATACTGACTTCTTTGCCCTATCCTATCAAAGTGACAAACACTCCTGCTCTGATTTCACTTGCTCCTCACTCTCATTTCACCTAAAATTGGACACAAATACATTCAAAAACACACTCAAAGTTGTTCCCTCACGATACTCAAATAGTCTATCCTGAATCATTTATCATCAGCAATCATCACTTGTAGACAGGAAGTTCTTCTAGTGAAGGAACCTTGACACAGAGGGGAGTTTTAGCATGAAGGATCTATTTTCTAATCACAAAGAATGGTGTTCAAACAATACCAACATCACCCTACCTAGGTCTGTGCTCATAGGTTTACTTGTAAAGCACAACAGCCTACGACCTTTCCAGCAAAATCACTACCTATGGGACCATTCACCATTTTACCTAGACATGAGTACACTGAGGAGGATTTTTAGTTATGGTCAATCAGATTTAGCTGCACATAAATGTCTTTAATATCAGAGCTGTCTAAAGTAAAGGAATATTTTTATTTCAAGAAACTGGGATCAGTTTCTGAAAGACTTTTCCTAATCTACATGCCTCAATGCTATGGCACCAAAGTCTGATGTAGTGGAGGGAAATTGAATTCTTTGTCTTTTAAATAACTAAATGCCTTCAGTTAAATTTTAATCTAATCAAGATTCAATTAATTAAGTGTATATTGAATGCCTGCTATGTGCAAGATGCTAGACACTGAGAAAAATGCAAAGATGAACAAGAAACACTTCATGATCTCAAGCTGTATGCAACCCAGTTGCCAGAGAATAATGTGTATATATACATATTCTCCCTCTTTCTCTCTCTCTCTCATTCTCTCTCTCATTTCCCCCCTCTCTCTTTCTCTTTCACAGACACACACATACACACACCCACACATACAAACACACATACACACACACACAAAGATCATAATAGTTGGAAATAGTAAATGCTGGATGGGTTTAGGGTTGATAGGTATAGTAACCAATGTTGGTAGGGTTATGTATTGATATAACCAGAAAATAATTCAAAACCGTGAGAAGGTTTATTTAACAATGTATAAACCAATCAACTAACCATGTAATAATCATTTATTTGACACCTACTATTTGCCAGGTATTGTGGTAGGTTTAAGGAACATAGAGATACAAATGAGATGACCATTCATCTCAAGGTGCCATGGGAAAATAAAATGTGTAGAAAGAAAAAGAAGAAAGATGACACAAATACCACAATGCTCATAGAAGCATTTTTTCTTGTGATAGTAGGAGATAAAAAAAGCCTGTTGAATAGAGAATAACCTGAACAAAGTGCGATATATGAATATCACATCATAGGCTATATGAGTATCACCAGCCATATAGGATGCCTCCATTGTCCATCACTATAAAGGTAAAGGGAATAGATGGTCCTGCAACAATCAGAGGGAAGGTCCCTCTCTTAGTCATTGCTGGCAAGATCCTTGCTAGCCTCCTTAATAGGCTGCTCCTTCACCTCAGAAAGGCCCAAGGTACACTTGATATGGTGTTTGCTGCCCAAAAATTCCAGGAGAAATGCCAGGAGCAGAACAGAGGTCTGTACAGAACATTTGTAGATCTGACACTGTTAGTTGTGAAGGCTTATTTGACTGCCCAGAGAAGTTCATCAGTATTGTACATCAATTTTATGATGGCACATTTGCCTGGATTCTGGATAATGGACAATGCTCTCATGCCTTCCCAGTCACCAATGGAGAGAAATAGGGCTGTGTGCTTGCTCCAGTACTTTTTAGCATGATGTTTTCAGTCATGTTGTCAAATACTTTCAATGAGAATGAACACAGCATAAAGGTCAACTACCATGCTGAAGATAAGTTCTTCAATGTGAAAAGGTTACAAGCCAAGACCAAAGTAAAGGGAGTGTTGGTGCGTGATTTTGTGTTTGCAGATGATTGTGCACTCAATGCAGCCTCTGAAACTGAGATGCCACAAAGTATGGATCAATTCTCTGCTGCCTGTGCTAATTTTGGTCTAATAATTTACACCAAGAAAACACAGGTGCTCCATCAGTCACCACCACACCATCCATACATGGAACCATTGTTTACAAGAAATGGAGAGGTTTTGAATGCTGTGGATAAGTTCACTTACCTTGGTAGTGTACTTTCCAGGGATGTACACATTGACAATGAAGTTGATGCACACATTGTCAGAGCTTGCTCACTGTTTGAGAGGCTCCAAAGAAAAGTTTGGGAGAGAAGAGGTATTAGACTGATTATCAATATCAAATTGAAAGTCTACAGAGGCATTGTACTGACCTCATTGTTCTATGTCTGTGAAACGAGTACAGTCTGCCAGTGCCATGCCAGGAAACTGAATTGCTTCCATTTGAACTGTCTTAGGAAGATTCTGAAGATCACCTGGCAGAATAAGGTACCAGACTCTGAAGTCCTTGCTCAAGCTGAACTGCCAAGAATTCAAACTATGCTTCAGAGAGTACAACTCTATTGGGCTGGCCACATTGTTTGAATGCAAAATGTACACTTGCTAAAAGGATTGTTTTATGGAGAACTCCAATGGGGCAGGAGATCACATGGTGGTCAGAAGAAGCCACACAAAGACACTCCCAAGGTCTCTCTCAAGAACTTTGTATTTGACTGTGCAACATGGGAGACACTGGCACAGGATTCTTTGGCATGGCATGCCCACATCAGAAAGGGTGCTGTGCTCTTTGAGCAAAGCAGAATTGAGACATCACAAAGTAAATGTAGGATGCACAGATTTGGAGTAACCACCCCAAATTTTCACATGGGCTATCTGTGTCCAACCTGTGGTAGAGCATTCTGAGCTCATATTGGTCTGATCAGCCACAGTCAAACACAATGAAACTTGACTTTATCATGGTGATATCATTTTGGTCCTCCAGGAATAAAGGACAACAACCCACCATCCATATGAATAGTATCAGCAACAAAAGAAAGAATTCGGAGAAATATAGGAAGACATATTACCTGATGTGGAGCAAAAAAAATACAACAATGTCAATTAAATAACTGCAAGGAATTGAACTCATGATAAGAGAAATAAGTGATCTTTGTTCTAGGAAACAGATGAAGGAACATACTTTCTTCCCTCTTAGTAGAGGGATGAGGTGTGGAATATTGCAAGCACTGTCAGAAGAGTCTTCCATTCTGACTAATTTTTATTTAAATGTTGTTTCTTCTTTGTTTCAGTGTGACCCATCGCAAGTCACTTACATAGTTTGCCTCAATTTCCTCATCTGTAAAATGAGCTGGAGAAGGAAATGGTAAACTGTTTCAGTATCTTTGCCAAGAAAACCCTAAATGGAGTCACAGAGTTGAATACAGTTGAAAGTAACCAAAACCAAAAAAACCCACAAATTTTTTTTGTTACAAGAAAGTATTCTGAGAGTAAAGCACTGACTTTCCTTGTATTCTCAGTGCTTAGTACAGTGACTGTAACACAGCAGGTACTTAGTAAATGCATATTGATTGATTAAAATGATTGTGGTGTATATAAAAAAGACACCAATAAAACATTATTAAAAAAGAATATGCCATGTACACAAAGAACTATAGAAAAAAAGTACAACATGAAAAAAGAAGAGGTATAGAATGCTACTGGAATTTCCTAGGAAGGAGAGTTACTGTTAGCTGGGAAAATCAGAGATTACATAAAGCAAGTAGCATTTGAGTGGCTTTCTAAGGATGACTAGGATTTCAGCAGATAGAGATGGAAAGAGGAAGTATTTCTGCATATGGAGTCAGTGATTAAGATAGAGAAAATGAGACCATAGATGGAGTTATACTATGTTAATGCGAATGGTAGGTAGATGGGAGCAAGATTATAGATGACCTTTAATGGCAATCTAAGGATTTTGGCTTATATTCAGTTGGCAGCTGGGAGCCACAGAAAGTTTTTGAGTATCAGATCAGAATGTGATCAGAATTGTGCATTGTCATCAATGTGTTTGGTGGATTAGAGTGAGGGTGTGGCAGGGAGACTTGTTTATTTTTAATAGTCTGGGTGAGATAGTAGCCTCAGCTAGGGGAGTGAAAGCTTAAAGAGTAGAAAGTAGTCTAATTTGACTGAAGCCTACAATGCAACTGATCAACCATGATCAACAGATCTACCATGTGCCTTGGCATGGTTTTGGTCCTTGAGACACAAAATAGGTCACTGAATTCTGCAAGTGATATTAATAGATTACCTCTAGCCAGAATAATTTACAATACAAATGAATCATCCATACTATGTAAGAGTTTGATGTTAGGATGTAGGTGGCCTTGAACTTAAAAAGAAGCCAGAGGGAAACAGAATTCTTGCTTTTTCATAGAAATCTCTGGGAAGATGAAGATGCATAATTAAACTCAGCTGCAGCTTACTCTCTTCTAACTGTACCAAATCTGAGGACTGTAGTGTCTCATGCTCTAAGGAAAAGAAAACAATAAATTACCTGCTCGCTGAATCCAGCATGGATTTTCTCATCCATGAATTTATGAGACAGAAGGAGAGGTATGTCAGGTCAGGCAGATGGTAACTCCCTTCTGTTCACAACTAGTCTGATCTCCAAACTCAAATATGCTATGCAAAATTGGGACTAAAAACCTGGTGAATGTAGCAATTGTCAAACATTCTAGAGTGCCACATTTAGACTACATAGGGTTATTGGCAATGGGAAGCATGTCACTTAAACCTGAGTGGTCAGACTAATCTAGCTACAAATTTGCTTGTTGTGCAGATTCTGAGTTTTGACCTATATAACCTACAAGTTTTTACATAGCGTCTAAAGGAAGAAAAAAAAATGAGGCTATAGATTAAAATTGAAACCAATGATGGACAGTGGTTTTATTATTTATAAGATATAATTTGGTTTCATCCATGTTTCATGGGCTTTGAGTGATTGATAGAAAACATTCATATTGCCTGACAAAGGAGACATCCAGGTTAGATTAAATGACCTCTAAAATTCTGCAAGTCTATATTGTTTTTTAACTTCATTTGTCAAAACTGTCATTGAGGTCCTATTCCAAGTCGTGGAGATGACCCTAGTTTCTCTAAGTCTGTGACAATAGAGTGCAAGGCTTAGAAAACTGGAAAGACCAGTGATGAGTTATGCAAAGATCAGAAAGTCAAATCTCTAAAAGTTGAGCTACCAGTTGACATTTTTTGGTTGTTGTACATAGAAACTCATGAAGCCTGCCTAATAAGGGATCAAAGAGGCTGCAAACTGTCACAAGTGAGCAAAGTACCACATTGATGAAATCACTGATTGGTTGAATTATTAAAGAAATAAACTCATAAAAATGATTTAGTGACATCATGGTATAGAGCAGGGGTAGGGAACCTGAAGCCTAGAAGCCATATGTAGCCTCCTAGGTCCTTGGGTGTAGCCTTTTGACTGAACCCAAGTTTTACACAACAAAACCTTTTATTAAGAGGATTTGCTCTGTGATGTTTGGATTCAGTCAAAGAACTGCCTCAAGGTTGTAGGTCCCCCACCTCTGGTGTAGAGTATAGAAGTATGGTCTTGGAATCAGGAAGACTTGAATTGAAGCTCAGCCTCTGAAATTTACATGATGATTGACTATGGACAATCACTTCTTTAATTACTAAGATAATGTTGTTACATCATAAGATATGAAGGAATTGACCTCAGTGAAATCCCTACATTAATTAGAACGTAGGTCTAGATCTCTGTGTGTGTATATTTATAATTATGAAGAATATCAGCAAAAAATGGGAGTGCCCTATGAGAAAATGACCACTGTTCATCCAAGTAATAAGTATGGAGAAGGACAAACCTCCTTCCATCTCCAGCCCCCTTCCCACTAACCATCTTGATTTGTGAAAGAGTCTTAATCTTCATATGATATTGTTTTGTCATTTGTGTTAATTGTTCAATAATTATTAAGCACTTCCTGTGTGCCAGACACTAAGGTATTGCAGAGGTGAATGCAAACAATGAAATAATTATCTACCTGCAAGGAGCAAAAAGGGTAAGTACAAGTAGCATAAATGCAAATATATACAAAGTATTGAAATACAAGGTAATTTGGAGGGGAAAACATCAACATTTGGAGAAATTACGTGGCAGACGGTGCCTGAGCTGCATCATAAAGGAAGACAGGGACTCTGAACCCAGAGACTATTGAGATAGACACACAATACCAATTTAGGAAAGACATGTAAAGAGAAGGGTACAGTATAGTATGTCAAGGAAGGTTTAAGTAATGTTGGCAAAATATCCATTTTTAAAAGATATCTTCCTTCTAAATTTAAAAATATGGTCATTTCCAGCTCTGTTTATTTAGTGCTTTACATTTATAATGCATCTCTCACCAGAACATTTCTAAGTTCTTAAAAATCCTTAATTAGACCTCATGGGACAAGTGGCATTATAAATTTTCTTGGTCTTGATAGCTATTTAGAAGCCAGGGAGATGGAAGGAAGGTCCCTTGTTCTTATCTCCAAGTCAAATGTTCAACTCTTTCTCAAGGCTTATTTTACTGGAGAAAGAAAAAGGTTTTCCTGTATTTAACTGTTTGACCAAGACTATGCTAGGTGGCCTACGAAGAATTTATACTGAAGTTGGGAAAACAATATGAACAGATCAATAATCAATTTTTCTCAGTGCTTCCTTTGTGAGGAGCAATATACTCGGGGCTACGGGAAATCCAAGGCTTAGATAATAGACAATCCTTGCCTTCATGGAGCTTGTAGTTCAGTAAGGACACACTGATGAAGATAACTTATACTATATGACATTACACAATTGAACTGAGAGAGTTATAAAAGAAAGTGCTATTTGAAACTTGAGGGGGAGGGTGGATGCCCTCTGAAGTATCGAGAAAATTGTGAACAGATAATAACACTTGATTTGGCCTTAAAAAAAGAATAGGAATTCATTTGATGAGGAAGACAAAGTAAGGCATTGAAGGCATGGAGATGAGTGTGACCAGACTAAAGAAGTACAACCTAAATTTAGAGAGTAGAAAGTAGTCTAATTGGACTGAAGCCTACAGTACAATTCAACAATCAACAACAAATTCACCAATTGCCTTGGCATGATGCTAGGCCTTAGAGATACCAAAACAAAAAACCTATGGTCTCATTAATGTAGGAATTTCACTGAGATCAGTTCCTCTATATCTTATGACATTGCAACATTATCTTGGTCATTAAGAAGTGACTTGTCCATAGTCAATCATCTAGTAAATTTCAGAGACTGAGCTTCAATTCAAGTCTTCTTGATTTCAAGATCATACTTCTATCTATTTCAGGTCCTGATCATAAGGATTTTATGTTTTAACAGGGGAAATCATGTGAATATATATACATAGCTCTAGACAAAACACAATAAAAAATATATGCAAGGTAATCTTCAGGATAGGAAAAAGACACTTGTAATTTGTAATGAAAAAGGATAGACCAGAAAAGTCTTTATGAGGAAGACAGAAATTGAACTGAGTCTTGAAGGAAACTACTTTCCAAGAGATGAAGGTGATGGAGGAGAGTAGCCTCTGGGCTGGGAGATGTTAGGAGTAGAGTTACAGAGACAGGAGATAAAGTATCATACCTGAAGAACAGCAAGATGGCCAATATGGTTAGATCATGGCGTGTTTAGAGGGAAATTATGTACATTAAATTTGATGTAGGAGAGACCCAGGTTGTTAAGAGCTTTAAATTCCAAACAGAAGAATTTATATTGAATTCTATAGGGACTAGGGAACCATTGGAATTAGTGAGTAGGGAAGTATCATAGTCAAATTTGTACTTTAGCCAAATAGATTATTGTAACAGCCTAAGTGAGGTGTGATGAAGGCCTGAAAGAGGATATAGCTATGTAAATTATGAGAAAGAGCTATATTAAAGAAAAATGGAAGTTGAAACAAGATTTGTTGATGCACTTTCTGAGTAGAATAGGTGAGAATGAAGAATTGAAAAAAGAGACTAAGGCTACAAACATGGTTAAATGGAAAGTTGCTATGCCATTGCCATAAAAAATAGGAAAAAGAACCATTCCAGTAACATGACTGATAGGTCAATTTCCAAGTAAATGGACAAAGTGACTTAGTGAGGAACAGGAGATGCAATGTATACAGGGTTTTTTTTTTCCAAGAAATTTAGTGGTAAAGAAGAGAACAGGGATAGGACAGTAGCAAAGTAAATTAGCATTGCTTGGGAAAGTATTTTTTTGTTCTTGTTTTGGTTTGGTTTTTTATTTTGTTTTAGAATTGCAAAGACTTGAGTATATTTGTAAATAGATTGGAAGGTTCCAACGGCGAAGGAAAAATATGAGGCAAATGAGAGAGACAACACCAAGAGTCAAGTAAAAAGTCAACTAGAGCATAGGCCCAAACAAAGTAAAGGAAATGGGAGCAAGAGTAGAGGTTAAGGTATTAAACACAGGGTTCATATCTCTTTTGTGGTCTGGAAGATGAGAGGGGATGAAGGAAAGGAGGACTTAGGAGAGTTAGAAAGAGACAAAGAGGACCCACATTGAATGGCTTTATTCTTCCCAGTGAAGTAGAGGCAACATCATCTGTTGTATGATGTCAATGACTGTTGGGAAATAGAAGGAGATTTTTGAGGGATGAGAGAAGATAAGAGGTTTAGGACAATATCCATGATTATTAATAAAGAGAATTAATAAAAGGTAAAGTAGTTGGGTTAAGAAGCAGTAGCAAGGGCCTGGCTGATTTTTGTACTGTGAATTGATGGTGTGGGAAATAAGATAGTTGGGGAAACAAATCACATAGACATATGAGACAATAGTGAATAAGACCTTATTTAATAAAGGGTTAATTAATGTAACTTCTAGAATGTGTAGTTCAATAGCATCAGCTAGTAATAGGAATTAGGTGAGTTCATCCATTACTCAAACCATTAAAGGGAGACTACGAACTATCTTGTAAACCTGTGATGCTTTGGATTCTCTAATATTGAGACCAACAGATCCAAGATGGAAGGAAAAAGGGTCTAATTGTGCTATGCCATTTGTTGGGAGTTAACTTTTCAATGATGGTTCTTTTGATGGAATTTTATTTTATTACCTTCATACTTTATTTTCCTCAGTTACATATAAAAGCAATTTTTAATGTTCATTTTTAAAACTTTGAGTTCCAAATTTTCTCCCTTCCTCCCTCCCTACTCTCCCACCCCCACATTGAAAAGGCTAGCAATTCGAAATAGGTTACACTTGTATAGTCTTGCAAAACATTTTCATTATAGTCATGTAGTGAAAGAAAACATAAATCAATACCGTCAACATCAACCTCAAGAAAAATAAGGTTAAAAAAAAAGTCTTTCAATCTGTACTCAGTTACCATTGGATGGAATTTCAGCCCTGATTCATCTTCAAGGTTGATCTAGAGGTGTTCTTCTAGTAGAACAAACTTGGGAGAAGGGGATGCAGAGGCAAAATACAATATATCCTCCCTCCCCACTCAAATATATTTACACACATTAATATGGATATCAAGGATGAAGGGCAACAGACATGGGGAGGCAGTGTGTGAAGGACTGATAGATCTGTTTGAGCGTCCCATTGGCTGGCTTCCTGAGGCCTTGCCTAGCCATCTGGATTCAGTACCCTGGGAAGGCTCTAATGATACGAGTCAATCTCAGTGAGAATTACGTGATTACATTCTATTTTCATTCTCTGTCTATCTTTTTATGTTGAACAGAGCTTTAAAATGAATCCAAAGGGTGACAACAAAGTTGATAAAGGGTCCAAAATACATATTATAAGAGAAATAGTTGAAGGAGTGAGCAATTCTTAACTAGGAAAATACATGACTTATAAGAACAATAGTAACTAACTTCAGATATCTGAAGGACTGACATTTAGAAGAAATATTGAAAAGTTATTGGGAACTAAATTTTAATTCAATGTAAGAAAAAAGAATCTTACTACCAGAACTGTCCATGAATGAAAAGAAAGTGCTAAGGCACTAACTTAGTCATGATTCAACATATGTATATGAAAAAAACTAATGGTCTGTCAGGCATGGGGCATTTAGGAATAGATAGAATGCCTGGCCTGAATCTGTGAGTTCAAATCTGGTCTTAGACACTTGCTAGTTGTGTGATCCTAGGCATGTCACTTAACCCTGTTTGCCTCAGTTTCCTCATCTGTAAAATTATAATACCTCACTACCCTTAGTTGGTAAGTCAGACTAAATGAATGAAAAGGCATTTATTAAGCAATAACTATTCACCAATTTCTGTCCAAAGAACTACAAAAGATATAAATGCCACTTACAATAATGTAAGCCCTGGGGATACAAATGCACAGCTTCTGTTCTCAAAGAGCTTATATTCTAAAGAAGGAAGAGAATACACATACATAACCACACACAGTGGAAGATGAAGTCTCAGGGATAGTGAATGGATCCCTAGCACAACTGATTAACATGCTCCTCTCCTGCCTCCTACCCCCAGGAATGGTAGTATTAATCTCATCACTGTTTAAGTGCAGGAAATGGAAGTGGGGAGATTGGGACTGGAGAAGAAAAAAATGACGGTAAGACAGAGTCTGGTGACTGAAGTCTCCTAGAGGTCATGAGTTCTCACCAATCATCAGCATAGCCCTGTCATGGGAGCTGAAGGTTCCTCTATTTGGGAGGATGTGGCTGAATGACCTCTAAAGTCCACTTCTGGAATTCTCAAACTCAAACTTCCAACTTCTGTGTCCCTAGCACCTGTAGTCAACTCTTGTGTGTAGTTTCACAAGACAGGACATTCCTCAGGGAGTGATAATTCTCCAATGGAACCTTGACATTTCAGGAGTTGTCAGGGATATAGGGAAGCAATGCAGGTTGATTTGATATCTCTACAATAGTTGCTTCTTTAAGTAGCAGAGATGGGGTAGTTCCTCTTCCCCACAGTATGAAATTATTCAGGCGAGCTTCCAGAATGTTAATAGAAGACACATTGCTGAGCTGGGATATAGAAAACCAACCTCCAAAGTAGCACTTGGATATCTCCTTGCCATTCTGTTATTGAAAAAGATATGGGATGCTAAAACAGCACCTTAAACCTGCAGTGCCATAATGTATTAAATAGGATACTCAAAGATCCAGCCGTTGGCCTTTAGTAAGTACCTGTTAGGCATATGCTGGATTGCCCAATGCTGTCTTGGTAAAATTTTCCATTAAAAAGATCACACTTTTCTATGACAATTTCAACTATCTTTCAGCCCCATGTCTGTAAATGAGAGGAACACCAAGGGGTTAATCACAGGTAAAAGTATGCCTGGGGGAGGTTGGTCATCTCAAGATCTCTTTCCCCAGATAAATCAAGAAGACTTGTGGACTCCAGTCAATGTGGACTTAGAAGGCATTTTCATCCCTCTAAGGAATAATTAGAATAATAGACTGCCTCACTTAATGACCTCTTATAGTTCCTCTTGCCTTGCTGTTAATTCTGGCAACCTTTCAGAGGAATTTTTATACTCCTCTATAGACAATTTTAAAAACTCTTTTTTAAAATTAATATTTGGTTTCCCCCAAATCACATAGAAAACCAATTGTCAACATTCATTTTTTAAAACTGAGTTCCAAATTCTCTCCCTCCTGCCCCTCCTCCTCATTGAAAAGACAAGCAATTTGATGTAGGTTATATGTGTGAAATCTTGCAAAATGTATTTTCAGATTGTTGTAAAAGAAAACATAGAGCAAAATAAAAACCCAAGAAAAATAAAGTTAAAAAAAGTATGGTTTGATCTGCATTTAGTTTCCGTCAATTTTTTCTCTGGGAATGGATAGCACTTTTCATCGTAAGTTCCTCAGAGTTGTCTTGGATCGTTAAATTGCTGAGAAGAGCCAAGTCATTTGCAGTTAATCATCTCACAATATTACTATTACTATGTGAAAATGTTCTTCTGGTTCTACTCATTTCACTTTCCCTCAGTTCATGTAAGTTGTTCCATGCTTTTTTTTCTGAGATTATCTAGCTAATCACACAACAATATTCCATTACAATCATACTCCACAAATTTTTCAGCCATTCCTCAATTGATGAGCATCTCTTCAGCTTTCAATTTTTTGCCACCAGAAAAGAGCTGGTATAAATATTTGGACATAGTACCAAATTACCTAACACAATGGTTGAATTGGTTCAGAACTCCATCAGTGGTGCATTAGTGTTTCAATTTTCCCACATCCCCTCCAACATTGATCATTCTCCTTTTCTGTCCTATTAGTCAATCTAATAGGTGTGAGGCAGTACATCTATACTGTTTTAATTTGCATTTCTCCAATCAAGAGTGATTTAGAGCATTTTAATATAGCTATAAATAGCTTTGATCACTTTATAAACTGACTTCATGTTTTTTATCATTTGTCAAGTGGGGAATGGCTCTATTTTTATAAATTTAACTCATTTCTCTGACTTTCAGAGAGGAGGCCTTTATCAGATAAAGTTGCTTCAAATTTTTTTTTTACTGCTATGATTACTAACTGTATTTCCCTTCATCCAATCCCACCCACATTTATTCTATTCTTTCTCTCCATTCACCTTTTCCCTCCTCAAAATTGTGTTCACACTTTGTTGCCTAAGAAGATCATGCCATCAGAGAAATAATAACATGACTTTATTTTGAGTGAGGTAGGGCTTTGCAAGTCCCTAGCCTCCCTTCTCCTCCAGAGCCATCTGAATCCAATGACCAGATATTCATTAGGATCACTGGACATGACCCAGGATGAGGCAGTTGGGGTTAAGTGACTTTCCCAAAGTCACACAGCTAGTGAGTGTCAAGGGTCTGAGGTGAGATTTGGACTCAGGTCCTCCTGGCTCCTGCACTGGTGCTCTATCCATTGCACTACCAAGTTGCTCCTTCTTCAAAAGTATTTTACTTCTATTACCCTGCCTCATGCACCTTTCCTTCTATGAGCACCTTCCCTTCTTTTGTCCCCATCCCCTCCTACTTTCCTGTAGGATAAGATAGATTTCTATACCCATTTGAGTGTGTATGTTATTCACTCTTTAAGCCAATCCTGATGAGAGTCAGATTCAAGTGTTCCCCAGAACCTCTCCCACTCCATTGTAATAGCTGTTTCTTGCCTCTTTTATGTGAGATATTTACCCATTCCAGCTCTCCCTTTCCTTTTTTTTCCCAGCGCATTTTTCTTTCTCATGCCTTAATTTTATTTTTAAAGATATCATCCCATCATAGTCAACTCATACCTGTATGCTCCGTATATATATATATTCCTTCTAATTGCCCCCACCTGTATGCTCTGTCTATACATACTTCTTCAATTGCCTCAATGATGAGAAAGTTTTTATTAGTTACAAGTATCATCTTCCCAAGTAGAATTATAAACAATTTGATCTTATGATTTTCCTTTCCTGTTTAACTTTTCTTTGTTTCTCTCAAGTCTTGTGTTTGAAAATAAAATTTTCAACTCAGCTCCGGTCTGTGCACCAGGAATGCTTGAAAGAAACCTCTCTAATTCAGTGAATGCCAATTTTTTCCCCTGAAGGATTATACTCTGGTTTGTGGGTAAGTGGTTCTTGGTGGTAATCCTAGCTTCTTTACCCTCTGGAATATTCTAACCCCTCTGATCCTTTATGTAAAAGCTGCTAAATATTGTGTAATCCTGACTATGGGTCCACAATACTTGAATTGTCTCATTCTGACGGCTTCCAATATTTTTTCCTCAACTTGGGAGTTCTGAATTTGTCTGTAGTATACCTAGGAGTTTTCATTTTCATTTTGGGATCTCTTTCAGGAGGTAATTAGTAGATTCTTTCAACTTGTATTTTACTCTCTAGTTCTAGAAAATCAGGGCAGTTTTTCTTCATAATTTTTTGAATGATAGTGTCTAGGTTCTTTGTTTGATCATGGCATTCAGGTAAACCAATAATTTTTAAATTACCTCTCCTGGATCTGTTTCACAGGTCATTTGTTCTAATAAGTTATTTCACATTGTCTTCTATTTTTTCATTCTTTTCCTGTTATTTCATTGTTTCTTGACATGTCATAAAATCATTAGCTTCCACTTGCATCATTATAATTTTTAAGGAATTATTTTTTTTAGTGAGATTTTGGACCTCCTTTTCCATTTGACCAGTTCTATTTTTAAGGGGGTCTTTTCTTCAGTGAAATTTTGTGCCTCTTGTTTCCATTTGACCAATCCTGCTTCTCAAGGCACTCTTCTCCACGTTGGATTTTTGCGTCCCTTTTTGGTCCAATTCTGTTTTATAAGGTATTATTTTCTTCAGTATTTTTTTTTTGTGCCTGCTTTACCAAGCCATTGACTTTGTGATTTTTTTGCATCACTCATTTTTCTTCCCAATTTTTCTTCCCCTCTCTTACTTGACTTTAAAAATCCTTTTTCAGCTCCTTTATGGCCTGAGATCAATTTATATTTTTCTTGGAAGCATTGGATGCAAGAATTTTTACTTAGCCATCTTCTTCTAAATTTGTATTTTGATATTCCTTGTCATCACAGTAACTTTCTATGGTCAGAATTTTTTTCTGTTTGTTCACTTTCCAAGCCTATTTCTCCCCTTTAACCTCTTTGCCAAGTGGGGTTCTGCTTCTAAGGTGGAAGGTCCAAAGTTTCAGGGGTTTTATGCGACTGTTTTCAGAGATACTTCTAGGGACCTGTAAGTTTTCAGTTTTTCTTTTTTTTAATTAATTAATTTATTTTTAGTTTTCGACGGACATTTCCACAAGATTTTGAGTTCCAAATTTTCTCTCCATCTCTCCCCTCTAGCTACCCTGGAACTGTGATGAAAGCCTCTGCTCCCCTGAGGCTGAAAGCTCTGATGTTCTAGTGCTCCTCATTGGCCTGGGACTGCCAATCAGGACTGCATTCGGATCTGAGTATGGACAAAACAAAATAGTGCTGTCCTCAGTGACAGTAAAGAGATTCCTGTAATCTCCTTCTGCCAAGTCATTTGACCTCATAACATCTGTGAACTGAGAGTTCCAGAAGCAACTGCTGATTTATTGACTCCTAAGGCCTGCTACTGGTTTGCTGTGGCCTGGTCTGTCTGTGCTGGCCCAGCCTGCACTAGACTGTGCTCCACTCTCAGCACAGTGCAATATATCTTTCATGCCAAAACTTTTAAGTTGTCTTGAGCTAGAAAATTGTTTCACCTTTATTTTTGTGGCTTCTGTTACTTGAGGATTTGTTTTAGAGAATTATTTTAAAAACTTTGGAGGCATTTGGGGGTTGTTCTTTTTTTTTAAATTTACTTATTTTTATTTATCAACAGACAGTTCCACAAGATTTTGAGTTCCAAATTTTCTCCACATCTCTCCCCTCCACCCACACCAGGAATACTTACATTTTGATTACTCCTTTGCCCAATCTGCCCTCCCTTCTACCAAACCCTTCCCTTCCCTTATTCCAATTCCCTCTATTTTTTTGTAAGGTAAGATAGATTTCTGTACCCCATTGTCTGTATACCTTATTTCTCAGTTGCATGTAAAACCAATTTTTAATGTATGTTTTTAAAACTTTAAGTTCCAACTTCCTCCCTTCCTCCCTCCCCATCCATCCCCACTGTGAATGCAAGCAATTCAATATAGGTTATACATGTGTAGTTATGCAACATACTTCCATAATAGTCACATTGTGAAAGAATAACTATATTTCCCTCCATCCTATCCTGCCCCCAATTTATTCTATTCTCTCTTTTGAGTCTATCCATCCTCAAATGTGTTTACTTCTAACTACCTCCTCCTACCATTTACCCTCCCTTGTATCATCCACCTCAACCCCTGCTTATCCCCTCCCCCCTACTTTCAAGTAGTGTAAGAGAGATTTTCATACCAATTTTAGTGTGCATGTTATTCTCTCCTTAAGCCAAATACAACAAGAGTAAGGTTCACTCTTTCTCTCTCACCTTCTTGCTCTTACCCGCATTGAAAAAGCTTTTTCTTGCCTCTTTTAAGTGAGATAATTTGTCCCATTCTGTTTTACCCTTTCTCTTTCCAACATATTCCACTCTCACTCCTTAATTTTATTTTTTTATATATCATCTCTTCCTACTCAACTCACCCTGTGCCCTCTATATGTATATAATGCCTCCAACTACCTTAATACTGAGAAAACTCTCAAGAGTAACAAGTATGATCTTTTCATGTAGGGATGTAAACAGTTCAACTTTAGTAAGTCCCTTATTATTTCTCTTTCCTATTTGCCTTTTCAAGCTTCTCTTGATTCTTATGTTTGAAAGTCAAATTTTCTATTTAGCTCTGGTAGTTTCAAGAATGCTTTCAAGTTCTCTATTTCATTGAATGACCATTTTTTTCCCCTGAAGCATTATACTCAGTTTTACTGGGTAACTGATTCTTGGTTTTAGTCCTAGCTTCTTTGACTTCTGGAATATCATATTCCAAGCACTTGTCCCCATAATGGAGAAGTTGCTAGATCTTGCATTATCCTGATTGTATTTCCAGAATGCTCTAATTGTTTCTTTCTGGCTGTTTGCAGTATTTTCTCCTTCACCTGGGAGCTCTGAAATTTGGCTACAGTATTCCTAGGAGTTTTTCTTTTGGGTTCTCTTTCAGGAGGTGATTGGTGGATTTTTTCAATATCTATTTTGTCCTCTGGTTCTAGAACATCAGGGAAGTTTTTATTGATAATTTCTTGAAAGATGATGTCTAGGCACTTTTTTTGATCATGGCTTTCAGGAATTTCAATAATTTTTAAATTGTTTCTCCTGGATCTATTTTGCAATAAGGTATTTCCCATTGTTTGCTATTTTCTCATTCCTTTGTCTTTGCTTTATAATTTCTTGATATTTCATAAAGTCATTAGTTTCCATCTGCTCCGTTCTAATCTTTATGTAATTAACTACTTCAGTGACCTTTTGGACCTCCTTTTCCATCTGCCCAATTCTGCCTTTTAGAGCTTTCTTTTCCTCATTGGCTTTTTGGATCTCTTCTGCCATTTGGGTTAGTCTATTTTTTAAAGTATTAATTTCTTCAGCATTTTTTTGGGTCTCCTTTAGCAAGCAGTTGACTTGTTTTTCATTATTTTCTTGCATCATTCTCATTTCTTTTCCCAATTTTTGCTCTACTTCTCTTACTTGATTTTCAAAATGCTTTTTGAGCTCTTCCAAGGCCCAAGACAAATTCATATTTTTCTTAGAGGCATTGGATGAAGGAGTTTTGACTTTGTTGTCTTCTTCTCTTTGTATACTTTTGTTTTCCTTGTCACCAAAGTAAGATTTTATAGTCTGATTTTTTTCTGATCATTTTCCCAGCTGTTTACTTGACTTTTGAGCTCTTTGTCAAGGTATTTCTTCACTTCCAGGGAGTACTGTCAGCCACTAAATCCCCCCATAATCTGTGGGCCTAGAGCTCTAGGAACAGTCTCTGCTTCTCCTCTTCATGGGCTCCCCACCCCCTTTACCACCTTAGGGCTGGGACCCAACCACTCTTCTCTCTTGCACAGGTCCCATGGGTTTTTTCCACTGACCTTCCATTTTGTCCTTGTTGTTTTGGGGTTATGAAGCCTGGAAACCACCATAGATTGTTAAGAGTCAATCCCCCTAAGGATTGCTCACATCCTGTCTGTGCTGGTGCAGCCCATACTGGACTGTACTCTGCTTCCAGTACTGTACCATAGACACTTCCCAACTACCTTCCAGGCTGTCATGGACCAGAGATTTTCTTTACTCCATCATTCTGTGGCTTCTACAGCTCCAGAATTTGTTTAGTCATTTTTTACAGGTATTTGCCTGGGTTTAGGGGGAGAGTACTAGCAAGTCTGTGCTGCTGCTCTGCCATCTTGGCTCCACTCCCCTGGGGTTGTTGCCCTTGCTATTATTTGTCCTTCATTCTCAAAGAGCACGTGTGCAAAGTTAGCAGCCTCAGATCCATCTAGGTTCAGTGGCAACACATACATCAGAACCACCCAGGGGTGTGGTGGTATGGGATGATTTGGGGGGAGACATTAGTTTAAGTACTCTCTCCCAATTAAAGTTTGAGTCCTTGAAAGAAGGGATTTTATCAATTTTCCTGTTTGTGTCTCCAGTACCACAGGGCTTAACATCTAGAAAGTACTTCAATCTTTTCTTCTTTCCTTCCTTTCTTCCTTCTTTTTCCTTTCTTCCTTTCTACTTCTTCCTTTCTTCTTTCCTTCCCTTCTCTATGTCTCTTTCTGTCCTCATTCTTTTCTGCCTTCCTTCCTTCTTTCTTTCTTTTATTCTTTCTTTCCTAGGAAGCCTTCTTAAACCACCATAGTATTGCTTCACTGTGCCAATTTTAGGCAATCTAAGATACACAGAAAGGTCCAAAGAGTACACACTGAGCTATTGTCTAAACCAGAAATGGAATCCAAAACTGCTCACTGATCTGTCAAGAACTCTGCAGGCTTTTACTTCCAGAAAAACATCTAAGGAAGTGGGAATGAGAGATTAAATTTGTTGGCATATTATAAGATAGAGATAAATTAGCAAAGAGATATGATCTGCTTGTCTAGTTCTTTACTTCTGTACCATAGTGGTTTAGTAGAAAGCTTCAGAACTGTCAGTTTGACCTCCTGCAGCAATTCAGCTCCTTTGGAAATGACATTAAGTCCCCAAGAGCTCCTGCTTCCTGTGTATGACATGTTGGCTTTAGCGTAATCTGTTTGTAGTCTCCAGTTATTGATTTAATGCATTTTCCTGTTAACACTTTGCTGGCTGTAGATGAACTGAACCAAGGATGCTTTCTCTCTCCTGAGATTTTCTTTTGATGATTGAGTAAGAGCAACCACAATTTCCTGGGCACTATTAACTACAGACTGAACGAGAGATAACTGGATAGCTATGTAGCTGTTCATTGATCCCTATATAAAACTTTCAGTTATCATTGCACAGAGCAAAGTCTCAGGCTGGTTCCTCCCTCCTAGTCTTATTTGATTCTTGTCTCAGTGATTTCATGCTCTTCTTCTTATGCTCCTTATTTTGCCTTCTACTGGGCTAAGAATGATATGCCCAACTATATTTTCAAATGAGGCTTAATTCCTACTTTTGATCTTATAGTGAAGATCTATTATTATGGAGTGAAATACAATATGCTGAGAGATTTTCAAGGGTCTTGCCTAAAAGAAAAGCAGTCACTATGACATGGATGCCCCAGAAAATCACTCCCTGATGATTGAGATGGGCTATGTCAGGTAGATCAAAAAGCAAAATGAGGCCCAGAGAAAGGCCCATAGCTAGAAAGGAGCCCAGCTAGGACTTAGACCCAGGTCATCTGATTCTAAAGCCTTGTATTTTTTTAAGGTGTGTAAATTACTAATTAATTCTATCCAGCCAATAGCATATTGGTTTTTATGTTCTCCCTCTAAAAGGTCAATTCAACAAACTGAATGGAAGCCATTCTGACTAGTAAGGGTATGAGTAAAAAATTCAGTTAGAGTGCCATCAGCCCACTCTAGATTCTGATGCCCTAGGGTAAAGTGCAACTTTCTCTATTCTGTCTATCACTCAACCACTTAGCTCCAGTAGCCTGTATTTCTTCATCCTACTTTAAAATATTAGAAATTGAAAATACCCACCTCTGCACGTTCTGTAATTTATCGGTGCTATTTGTAGAAGGAGATGTCCAGGACTGAATGTAGTCTGAAAAGGAGAGAACACAGTTCATTTATAATCTCTCTTATTTTGAACATTTCATTCTATTAATGCAGATTAATATTATTGCCTCCACAAATCACTACTCCTGCACCTCCTTATAGGGTGCAGGTGACCCTGGGTTCTTAGTGGTCAGGCCAATAGAGTACAAGTTCTGACTATTGCTACCATGATGGAAAGGCTCCAAATGTAGGTCCCCTAGCAGACTATGCTAGGTAACACAGTGGATGGAGTTCTGGTCTTAGAGAAAAGGAGAGCTGAGTTCAAATCCAGATTTAGAAACTAGCCCTGTGATCATAGGCAAGTCACTTAATCTCTGTGTATCCCAGTTTCCTCATTTATAAAATTGAGATAATATTTGCCCCTACCTTCCAGGAATGTTGTAAGGATTAAATGAGATACTATCTGTATAGTGCTTAGCATAATACCTAGCAATAGGAAGTGCTACATAAATGTTAGCTATTTTCTAAAATCCAGCCTAGCTAAATATGGAGATCCTCTTGACCAATAAGTAGGACCCTTGGTGAGGAAGCCTTGAGCCTTAGCATGGCACAAAGAAAAAAATGACCCTCACTATTTAGTCATCTTTTTATTCTACAGTGATAGTGGCAAAAAAGTAGGTGGAGGACAGTAAGAGCATAATTCTTTTGTATTATCTATAAACTCCAACTTAGCTGTTGTTATCTAAAAGTGAGATCCCAACCATTGACCAATGAGAGAACATATAACTGGAAGAGCTGAAGCATATCAATCTTGATATTCTCATTATAAATGAAGCCAGGAGGCAAAAGAAATTTGCAGCGAAATGGAAGCATAATTCACAGCTCCTTGGTGGAGATGCATAGAAAATATTTAGAGGAGGTGGTTTTATTCTATATCCAAAGGCAACAGGAAACATAATTTCATAGGACTTATGAGTATCATCAGCACCATCATCAACATTAAGGCATTATTACATATTTGCTATGGTCAGATGCTTTGCAAAGTGCTGGAAATGGGAAGAAAAAACTGATACCTGACCCTCTAGAACTCATATTCTATTGGAGGAGTCAACATGCAAAGAACTATGTAATGTGTGTGTGTGTGTGTGTGTGTGTGTGTGTGTGTGTGTGTGTGTGTGTGTATAGTAAATGAGAGAGAATTCCAGAGGTAAGGAACTGGGAGGAAGACAGGGGGAAGAAATGGAATACTGGTGCTGATCCTCAAAGGAAGATAGGGAAGCCAGAAGGCAAAGGTGGGGAGGGAAAGCATTTTAGGAATTGGGTATAACCAGTTTTTTAAAAAAAGCATTTATAAAATATTCACCAGGAAAAGAATTGTAGTTTGTATATCAACTTGGGATGTGGATTTGGGGAGGTAGAAAAAAATACTGATAAAATCTTCCAAATAAGGTAGGGAATGAATTTAGAGATGTGCAAATTCTCTTATTAATGAAGTTAGGCACCTGTAGCAACATGTACCCTGGCACATCCAGGATGTCCTGTTAGCACGGGTTCTTAGATCTGCTTTTACAAAAAGAAATCAACTTTTTGAGGGATTAAGAATCTTCTTTAATCACATATCCCAACAGAGAAAATACAAGCAGAGAAATAAAGACCAACAGACAGGGCTTCCAACTGTCTGACCTTAAGCAACACCTATATCATAGATCAACAGACAGAACTGATTATCACATATACACATAGTTACCAGAGAGAGAGGCACCAACATCTGGGTTTTCAAAGTGGGGGAAGCTCCTTAATGGTTCCCCAGAGTCTCATCTTGCACATGAACCTTCTTCCAAGCCCCCAAAGCAAACCTCACCTCAGAGTATATATACAATTTTCAGAGCCAGAGAGCATCATGACCTTTGTGACCCAGTGCCTCATTAATTAATAAAAGGTATGGGTCTTCCTAAAAACAAGACTCCCCTAATCAAGCTCCCCTTTAAAGGGCAGGGAAAAATCTTTAAATTCAATTAACTTTACTGTAACTTCCTTGCAAAGTATATGGTATTAGAGAGTTTCCTGAGAGCATATAGATGTGAATTGACTTGCCTTGGGTCAAATAGCAAATACATGTGAGACATAGAACTTGAAAGCAGGTCTTCTTGACCCAGAGGCTGGCTCAAGTTCCTATTCCTATTAGCATTAAGATAGGAGTTAAGAAGAAGAGTAAAAGATCAGAATCCTAGTATATATGTTTCAGGAAAAGAAGTCAAAGATTTTATGAAAGTTTCATGCCTATATATTTTTCTTTCTTCAAGGAAAGAATTTCAAGTCCAGGGAAGTCCAGGACACAAAAAGCACCAACCTCCAAAATAAAAAAATGTCATTTATTATATTTCAATATAATCAATAACTCATTACTAATGTAGGAGTCCTTCCTGAATCAGTTACCTATGTAGAATCAGACTATTAAATCATTAGGACAAAGATAGATAAATGGATAAATATATATATATATATATATATATGAAATAAAATGAAAAATAAAAATAATAAAAATGAGAACAAACATATAGATATGAAGTTAAAATAATGACAACCAGATCTACTGAAACAAGTTATTTCTGCTGAGAAATGAGAAATGGATGGAGGTAAGAACATCAACGCTGATTAAAACAATTTCATACCAAAGTTTGACTAACATAATTAAGATAATGAGAAAAGTAAAATAGCCTAGGAAACACTTTAACCAGGAAACATTTAATCTGTTTGCCAAGTGGTAGAGATGGCACCTAATAATGAAACTATTTTAGAATATAAATATTTAGAATAGAAAATAAATATAGAGTAGAATATGCAATATAAACTGCATAATCTTAGGGTGAAAGATGGTAGGAAATAGTGAGTAGTATTGCCTCATAAAGCAGTATGAAGCAGTGAAGAAAATAAAAAGGAAGTTTAGCAAGAGACCAAACTAAGCAAAATCAACCCAAGGATATTTAAAGAGGTATCTGTAAGAAGAAACAACAAAAAATGAAAAATAGAAAAGATCTGTAAGTACGTTTGTAACAAGCACCTTTAAGGAGAGTTGTGCGACTGTCTTTGCACTCTGCCATCATAATCCCACAAGTGTTGCTAGGGAAAGTGGAAAGGGTATTTAAGAAAATAATATGGTGAAAACAGAGGAACTAGACAAAGGATACATAGACAACCCCTAAGCTGGATGTCACACAATATTGAGGTGAATGAAGGATAGACTGTAAAGGTATATGAAAGAGGAAAGATTACAAGAAGCATGGAAATGCGTTAAACCTCACTACTTGTTAGGTCTTCACTTGTTTTATTTTTTTTTAGCTCTTTCATCAACTGATTCTGAAATGAGTCCTGCCTCCTCCAAGAATTCACCCCACAATCTTTTCCACTATCTGGCTTCTAATTGATATCCTAAGATATCTTCAGACATCCAATATCCATTTGTTTTTCCCAGTTATTTGAGACAATCATGAACTATCTTGGTATGTTTTTTGTATGTTTCTTTTTGTCACTTAACTTTTCATGTGTGGATGGGTTCCCAAAGCAATGTAAGTTGCTGGAAGACAGGAACTGCCTTTATTTTATCTTTTTACTCTAATGCCTAGCAAAGGATCTGATATGTAGTAGCATCTTAATAAATGTTTGTTGAATTGAATTAAAATGAATTGTCCCCTTGGCTAAACTATAAGCTATCTGAAGGCAGCTTGATGCTATATTTCTCTGTGATTTCCATAGCAGTTAGCATAAAGTAGTATGCCTAGTAGAAACTCAATAAATATCTACTGAATGAGTATACGTGGTAAAAAGATCTTTTGAATCCAATAAAGAAGTCAAGGCAATCTCTCTAAAGTTTCTCAGGATCTTAATTTTATTACATCTGTGTCCTATAAGTTATATTGCTTTATGATCCCGCAGCTAGTTAAAATACCACAGCCTAGTAGATCACAAAAAAAATGTGGACAAAGATTGTACCAGAAGTGAGCAATCAGAAGAGAGGAAATAGGAATCAATCAATTCTCAACCATTTATTAAAAGCCTACTATGTCACTATGCTGGGCACTAGGGATACAAAGGGCAAACTGATACAATTCCTGACCACAAGTAGATTCCATTCTACTGGCAAGTCAGTTACTCATGAAGATTAAGTGAAAAGAGACAATGATATAAAGAAGAAAATAAACTTTTCTGGTCATGAAAGTTCGACCATTCAATCAAGAGAAAAGACTATCAATTCAGATGGCAAAATATGAAACTGCTTAAAATTTTCTTTTTTAAAATTGGCTTTATTATACCTGCCATCCCTTTCAAAATATTCTACATATTTTTAAAAAGAACAGTTAAAATTCCATAGATATAAAATATAAAAGTCACAATAATAACTTCAAATCAGAAGGAAGAAATCAATAATATTCTGGGCATTAAAAACCAAGTATTTAACTGTAGATATAGAAGCAAGTAAGCTATGAACATTGTTAAAGTCTTGGGTTAAAAGTCAAAAGAAACCACATGATGGGAAAGATTACAGTGGTGATGGTTTGAACAGTAAAAAGAGAGCATCCAACTGACAGTAAGGCAGAGGATTTGCTGACACAATAAAAAGCAAATGAGAAAAAGGCTGCAGAAATGTTCAAGTAGGAATCATTTTCAAAGTCAATTGTGGGTGTATTTAAGAGAAGGGAGGCAGGCTCAGAAGCTCAGGAAATCAAATGAAGAGGAAAGAAGGTAAAAGCATGGATAAGCAGAGAGAAGCAGAGTTAATGTTTGATACCCTAGTGGAATCCAGCTATGTTGGATGCTGAAAGAAAAATTAGAAAAACAACAGGAACTGTTGAGACTCTTTGGAAGGGGGTGGGGTGAAACAAGACCATGCATTTTATAGTTAAAAAAAAGAGCACTGTTCCAAATCATGCAATGAATTACCGTGAAAATAGTGCACCGTTTTTGTTTGTTTAAAATTTATTTACTGTTGTATTTTTGTGTTTGTTTAGTGAACTCCAAGGCAGAAACACGCTCTATTTGTCCATAATTTAGAATGTGTTAAAGTCACTGTGTACTAAAAAGTCAAGTGACTTATCTGTGGACCTCAGATAATATGTTAAAGCATTTTTCAGGTGCCCATCATATGCTAAGCAGTGGAGAAAGCAAAAAAAAAAAAGGCAAAAGACATTCCCTACCCTCCAGTTGCTCACAATTTAATGATGGATGACAGCAGATAAAATGAAATTGAAAAGGGGTTGATGTGGGGTTGACCATAGGGGAGAATGATGAAGCTGGGTAGAAAATTATAGGATGACTCCTCTGGATCCACTCCTCATGTGGAGGATCTGGGTGGAGCTTTCTAATGTCCACCCTCAATTCTTTTCAATTATAGGGAGAGAGGGTGAACCCCAGGTGAGAGTACCAGGGTTGATGTCATCTCACAGAAGTCAAGTTTCTGGAGACAATGATAAAGTCTGGAGTGGGTGGGAGGCAGCCAAGTGGGAGATATAGTTGTGGTATAAGGCTTAAACCCAGGTATTCCTGACTTCACGATCAGTCCTCTGTCAACCATACCCTACTGCCTTTCTTCATATTTATATGTCTTTAAAATATACTAATGTTACTTATAATATTACTGACTTACTGAAGTCCTTGCTCGAGCTGAACTGCCAGGAATTCAAACTATGCTTCAGAGAGTGCAACTCCAATGGGCTGGCCATGTTGGTCGAATGCAAACTGTATGCTTGCCAAAAAGACTACTTTATGGATAACTCACATGGGTCGGGTGATCACATGGTGGTCAGAAGAAGCCATACAAGGACACTCTCAAGGTCTCTCTCAAGAATTTTGGATTTAACTGTGCAACATGGGAGACACTGACACAGGACTGTTCAGCATGGCATGTCCACATTAGAAAGGGTACTGTGCTCTATGAGCAAAGGAGAATTGAGACAGCACAAAGTAAACATAGGGTGCACAAATTTGGAGTATCCACTCCAAATATTCACAGGAACTCTCTATGCCCAACCTGTGGTAGAGCAACCCAAGATCTTACTGGTCTGATCAGACACACTGAAACTTCACTTTATCATGGTGATGTCATTTTGGTCCTCTTTGAAAATGAAGGGCAACAACCAATCAACTAACCAACCAACCAATCAACTAACACTTTACTTCTAAGTGTAAGGGTAAAGGACGATTGACTATAACAATAAATCATCTCATTTAAAATAAGGATGAGATACTCTACCCTGATATATTTATTAGATGAAAACTCATCTTTCTTATTCTTAATTGGGTATGAACAAGAAGTGGAGGCCTCACTAGGTAAGACTGAAAATCTCTTCAGACTGGCTGATGGAATTGGTCATACCTTCTAGGACCTATATTAAACCACTGAACTATTTGAAATGAAAGATATCAGTGCTTGGCAACAAAGAGGAGAAATCCTTATGGTCAAATCTCTGAGAAAGAATCAATTTGTCAGTCAGCAAGTCAATAAACATTTATTAAACATCTACTATGTTCCAAGTACTATATTAATTGTTAGGGATACAAAGAAAGGCGTACAACAGCCCCTGCCCTCCAGGAGATCACAATTTAATTGGGATAGACAACCCATTAAGTGAAGCTGAAAGTGGGGAGGGAGCTTACCCAGCACAGGAACAAGATGAAGTCCTGCAACGGGATGGAAAATGATCTGAGGACGTGTTACTGTCAGACATGATTTACTTTTCCAGAATGATGGGGTCTGGAGATTGTGAAATTCAGGAATTCATCCAGGTAGCAAATGACAAGATGAATGTCTTCCTTAAATGGTAGAAAATTAAGGAAGAGTATTCCAGCATCCAACCTCTGGCCAGTGGTGGGGAACCTGTGGCCTCAAGGCCACTGGTGGCCCTCTAAGTCCTCAAGTATGGCCCTTTGACTGAATTCAAACCTCACAGAACAAATTTATTAAGGGAATTTGTGCTGTGAAGTTTGGATTCAGTCAAAGGGCTGCACTTGAGGACCTAGAGGACCATATGTGGCCTCCAGGCTGCAAGTTCCCTACCCCAACACCTTTCCAATCAAAGAGAGATGAGGGATATCAGGGAAAGATGAGGTGATAGGTGTGAGGTTCAGAATCAAATTTAAAGGGAGGAATTTGGTCTAGGTATTCCCTCCTCCCCTACCCAAATTGCCTAGAGGAGGATCCTGGGAATTTTGAAGGGGCTGGAAAATTATGCATCTAGAATCAAAATTCTAGATTCTCGATATCAACCCTAGACAGCAGTGTCTGCACTGGGAGTCAAGGATAGTACTTACAGGAGAATGACACGCACTTTTGAGGTGGTGTTTATACCTACTATCATTACTACACCTCCCTAGTAAATACCCATTCTAAAAACTAAGTCTGACTGATTGATTGATATTGATACCAACAATCAATGGGAGAAGCATATGAATGGGAACTTGTGAGCTATAGCAGTAGAAAATGCCCCCTTCTCATATATTCAGGCTTAATCCTGAAACCTTGATAGGACCTATTAGCCTCACTCACAATTTAACAGTGTAATTGGGAGATGAGATAATGACCCTCCAGAGTACAAAAAAGGCTACATGGGCTACAAGAGAATCTAAAAATCTTGAAGTAGGATTTTCAAATGATCCATATAGAAATGATTCCCTTCACCACATGTGATGATGTTTAGCCTAAAGAAATTAGTGAGAATAAGAGCCATGTGTGAGAATATGAAAGGCAATTGTGGGTGAAAGATTGGATTTGGCCCCTGAGTACAGAACTGGAAGCGATGGATAAACATCAAAAAGAATTATTTTTAACCTTGATAGAGAAAAATCATTTTGTAACAAGTGTCTATCTACAGAATGGGCCACCTCCAGAGCTGAAGGAATTCTCTTCATTGGAGGTCTTCAAGCAAAGAATGACTGGTGACTTGCAAACATATTGCAAAGGGGAATGTTCAGGTGGGATTTGAACTAGATGGTCACTGAGGTCTCTTCTAATTCTGAAAACATTATCTCTAATAGATACTTTCATACCTAATACTTGTGAAGGAAGTCAGGCAGATAATATTGTCTTCTTCGGGATGATGAAACTGCAACTCAAAGCTTCAGCAAAAGTGATATGATCAATGATCATGCTACTAGTAAGTAGAACAGCCAGGATTAGAAACAAATCCTTTGATTCCCAGTTCAATTCTCTTTCCATACTGCCTCTCTTCAATTGGTTAATTTGATAGCCCATTAAACAGAACTGTTTGTGTTATGGTATTTAAAATAGGTATTTCTATTTCTTTTCGTTGTAGAACATTATTTTTCTGAGCAGCCTGAGGCATTTTGCACATTTTCCATTCCAATTTCATTCATCCGTCTCTGAGACATAAAGAAAACACACACATACATTTTCCCAAGGGGGTGACATTTAAGGGAAATATAGTACTAAATCCTTTACATGTTCTATTTAAAAATCCTGATCCTTCTTTCAGGAGTATAAATATAAATTAGTTAATAAGATAAGTTGAGGATCAATAACAGTTTCCAAACATAATGAGATTATCCAAGGAAGAATTTTGATATTTGCATGAAGAACCTTTTAAACTGAAGGAACCAAGGCTAGGAAAATCAAAATAAGGTATCTATTAAAGCAGTCAAATAGATGAATCCTAGAACAACGTTGATATTCAACATTATCCTAGAAGGCTGTTTCCACAAAATGGTCAGAGTTCTCTTCTCTCTGCCCTCAATGATTGGACTTTTCATTGCCACAAGTCAGGAATTTATGTGTGTGTATGTGTGATATAAAGCTCCTGTTTTCATAATTCTCTGGGTAATTATTTATTTTCATGAGTTTTTCCCTTGCTTTTTAAGAATGAGTAACACTTGCAGAAAGACAAAAAGGGCACACTAATTATTTTGCTCATTGTTTTGTTTGTTTGCTTTTAATTTTCCAGTATCTGCCCCCTAATATCCACATTCCCCACTCTGGTTCAAGAATAATAGCAGGATAGAATGGAGGGAAATATAGTTAGTCTTACACAACACGACTATTATGGAAGTCATTTGCAAAACTACACAGATATGGCCTATATTGAATTGCCTGCCTTCCCAAAGGGA
>CM053769.1:562092574-562117987 GCA_028658325.1 Potorous gilbertii | reverse complement strand
CAAGTGGGGAGAAAATTTTGGAACCCAAAATCTTGTGAAAATGAATGTAAAAAGTTAAATAAATTTATTTAAGAAAAAAAGAAAAGTGAACCATGAAGAAATCAAATCTGTTGCAGTGTTCCTGAATGGGACATATCAACTTACTCCTTTAGGTCCACACTTACCATCCCTGTAACTTTCTGGATCAAAATGCCCCTCCTTTGCCATCACTCCCCTATGTGTTGGTGTCTATTAAAATGTAAATTCCATGAGCACAGGGACTGACCTTGCTTTAGTATTTGCATTGCTAGTATTTTACACAATGCTTGGCAAATATTAGGCTCTTAATAAATTCTTTATTCATTCATCCATTCATATTAGTGTTCAAATCCGTTTTACCTGTCCTAGCAGCACCTGTTTGGAAGAGCACATCACTCGACAAATACAGGAAGCAAAAATGATGATTCTGCTGTATTTGAAGACTGGTTGAGTAGAGGTAGACTGTAGTATTATCATACTATATAATTACAAGGGTTCAAACTTGGATCAATGTATAGATTCAGAAAGCCTTCATTAATGGGCTATTGTCAACGTGGAGGGAGGTCTCTAGTACAGTGCGCAAAGAGTCTGCCCTTTTTTGATGTCTCTATCAATAGTCTGGATGCAGACATAGATAAAAGAGTTATCAAGCGTGATCAAACCATGAAGCTGGGAAAAGCCGATAACATATTGAATGATTGTCAGAATCCAAAAATTTCAACAGACTAGAGGAAACAAAATCTAATAATGAAATTAAAGATAAATGAAATGTCCAAGACTGAGATTTTTTTTAAAAAATTCTTTAAGATTATTTTGTCATTCTTACTTAACTTTACCATTTCATTAGTGTGAAGAATTCCTAATGTTGAAACTCCTTTCCCTATCTCAGATAAGGAACTGTAACCCACAAACTTAGAAAGTGGCACCTGTCCAAGGTCACATTGGCAAGAAATGGTAGAACTGGAATTTGAATCCAGGTCCTCTGACATGAATTCAAGTTAAGAAAGTTTTATTTAGTCAGTATTTCATATGATAAAGACCTGGTTGGGGACAGTATGCTAAGTAAAAAAATTCAACATGGTCCCCAAAATATCTAATGCATCATAGATTGCATTCTGAGAGACCTGGTATCCTTCATGAGGGAAGTGATAGTTTCATTGTCTCCTTTCCTAGACAGATATTTTCTGGAAAATTATGTTCCATTCAGGGTACCACACTCCCTGAGGGTTTGAGAGAGCTCCCAAAGGAAGGACCTTGATACTATGCTACATGAAAATCATTTAAAGAGAGTGGGGAAGCTTTACTTGGAGCAAAGAAGACTTAGGAAGGACATGATTGCTGCACTTGAATAAAAGCTGTTGTATGGAAGAAGAATTTCACTTTTTCTGTTAGTGACTGTGAGTGGAAGTTACAGAGAAGATAATTTATATTTGGGATAAGGAGAAGTTTCCTAATTATTAGAGCTGCTCAGAATTAGAGTAGCCTGCCTCAGAAGATAGTGATTCTTCTCTCACTGGAAGTGTTCAAGCAAGAGATGGTTGGCTGCTTGTTTGAAGTGTTGACTCTCAGACTGTAGATATCTTATTGTGAAAATTTGCTGGGTAATTGAAGACAGACTCTTTAGTCCAAGTCCTATAAGACCAAAATGTGTAACAAACATGTTTCTATATGACAAATGACTTAATTTAACTGGATTGTTGGTATCACACACACACACACACACACACACACACACACACACACTTCTGCTAACATTTTTCCAAATCAGTTTGCTGACACAGAAGTGTATCTATGAATCTGGATTTCGTCCAGGTCCAAGTACAGCACAGATAGGCTTGGAGAAATGAAATCTCACTGGCATCCTGGTCCCAATGGGAAGGAGCTAGCTTCAGAAATATGACAGGATTTTTGCAGCTGTTTTTTCCCCTAGCATATAGGATATTTGAAAAAATATATAAAAGAACATTTAGAACAGTACTACAACATCTAAATTCTTCTTGATCTAAGTGATAGTGCAAGAGAATGATGCAAAATTTAGGTCATTTGACCCCTCCTGACAAACAGAATTGTACCTCTGAGACTGATTACAACAAAGAGAATGGTAGAAGTAGGGAGGGAGAAAGTGGGTGGATATGAGAGGGTATGGGAGCTTGGGAACAACAGAAGGCACATTCTCAGTTGTCCTTTTTTCAAAGATGATTGCATTATGTGTGCTTGAAAAGACCAGTGTGGGACTGACAGTTCTTTCCATAGTGAGCACGTGTGAAATATGTCTCTTAATGTCATATTTGCTATGACAAGCTTTATCGATATTTGTAGCATTACCTTCTAGACTTACAGTTTGACTAAGGTGCCAACAGAGCAACTCTCTTCCTTATATGCTACTGGCCAAACCTGTCTGTCTGGTCAGCTGGTCCCCAGCTATGCACAACTGCTCTTCATTACCCCAGGCTACCTTTCATGAATGTACCAACCTCTTCTACTCTCCTAGTCTATAATTTCTACACTTTAACTCCATATAGAAGAGTTCATGGCTCATAGTATGTTAGTTCTGGAAGGGAGTTCAATACCCATCTAGTTCGACTCCTTCACTGGCAGCATGTATAGTAGAATGAATCCTGCACTTAGAGTGAAGTGGACCTAGATTCTGACACTTATAAGCAGCTGTACAACCTTTGAAATTTTGTTTAACCTCTATTATCTTCAGTTTCCTCATCTGTAAAATGGCAATTATAATACATTACTTACCTTGTAAGAGTATGATAAAAGAAAATAAACTTTATGTAAACCTTTAAGGGTGCAAAGGAGTGTATTTATTAGTATTAACTTTGTACATGAAGAAATTAAGACCTAAGGAGATAATCTTCCTTGTTGGTCACAACACAAAATAGCTGAATTAGGACCAAGGCCTGGTTCTTTTGACTTCTTATTCATTTTTTTACTTCTATTCCATATTAATTGGGTAAATGCAACCTCCTATCCCTTGCACATAGCACAAACTTATATCCCACATAATGACATGACATTCACAAATCTCTCTGAAAATACATCCTATTCCCTCTTTTCAGGATATAAATCTCAACCCTGAATTCCTTTGTATAATTTCTTGAGATCAGAAGGGAGTTTCAGCAACTATTATGGACAATAATTCATTTTTAGTTTGTACCTCCGTGATATGAGAAAATATTTCCAAAAGCATTTTTTTCTCCTGTGATATCTTACTACTGTGGTTCAAGAGACAATGCTCAGTATAATGGAATCTGACTTTTTGACAATCAATCAGCAGTCTTTTATTTGGAAACCTTTCCTCTTGATGGCAGAAACAAATGTTTTGGGGAGAAATAAAAGACAGAAACAAAGAATAAAACAGGAAAGAAAGATAGCTGGTGTGCTAGTGAGCATGTAAAGAAATACTTCTAGCAAGATAGTGGATGGCATTTATAGTTAAAGCTCAGGCCAGATGTAAACTAATAGTTGAAGGAGTTTGACAATGAAAGGAAAGAAAAAACATGCAAGGTACTGAAAGATCTTGAGTCAAAAAGAACAGTAGCTATATTACGATGGAATGAAAACTGAATTAAGAGTCAGGAAACTTGACTTCCAGTTCTGGTTCTACTATCATTGTCATCATCATTAATTGACACTGACAGTGTTTCAATTGAAAAAGTGATTTGCATGTACCAGCTCATTAGATACGTACTACAACTGTCAGGTGATAGTAAGTGTATAAATAGTATCATCTCTGATTTACAGATGAGGGAAGAGAAGTTAAGTGACTTGTCTGAGGTCACCAAGCTAGCTTAGTGATAGAGCCACAACTCAGTTAGGTCTTTTAAGTCCACAGCCTGTAATGATTGCCTATGTAAAACTTGGGCAAGTCCCTTCTCTTGGCCTTACGTTCTCATCTATAGAATAAATAGGTTGGGCTAGATGATCCCGAAGGACACCCTAGCACTTTGAAATTCCATAATTTCCCTGTCCTATTTCTCTTTCTTTGTTCCCCCCTTCATAGATATACATGACCTTCTCCCTCCATACCCCCCCTTCCCAACAGAACACTCTATTATCAAATTGAAATTGCTGTGGGGGATGGTCCAAATTTTTGAGTGACACTTCTGTTTCTTGTCCTTTAAAATCAGTGAAATAATGTACTTCAAAGGAAGTGACAAGCTGTTTAAACAAAAAAAAGCAGCACAACGACATTACTGAGACAAGACGATTAAAATTTTAGGCCTCTCAAAGTAATCTTCTTGCTATAATACCCATGGGGGAAAAATGGGGCTGTTGACTGAGGCACAGGAAGATTTCGTTTTACTATTCCTTGAAGTACATTGCTGACACCACCACAGCTAACCCTGGAGGCACACTATAAACTCCTATCAACCATGAAAAATGAAACTCCTTATGAACAATGAAAAATGAAACGACATCATCTCATCTGGCAAAGTCCTGTTGGTGGTTTGATATGACCTTAAGTCCTTGATGGGAGGGGCCCCTGATTAAGCCAGATTGGAGATATTGAAAAAACTGCCAGCATGAATTTTCTTTTTTCAAGAAGTCAAAGAAGAAAATCCCTAACCTTACCATTGCAACAACACTATTTTAGGAGTACCCATTTCCTAAGTAAGCTTAAGATTCCTATTACACACCAACACATAAATTAACCTCTCTTTTGTGACAGCAGTTTTTAGTAATGCAAAGATTAATTTGGGCAGGGGGAAAGGAATGGAAATCTGAATCCTAAATATTTCTGCAATTATATGTAGGCCAAGATTTAGCATCCACCATAGACCCATCTGCCTCAAGAACTGTATCTTATCTGATCATCACCATGGCAACAGCTGTGGGATTAGAATGAGATGAGGGTTTTGGAATAGTTGCTGGAATTCAGTCATAGAAGAACAAGGATTATTAAGCTACACATAAGCGTCTCCATGGAAATGGAAGTTTACAAATCAAGCAGGATTTTATCAGGCTTCAATTCTCCCTCTAGGTAGAGTGGGGGGGAGGGAATTCCACAAACTCAAAAAAAAAAGATAGAAAATTCCTCTAAAAGCAAATAACCTGATTCTGACTGAATTGTGCCCAATTTCCCCTATCCAGCCACCTACTCAATACCTGGCATGGTGGTATAGTTAAAGATTCACTAGAACTTCTCTCAACCTTGCAAATATATGATTACATCCAGATTAGCTAGAATTAGACATTTTGTTGTATTATTTGTCCTTTCACTCAGTCAAAAATAAAGTTACCTCAGTCAGATCAATCCATTTTTGAATTTCTAGTTCTTTATACAATGATCCACAAAGGCAACCTCCATAAAATCCAAGAACTGTGTTTGAGGTGGGGGAGATGGAGCTAATCCTGGGGGAATTCTGAAGAATTCTCCTTCACATCCTCAGTGGGTATTCATTGACTTTCCTTCTATGGCATTTCCAAAGGTAACCAGCCTAATAAGAAAGAGTAGATCCCCTGGATCCCCATTCTTTCACTCCCCTTCCATATCGTGTTTGTTTTATTACATCCCTCATATTTGTCAGATTACAAAGGTATTACATGATGTTTCCTTTACCCAAAGACCACCTTGACCACAGTGAAGCAATTGTCACTTGGAGTCACTATCCCTTTCTCAGTATGATTTTTTGTCCATTTGATGTCTTAGTGGGTACATCCATCTGGCCATGGGACTCCATTTTGCTTTTCCTATTCCGAAAGCTAGAGATGTTCTTCAGGATCTACCTTTCCTTTCCACCCTATCCATGTTTCCTAAGTTACCTTCTTCCAGTCTTTCATGTCTTGCCAGGACTCAAGTCATGCAACACTATTCTTTGGGTGGCTGAAAGAAAACAAAATCTGTAGTTCTTTCCTCCTATCCCTAGGAGATCTAGTCTCAAGTATTGAAAAGCAGCAAAGCATGTCTGGTGCTCTCCCAAGACAGAGGCTGAGGCCCACAACAGCCAATGGAGTTTTCAAACAAGTATTAAAACTCCTGCCTAACACAGAGGCATGGAAATTAAACCTCAGCTTAAAGACAATGAGTTCATTCAATTCAACTGACAGGAGGAATATAACTCCTGGGGCCACTGCTATTTAAATGTGATGGCATCCAACTTTCAGGAAGGGGAAGCCACTACTGTCTTCTCACTGAAGGTTATAGCCTTGAATTAGACTCTAGAGGAGGGAGGAAAGAGATGGAAAAGGGAAAATCTTTGTACTGGTTTGATCCTCATGAAAACGTTAAACATTTTAGACCCATAGTCAGTTAATATTTTTGGATGTATAATTAAGGGAGATTTTAAGGTAAACTTGAGTTTTTCCAGACCTATTATACTCTATTTTTAAAAAGAATATAAAAGGCACCAATATGAAAAGCCTACATTTCTGTTGAAATCATATCTCATGTAACATCTTTTTATCATTTGCCATAGAAGCACCGAGTACTCACACAAGTCTTAAAACAGTCCTTTTAAACTGTCTCCTCCAAATACAGGAACAGTAATTTGGTATTCCTGCCCCCCCCCCCACTCTCTAACATACACCCACACATTCACACACACATACACACACACACACACACACACACTCACTCACTCACTTGCTACCAAATAGCTCCTTAAATCTGTGAAATAGTACCAAGTGGCTTCCTCCAGGTTAAATAAGCAGGAAAAAAAGGACCAGAAATAGCAGCCAAAGCATCACAAAGCAAGTCTACCTTTCCTGGACATCACGGCAATAGATTACCTTCCCTTTACTTGACTGTATCTCTAGTCAAAGAAACCAGGAAAATGTCAAAACAGACAGCAGAACAGAAACAACTGGGGCTCATGAAAAGGAGAGGGATGGGATATACTCTGACTACCATAATCCTATTGCAAAAACCTTAATTCTGTCTTAGTGCTGAAGATGTAGCCTTGGGTTAGGGGAAAGAAAGTTAAAGGATTAAAAAATATTTGTGGGCTTTCCTTCTCTGCTTTCCATGGATCAGTTGGAAATAGTGTAAAATGCTGCTTCTCCCATTCCAAGGAGAAGGGTTAAGAATAAGAGACAATAGAATGAAGGTGAGGGTGAAAGAGGCAACTTCTGGGAATAAGGGTCAGAAATATAGTCTTCAAGGTTAAAATTGTCAGAATAAGAGCCACATTTTTGTGTTCTCTGAATCTGCGGGAATGTTTGACATAGTCTGATGTTTTAATCAATTCATTGGCCACCTTCTTATCCTAAAGATATTTACGTCAAGATCTCCATTTTCATTATCCGTTCTTAGAATCTCCTCTCAATAAACGATGAAATCTCTGAGCTTTCTCTAAGAAAGTTGAAAACTCATTCTTTTTTTGTGGTTTGTCCCTCCTTCAAGAAAGAAGGAGAAACCACAACAACAATGAATCTGGGATAGCTTCTGACATGCTACTGAGGGCATCATCACAGGAGCAGAGAGCCTCAGAGGAGCATTTTCCCATGTGGAGAGGCCTGGGTGAAAGTCTCTCACCTGCCAGTTACTTATAATATGGTAAGGGAAACACAACATCAGCCTGAGAATGGAGTATTAGTGTCCACCATTGCTCTACTTTTTGTGGAGAAGCTCTCTACACTCCAAACTCAGATTGTCTGTCCTTCTGTGGTGAACCAGTGAAGAAGGAAGAACTGTATATATATATGTCACATATTGTCCTGTACTCCTGAATCCCCCAGCATCTTCTGCTAATCAACAATAGGACTTGTCTGAGACACTCCGTAACATCCAACTAAAATCATTGCTGACTGGGCCCTTTATAGATAGATATATTGATAGGTAGATAGATAGATAGATAGATTAGATGGATAGCTGGATGGATGGATGGATAGATGGATGGATAGATAGATGGATGGATAGATACATAGATATCAGCAAAGTTTGTGGAAAGAGGGAAAAGGAAGGATCTCTTCTACCTGCCTATTTTCTATATCCCATAATAATTTGTGGGGCTTCATGAGCACAAAATTCTTATATACAGCCCAGCATCAGAGTCAGCTCACATAAATTATTTCCCTTTGATTAATTTGTACTCTTATTACTAACAGGCTAGGCACACCTGGAGATCTAAATTCAGGTCTCCAAGATAGGTAGAAAAAGGAATGAATTAAGAAATAAAATAAAATATATTCCATTATTTAAAAGCTATATTTGCATTGCATTTATCCAGGCAACAAACAGGGTTGCTTTTATGTACCCCAGACCAAACTGCATTTATTAATAGTAAAAACTTATAAGCAAATGTATGTGAAAAAGCAACATAACTCATTTGCACGGGTACCAAAAAGATATCCAGTTCAGGGTCCAGATGGGGAGGAGGGTAGAGAGGAGAACTGAGGAAACTAACTGAAAACACATAAAAAGGTTTTCTCATTTTTAAGGTTTGTTAAATATTTCACATAGTGCAAGTTTGGAATGGATTGCCTTTCAAATACTAACCTGGATAATTTAGCATAAACAGTGCAGGGCTTAGGCTAATTACAAAGCACTCTGGAAGTCTAGACCGTGAATTGATGGTATCTACCATTATTGATAATGATAGATGTTTCCATCTTGATGAGGTCACGACCTACAATCCAAAGGCTAAATAATAAACATACCAAAAAAGCGCAGCAGTTGAGTAGAAGGGAGGATGTGGGGGAGGGAGGGAGTAGCAGAGATGTTGCTTAAATACCAAACCTGAAATGAAATGTTGAGTTATGATTCATGCATGTCTTCTATAAAGTAGAATCTGGAAAAATGAGAAGAGAAGGCTAGGGATGTTTTAAAAATCTCATTCCCAAGTCATCTCCCAATGTGAGGAAAAAGTAAAGTTAGAGGAGAAAGGTCATTAGGTAAAGAGTGTAGAAGTCCAAGTTCTAGTTCTAGATCTCCTACTAAAACATTGTGTGGCCTTATGCAAGTCACTTGATCTTTCTATGCCTTTGTTTCCTCTTCTATATAATTAAACTGTAAGCCATGTCATCATCTCCCTGATATCATGGTCCTGTTCGACAACGAAGGACAAACACACCAGGTTGGAAACGATAATCTCTAATATCTCCAGGAACACTAAAATGCCTCAATAGCTTGTTTCCCATGTAGAAGGGTTCTTTGCTTTTGATCAGAGTGATTCGTTTGAAGCCTAGCTTCACTTCTTAGCTGTGTTACTCTGACCCAGTGCCATCACATTGCTAAGCTTCACTTTCCTCTTCTGTAGAACAGTAGAAAAGTAACTTCTGCCACAAGGCAAATTACAGGAAGGGTGTATGGTGGGGGAGTGGAGAATCATTGTGAGAATCAAATGAAATAATGTATAGAAAGCACATGCATGTACTTTATATGAACATGTGAATGTTGTATGTATGCTTTATATGTCCATGTAATACATAAAGTGCTATGTAAATACCCAGTATTGTTACTGCTATTGTTTATGACCCTTATATACATAAGGAAATATGGCAACATCTTAGGTTTATTCAGTGACTGTGATAAATAATGTACAAAAAAATTTTAATAGCAATATAAAGTTGTTGTTTTCTTCTTATATTGCCCTAAGATGTTCATGCTGAGGGCAAAATCTGTTGAATTGCTGCTTTATTTTCAGTGATAAGTAAAGTCTGTTCTGATTTCTCCTACAAGGAGAAAGACCTCTTTAGTTCTGATGCAATGACCCTGTTGTACTTCCCTGGTACTGGGAATGGTTTGACAACTACAGATGGTCTGTGCCCAGGACTAAATTTTTGGCAACTCTCTTTGAAAAGTCAGACAGCTAGCTAGCATGAGAGCTATCCAACTCACTGCGGGGGACGGAGATGGATGCTGCATATTATTTAGATAGCACCATTCATCAGTGATATACACAGTGCTTTCCTAATGAACATGAGTTATTTCCATTGCCTTGATTGGTTATGGAAGAGATTAAGGGCTATATAAATCACTAATTACACTACACTTCAAACCCAGGCTTTTAGATGAAATATTTCTCCAACTGGGTATAATGGAAAGAGTTCTAGTCTAGATTTAGAAGACCTCAGTTCTAGTTCTGGTTCAGTTCAATTCAACAATACATATTCATTAAGCATGTACTATATGAATCGAGGCAACTAGATGACTCAGTGGATAGATATATGTGACTGGAGTCAGGAAAACCTGAATTCAAATATGACCTCAGACACTTACTAGCTGTGTGACCCTGGGCAAGTTACTTAACTTCTGTTTGCCTAGAAGGTATCTAGGTAGCTCAGTGGATAGATCATTGGGCCTGGAGTCAGTAAGACCTGAGTTCAAATCCTGAGTTGGACACTTACTAGTTGTGTGACCCTAAGCAAGTCACTTAACTTTTACTTGCCTTAATCCATTGGAGAAGGAAAAGGCAAACCCTTCCAGTATCTTTGCCAAGAAAACCCCACAGACCATGATGATTCAGAGAGTCATGAAGGTTCAGGCACAACTGGACAACAATATTAAAGGCTTTATGCTAGGCACGGGAGTTATAAAGACAAAAAAATTGAAAGTCTCTGGCATCAAAGAGTTTACACAAACAAATATGATATATTGTGCAGACACACAAAGGAATGTCTGATAATTACAAGAGAGACAGAGACAGAAAGATGAGGAGAAAGGAAAGGGGAGAGGGAGAAGGAAGTGGAGGGAGGATGGAGAGAAGGATAGAAAGGAGAGAGGCAGATAGAGAGAGGGGAGGAGGGAAGAAAGGGGAGGGGAAGAAGAGACAGAGACAGAAAGATTGAGATTGAGATTTAACAGCTGAGAAGATCAGAGAAAGTGTAGGAAGGAGTAACTAAACTATATTTTGAGGGAACGTAGATATTTTAAGGTGAAAAGATGAGAGAGGAGGTCATTTCAGACATGACAACCACTTCTGCAATACCACAGTCACAGGAAACAGAATATCACATAGCAAGAAACAGATAGTAGGCCAGCTTAATTAGAACAGAGAATGTCTAAAGGAAAATAATATCAAATAAAACTGGAAAGGAACGGGAAAACCAGATTGCAGAGGGTTTAAAATGCCTGGCTGAGGATTTTTCATTTTTTCTCAGAGGCAGTAGGGAGTCACTGAAATTTGTTAGCAGAGGAGAGACATTTCACGTCAGTGTTTTAGGAGCTATCAGTCTGATAGCATAGTGAAGTGTGGATTGGAGAGATGAGAATAAGGCCAACTAGGAGTCTATATTATTTATTTTTTAATTTTAAATTAACTTATTTTCAGTTTTCAGAAATCACCTCTATAAAGTTTTAAATTTCTCCTCTTTCCTCCCCTCTCCCTCCTCAAGATGGCATGCAATCTTATATGGGTTCTACATATAGGTTCTTATTAATCACATTTTCACATTAGTCATGTTGTATAGAATTAAAATGAATGGGAGAAACCATGAGAAAAATCCAAACAAAACATAACAAAAGAGAAAACAGTCTGCTTCATTCTGCTATCCAACTGTATAGTTCTTTCTCTGCTTTTGGATGGCATTTTGTGTCATAAATCCTTTGGAAAAGTTTGAGGTCCTTGCATTGCTATGAAGGGCTAAGTTTATCAGTTACAGTCCTCGCACACCATGGCTATTACTGTATATAATGTTCTCTTGGTTCTGGTCACTTTACTCAGCATCAGTTAATAGAAATCTTTCCAGGTTTTTCTGAAGTCCTCCAGTTCATCACTTTTTATGGCACAATAGTATTCCATTACATTTATATACTACAACTTGTTCAGCTATTCCCCAATTGATGAGCATCCCCATAATTTCCAGTTCTTGGCTACCACGAAAAGAGCTGCTATAAATATTTTTTGTACATGTGGGCTCTTTTCCCATTTTTATGATCTCTTTAGAATACAGTCCTAGAAGTATAATTGGAGGCATGAAAGGGACTGCATGTTTTTATAGCCCTTGGGGCATAGTTCCAAATTGCTCTCCAGAATGGTTGGATCAGCTCATAGCAGCAACAATGAATTAGTGTTCCAACTGTCCCACATCTTCTCCAACATATATCATTTTCCAGTTTTGTCATGTTAGTCAATCTGATAGGTATAATGTGGTACCTCAGGGTTGTTTTGATTTGCATTTCTCTAATCAATAGTGCATTTATATTTATTTATATTATATACATATACATACGTATATACATGTACATATACATACATATATTGTATACATATATTATTTACATATATTTAAAATAGAGCATTTTTATATGACTATGGATAGCTTTAATTTCTTCCTCTGAAAACTGTCTGTTCATATCCTTTGACCATTTATCAAATGGGGAATGACTCGTATTCTTGTAAATTTGACTCAGTTCTCTATGTATTTTAGAAATTAGGCCATTGTCACAGACACTAATTGTAAAGATTCTTTCCCTCTTTTTGCTTCCCTCCTAATCTTGGCTACATTGGCTTTGGGCAAAAACTTTTAAATTTAATGTAACCAAAATTACTTTTTTGCACTTCATAATGTTCTCTATTTCTTAAATGGGTCATAAATTTCTCCATTCTCCACAAATCTGACAAATATACTATCCCTTGCTCCCCTAGTTTGTTTATAGTGTCAACCTTTATACATAGATCATGTACCCATTTGGACTTTATTCTTGTGTATGGTGTCAGGCATTGGTCTATGCCCAGTTTCCACCACAATGTTATCCAGTTTTCTCAGGAGTTTTTGTCAAACAGTGAGTTATCTAATCCCAGAAGCTGGGGGTTTATCTAACAGTAGACTGCTGTATTCATTGACTACTGTGTCTTCAGTACCTAATCTATTCCACTGATCTACCCCTCCATTTTTGTATCCAGGACCAAGTGATTTTGATGATTGCTGCTTTATAATACAATTTGAGATCTAGTAGCGCTAGGCCACCTTCCCAAACATTTCTTTTCATTTATTTCCTTGATATTCTGGAACTTTTGCTATTCCAGATGAATTTTGATATTATTTTTTCTAGCTCTAGAAAACAATTTTCTGGTAGTTTGATTGGAATGGCACTGAATAAGTAAATTAATTTAGGTAGAATTGTCATTTTTATTATATTAGCTTGGCCCACCCACAAGCAACTGAGGTTTTCCCACTTACTTAGATCTGACGTTATTTTTGCAAAAAATGTTTTGTAATTGTGTTCATATAGTCCCTGGGTTTGTTTTGGCAGGTAAACTCTCAAATATTTTATAGTGTCTACCATAGCTTTAAATGGGATTTCTCTTTCTATCTATTGCTGTTGAGCTTTTTTGGTTATACAGAAATGCAGATGATTTATGTGGGTTTATTTTGCAACCTGCAACATTGCCAGTTGTTTATTATTTCAAGTAGTTTTTACTTGATACTCCAGGATTCTCTAAGCATATCATTATGTCATCTGTAAAGAGTGATAACTTAGTTTCTTCTTTCCCTATTCTAATTAATTCAATTTCTTTTTCTTCTTATTGCTATACCTAATATTTCTAGTACCACACTGAATAACAGGGGTGATAATGGACATCCTTGTTTCACCCTTGATCTTATTGGAAATGCATCTAGCTTATTCCTATTGCATATAATTCTTGCTTATGGTTTTAGGTAGATACTACTTATTATTTTATGGAAAGCCCTATTTATTCCTATGCTCTCCAGTGTTTTCAATAGGAATGAATGCGGTTTTTTGTCAAAAGATTTTTCTGTATCTAATGAGATAATTATATAGTTTCTGCTAGTTTTGTTGTTGATAGGATCAATAATATTGATAGTTTTCCTAATATTGAACCAGCTCTGGATTCCTGGTATAAATCCCACCTGATCATAAGGTATTATTCTTGTGATAAATTGCTGTATTCTTTTTGCTGGCATCTCATTCAAAATTTTTGCATCTATATTCATTAGAGAAATTGATCTTTAATTTTCTTTCTCTGTTTTGGTTCTTCCTGCGTCAGGTATCAGAACCATATTTATATCATAAAAAGAATTTGGTAGGACTCCACCAATTTTTCCTGACTAGTCTAAATAGTATTGGAATTAACTGTTCTTAAAATGTTTGATAAAATTCACTTGTGAATCCATATGGCCCTGGAGACATTTTCCTAGGGAGTTCATTGATGGCTTATTCAATTTCTTTTTTCTATTTTTTCAATATATCCAGCTTTTTATTGAAAAACCTAGAGAGGGAGAGGTGAGAGGTAGTAAAAGCAATATAAATATATATCTCAGAAGAGCAGCTTCTCATATGAATGGAATCCATGGACACCTCCTTCCACCTGAGCAGATGATGCCCTCTTCTCAAATTTCAGCTCCCCTGAGTACATCATGGCTGAGTATTTTAAAAAATATAAACTTCCCAGACCAACAGAAGAGGAAGTTGAGTACTTAAATAATCCCATCTCAGAAATGGAATTTGAACAAGCCATAAATGCAGCTGTCACCACATTGCCACTGATAACCTGAAGATTATTGTATTTCTCCTTGATGTACTTGCTCATGTTAATTTGGAAAACGGAGTTTCCTTGGGAAGACTCCCGCATGACCATATCAACACCTGCCTGGACCAGTGAGTCAAGCCTACATTTGTCATCCTCAGGGGTACCAATGGCTGCCCCACATAAAACCTTCTTCTTGGTGTCCTTGGATGTCAGGGGATAGTCTCCAATTCTTCTTTGGTCCAAGCAGGCAATGATGGCTACTAGCTCATGATCCTCATTCACAATGGGCAGCTTCCCTTTCTTGCTCCATTGCAAGATTTCATTGGCTTCTTTTAGTATGTTTCCTGCAGGAACCACCATTAGATCCTCTCACCTGGTCATGATCTCCCTCAGGAAATGGCCATGTTCCTTCTTCTTGAGAAAGTTGATGTCACAAGAAGAGATGATGCCCACTAGGTGGCTGCCCATCTTGCCATTGCCCATGATTGGGATTCTACAGAAGCCATGTCTTGCCTTGGCTTCAAACACATCTCTGATTTGATCTTTGGGGCTCAGGACCACAGGGTCATGGATAAAGCCCTGTTCATATTTCTTCACTTTACGCACTTCATTGGCCTGGAATTCTGGAGTACAGTTGTGATGGATAAAGACAATATCTCCTGTCAGTGCCATGGCTATGTTCATTGGGGATGACACAAGGTGAGTCTTGAGGGTCTTTTTGGTAAGTGCTGAAGTTAGGTCTACTTGGTCTGTTGTGAAGTTTATACACCCTAGGATGATGAGGAAGTCATTTTATGTGAGCCCATCCCTGCAGTTGAAGAGTTGCTGTACTGAAAGCCCATCCTCTGGAATGTAACAAGTGCCCCCACTGAGGAGATAGTCTGCCATGATGGGGATGGAACAGGGATGGGGGAGGAGGAGGCGGGCCAAGCTGGCAGGAGAACCTCAAAGAACCGTGTGCATTGGATGCTTCTCATGCAGAGCTCAATTTCTTTTTCTAAGGTGGGGTTATTTAAGCATTCAACTTCATCTTCTGTTAATTGAGACAATTTATATTTTTTTATATATTCATCCATCTCACTTAGATTGTCAAATTTATGGGCATATACTTAGACAAAGTGCTAATTATCGTTTCAATTTCCTCCTCAATGGAGGTGAGTTCACACTTTTCATTTACCCCTTCAGTTGATCCCACTCTTTCTGAACTTTTCCTGGGGAAATATTCTCTGGGTTTGTAGAGGTCACAAAGGGGTAACAAGGGGGTGGTACTTACAGAGCATTCTACCTTCTTGGCTTCCAGAAGTTCAAGTCAGGTACTTACAGACATTTAATCTGCAGGCTGAAAGTCTCAGAAGTGGCTGCTACTCTTACTGGGGGTCCTGTTCTTCTCTCTCACTCAGTTCCACTGGACTCTTGTCCTGGGCTTTTATGTTTGAGAATCTGCTCTGCTACTTCTGCTTCAGAAGCGCCCAGGGCTTCCTGCTCAGCTTTCCTATGGTGGGGTCCACACTCTTTTTTCCTGACTTTTAAAGTGGATCTCTGCTTCTGGGGCACAGGGGGCTCTGCCCCACATTTCTTGTGTTGGGAACTCAGGGCTTGCTTTCTGGCTTTGTGTGTTGTGGCTAGAAGCTATATAATACTGTTGTTTACCTAGTGCTGAGCTGGCTGGTGTATGACAAGGCCGAGGTCAGGTGAAGTCTTTCTGAATTTCCCGGGGTTACACTGAAGCTCCTAGTGTGAGGGTAGAAGAGAGGACGGCTGACCACAGGAGGTCTCCTTCTCCCCAAGGTCTACATTAGGGCATAGGCAGGCTCAGGGGCTGGTGAAACCCATCTGTGTTGGTGTCTGCCCAATTCCCTTGGCTGTGCTAAGGTACACCTGGAGTCCTAGTGTTGACACTTGCCACCCCCATGTCAGCCCCCATCCCTACACCCCTCGGTGCTCAGGCTCTCCTGCTGGTCCACTGTAGTGGAGATTGCTGGGACCCTTCTGGTGCTGCACTGGTCCCCCTTAGCCACAGTAAGAACAACCCTTCCCATCGATCTCCCTAGCCTCCTGAGCTGAAAGACTGTTATATCCCTTCTGCTGGTTCCACTTTTTGAGGATTTTTCCTGGGGCAATATTCTCTGGGTTTTTAGAGGTTAGTAAGGGGAGGCTGAGAGCACCTACAGTTTACTCCATCATCTTGGCTCCCAGAAGTTCAAGTATGTGACTTTCAAACACTTAGTCTGTGGGCTGATCACTCTAAGAGTGACTGCAGCTGTTGCTGCGGGCCCTGCACTTCTCTCTCACTCAGCTCTGGTGGACTCCTGCCCTGTGCTGAGAGGCTTGGGAATCTGCACTGTTGCTTCTGATTCAGTCCAGCCTGACCATTCCCACTCTGCTATGGCTATGACTGAGTCTGTGCTGGTGCAGCCCCCATACTCTGTGTTCCCCTAGCCCCATGGAACAGATTCTTCCAGACCTTCTGGGCTGTCCTAGGCTGGAAATCTCCCATCCTCTGTCTCGTAGTGGATTCTGCCACTTGAGCCTATTTTAATAAGGCTAGGTGAGAGGTGATGAAGTCTTGCTTCAAAGTAATGCTATTTTTGGAAATAAGGGGTAGATCAAGGGTTCTTTTTGGGTTTTTTCAATCATTCAGTCAAGTCTGACTCTGTGGTCCCATGGACCATAGCATGCCGTCCTTCTGTCTTCCACTATCACCTGATGTCTCTCCAAGTTCATGCTGTTTCTATGATACTATCCATCCTTCTAATCCTCTGCTGTCCACTTTTCCTTTTGCCTTCAATCTTTCCCAATGTCAAGGTCTTCTTCCAATGACTTCTGTCTTCTTATTATGTGGCCAAAGTATTTAAGCTTCAGATTCAGTATTTGACCTTCCAGTGAATAGTCTGAATTAATTTATTTCGGTATTGACTTATTTGATCTCCTTGTAAAGGACTTTCAAAAGTCTTCTCTAGTACCTCAATTCAAAACCATTCTTAACCTTTGTTAAATGCCAAGACTGAAGCTCCTGAAACCCTTTAGCATTCTGGTTAAATTTTTAGATCCCTTCTCAAAATAATGTTTTAAATGCATGAAATAAAATACGCATGATTACAAAGACAAACACCTATGTTAAATTATCAGAGCCTTTTTTTCTAAGTTCACTGATCTCAGGTTAAGAACCCTGGCTTAGACAAATGGAAGAGAAGATGAAGGGGTAGGATCTAAAAGACATGACAAGTGGTTGCTGATGGGGGCTGATGAGGAGGAAAGCATTAAGAAACCCATGCAACTGAAAAGATGATGGTGCCATCCATAGGAACTGGAAAAGTTAAAGGATGGATGATTTCTGGGTGGATGGGGGAATAAGAGTTCTATTTTGGATATATTGATTTGAAAATTCCTGCAGGATACTCAGAGATCTCAAGCAGGAATGTGCTACTGTAAATAGAGAGATTGGGATCTGGATACATAGATTTAGAAACAGTGATTGATCATGTATATGAAAGTGATTAGAAGCTGTGAAGCACTATGTAATTGTAATGTACTATTCTTTGTTAATAAAGCATCAGTCTTATCATATCCACATCTAGCATTTTTGACCACAAGGGAGATTATTGCATCTCAAGCTTTACCCAATGAGTAAAAAAAAGATTACCTTTCTGCTTATGGAAAAGTTAACCCCAAGGTTAATAAGGGTGGGAAGAAGGTAGAGAGACCAGATAGAGTATGTATTCAGTGGCTTAAAATAATTTCCATGTAGTAGCTGGAATGTGGGATAGTTCCATGTACAGTTTATCTTACAGGCTCTGTAGAAAAAGCAGAGAAAAGTAGGAAATGTATGGAAATTTAGAAAGTAAAAATAATGTCATTAATCACAGGAGAGGCTCTCTTCTATCCACTTTAAGCTGCCTGCCCAAAGAAGGTAAGCTACAACAATCCTGTAGATAAGGCACTTCATCGACTGCTGTCCAGTACTCCTGAACTAAACCAGAGATGATGAATAACACTGTTTCAGACCAGGCCACTGTGGAGGCTGCCCAGACTAGAAATTCAAAGTGGTACGAGGAGCTCTACCAGAGCTACTGGAAATAGAGAACAGGTTCATTGCAACCTGGAGGACAAGTCATCTGTATCCCTCCGTGGTTGTAAAACTCCTACCTAGGAAATCTGTCAATGCAATAGACTGTCTTCTTTAAGAAGGATAAGGTGGTATGCTTAAATTCCAGAGAAGAAATTCTTCAGTCTGGAGGTAGAATCATTAAGTCATTCACTGCAGGGTGTTGATACTTTTGCCTGCAGGAGATCAAAGTGAATTTCATCCCTCTTAGTCAAGGCTATACTTTCCAAATGTTGAGTTGGTCACCCAGTGTTTCTGCATGCAAACTCCTTTGTCATAGTCATCTAAACATTTGATGGAGCATGAAAGAGTGGAGAGAGGGAAGCCCTTCAAGTCAGGAAGACCTTAGTTCAAGTCTTGTTTCCAACGTATACTAGCTGGGCAACACACAGCTATATATACCACTGAACCCCAAGCAACTCTTGGTAAGTTATAGTAGATAGCTTGCTGATCTGCCTCTGTGGAAGGTGTTAACATACTAGGAATTTCATGCACTAATGAAATCACAGGTTCAAACTTCCCCTCTACCTCTGCTTGCCCTCACAAAACAAAAAGCAATAAAACAAAACAATACATTTGTTGCAACTGAAAGTTGAGACTATGTCTTATAATTTCCTTGTATCTTCCCACAGCATACTGCTAAGTGCTAGGCACAGAGTAAGCGATTAATAAATATTTCTTTATTGTTCTTAGCTGTGACTATTTGTAACCATCCTGGAAAACATCCCAAATATATGGATTTCAAGGCCAAGATTGAGATTGACTTTGTAAGGTAAAGGAAGATTCACATTTACAGTTTTAATGCAATTTGTCAAAATCTAAGAGTTTCTTTCTTTTTGTTCTGGGTATAGTATTATTGCTGGGAAATGATGGAAAGATATGATAAGGATTGCAATGAGACTGCTTCAAGTAAGAGGTTATTCTGACATGATATTCATTCAGAGGTTCTTGTACCCTACACTTACTCAGGATGCCTTTCTTAGAAAAGGGGGGAGTGAAGTTAACTTCTAGTAGCAAATGTGTTACCTCTAGTAGCTTACTTCCTATAAATTACTCTATGATAACCAAATGCTTTTATGTAGGCTATCTACCTGATCCTTCTAACACATTAGTAGAAGGGTTGGCCTGATCCCTATTTTACAGATGAGAAGATAGAAGTTTAGAGAGATTAAGTGACTAAACTCTCATAGCCAAGGATTGACCAAGTTAGGATTGAATTCTGGTTCTTGAGAGTCCTAGTTCTATGCCGTGAATATGTCAATTTACAGTGTTGCCTAGAGTCTCACCATCTCTCTCTCTCTCTCTCTCTCTCTTCCTCTCTCTCTCTCTCTCTCTCTCTCTCTCTCTCTCTCTCTTCCTCTCTCTCTCTCTCTTTCTCTCTCTCTCTCTCTCCCTCCCTCCCTCTCTCTCTCTCTCTCTCTCTCTCTCTCTCTCTCTCTCTCCCCCTCTCTCTCTCTCTCTCTCCCCCCCTCTCTCTCTCCCCCCCTCTCTCTCTCTTTCTCTCTCTCTCTCCCTCCCTCTCTCTCTCTCTTTTGCTCTCTCTCTCCTGTCTGTCTCTGTCTTTCTGTGTCTCTGTCTCTCTATCCATCTCTACTCTATCCCTGTCACTTTGTCTCTATCTCAGTCTCTCCAAAAAATGAATAATAAGGATTTGTCTATCCAGGGGTGGGGAACCTGCAGCCTCAAGGCTACATTGGCCCTCTAGGTCCTCAAGTGTGGCCTTTTGACAGAATCCAAACTTCAGAAGTTTCTGTCAAAGGCACATGTTCCCCATCCCTGATACTACCTACAGAATCATCTTTGTTTAGAGCAGCAAAAGGGATGTTAGCTATTTTAAAGACAATTTGAGTTGGAATAATAAAATGTTTCATTTCTTGTAACTATCAGAAGCTCTTGTACCTGAATGCATATGTCTGGCAAACTTTAAGATCTTTAGTTTCTTTTTATGATTTCTAACATATTCACACTATACCATCTTTGTTCTAGCTATCCTACAATTTTGATGTAGTTTCTCAGTGTTGACCTTGGCTCAGCATCACAGCTGCTATTTCTCTTCTACTAGTGTTCCAGTCCATCCCCTGAATTGGAAATATCAGTTTTATTTTTGTGGTAGCAGAGACTTGGAAACAAAGTCAATGTCCATATATTGGGGAAAGGCTAAACACAATGTACTGGAATATTGCTGTGCTGTAAGAAATGACAAATGTGACAAAGAGATGCATAGGAAGATTTACATGATCTGATGTAAAATGAAGCAGAACTAAAGACAAAAACATACAATAATGTACATGGAAAGAACCATAAAACAGTCTAAATTGAATGTTGTAAAGTTATAAAGAATGAATATGGCTTCAAAGTAGAGATATGAGAAGACATCCCCACAACACTCTTGTGCAGAGTATGGGTATGGTACATTACATACCCTTTCAGACTTTTATTTAAGGTATTGATTTTTAAAGTATTCTTAAGGTATTTAAGATATTTTTAAGGTATTGATTTTTTTCCTTCTGCCACTTCCTTTTTTCTTAAAAAATATTATTTATTATATGAGATAGTTCCCTGAAAGAGTTAAGGAAGAGGGATATTGTGAGAAATTCTGGTGATGTAAGAAAAGATAGCAATTGAAAAGTATTTTTTAAAAAAAGAAAAGAAAATGCCAGTATTAGTATGATCCAGTTCAACCAGTCCTTTCCTGGTCTTGTGAATGTGGTTAACCACTGAACCTCTCACCATTTTGTGATGGTATGTGGCAGAATTACAAACAGAAAATTGCCAAAGATTTGAATATTTGGAAAAAAACAGCTATATAGGCAAGCAAAACATTAGTCAAACAAATCAAAAGCAAGTACCTCTATCCTACCACAAAATGGATTTCCACTGACCTCTACAGAATAAGAGTAGGAAGTTTCCTTTTGGGTAAGTCAAGATTTCATCACCAATCATCTCTGTACATAATTAGCCACCTCAAGAAACAGAAGTTTGACAGATTGAGCCAAGTGATCCCTGTGGTCCCTTTTAGCTCAGAAGTCCTATGATTCTGTGATACACTAGATTGAGTAGATAATGGAGCAAGTAACCCAATTTTCCAAATGGCATCCACAAGTTAATATAGAATATAGGTGGGCCAGATGGTGTGCCATGACAGTTCACCTCAAGTGGCAATGCCATCTCAACTTGTTTGTCAAATACCTGACTGCATTGCTATCTGATATTCTGAAGTTGGATCCAGGAGGGGATTACAGATGGAATATTCCAGATGGTTTCTATCTGATGCAATGAATGTGACTCCAGTATATCTAGGTCCTGGCAGGGTGTGTATCTGGGGACCTAAGTGTACACATGGAATGGTGTACAGAGCTATAGCAAACCAGCTAGTATTAGCTGGTGGAGAGGTAGCTTGAAAAGTCACACTGTTACGTTACTTATTACACTAACAGAAAACACACCTTTTCTTGTTAATAAAACCTCAAGGAAAAGAAACACAGGCTAAAACAAGAGTCTAATAATTGGAGAATAAAGAAAATCGTGCTTATTTGGGGGATTGAGTAGGTTTATTTTCTTCAATGGATTTCCCTCTTAAGAAATGAAATGTCTCTTCAGCATGAGACAAAGGCCATATCAGGGAATTGAACTACAATCCCCTCCTGTATCCAACATCAGAAACTACAATTACAAAACTCTTGTGTTTATAGAATGCTCTGAATTGCCTTTAATTCCTTTATTAAGAAGTGATATTAAATGATGATATTCAAAATGAATACATGATGTAGTAGGGCACCATTTTCTATTCCCGATAACAATTCCTGGACTATGTTGTCTAGTGGATGGAGAGTAGACTGTGAAGACAGGAAAACCTGGGTTCCAGTATTGACTCTGACACATACTGCTGGCTGTGTAACCTTGTGCAGGTCATCACCTGTCAGTGCTCTGGATAACTATCTAAGAGTTCAAGTTATAACTGAGTTGCAAATATTCTGTAGATGAAGACATTCCTCTGCCTATTGCTCTCTTAAATTTCTTACACCAATGAAGTCATAGATCTAAATACAAAAGGAGGGGGGGAAAGTCATATTTTTTTCTTCTTGTACCCTCAGCAAGCAGTATAGTTCCTGACATATAGTTCCTATTTAACATAAGTTAATTGATTGGTTACTTTTCAAAGAATTTCCTCAACAACAATCCCACAGGGCAAGTGATACATATAGACTACAATGTCCATCTTAATTCCCCATTTTCCTTTTTTTTCAGATGACAGAAAAGTTAAGTGACTCTTCCTAGGGGTCATAGGTAGTAAGTGTCTGAGCCAAGATTTGAATCCATATCTCCTGCTTCCAAGTTTCATTATACTATCTTGCCCCTTATGCTGATCATTCCGTACTCAAGGACCTAGGATTCCAACAGTACAAGTATTCTCTCCAGTGACAAAGATTACAGCCTTTCTACATCTTAGCAGCTAATCTTCATTAGGAAAAAAAATGTCACCTACTGGCCAACCTTCTGGTAATGATACTATGAATTTCTCTCCACTTGTCTTTAGATGATAATCACATAGGTCATCAACAAGCCTATCTTTTAGACTCTTCCAGACTGGTAGGGACTAACAGAGTTTGTACTTGACCTGAATATTCTTTGAGGGAGGGAACAAGCTTTTCTGAAGTACCTATTTTATGCCAGGCACTACACTAAGCACTTAACAAATATTACCACACCATGATGAGGCATCAGAGGAAGTTTATCTTGATGCATAAGAAATAGTATGGCTTAGCAGACAGAGAACAATTCTTGCAGTCAGGAACATCTAGGTTCAGGTTCAGCCTCTTTAATATACTGGCTGTGTGATCATAGACAAGTTAATTAACCTCTTAGTGCTCTAGGAAACATTTCCAGACTTTAATTTACTTAATAAACTCCAGTGTCTTCCTATCATCTCCAGCATCAAACACAAAACCCTGTTAGGTCTACAAAGCCCTTTGAAATCTGGCCCTCCCCTACTTTTCTAGTTTTCTTATCTCATAAATCCTACCACATAAACTGTGATCCAGTGGCACTGGCCTCCTTGCTTTTCCCCAATTTGGACATCACATCTCTTGACTCCCGGCATTTTCATTGTCTGTCCCCAGGACTAGAATACACTTCTTTTTCATTTCTACTTCCTGATTTATGTCTTCCTTCCAGTCTCAAATAACACCCTCTTTCTTTGAGAATCATTTTCTGATCCCCCTTGATTCTCTACTTTCTATAGTTATCTGCATGTCTTCCCCATTACACTGTGAGTACTATGAGATCAGAGGCTCTCTTACCTTTCCTTGTATCCCCAGTGCTTAGCATAGTATGTAGCCATAGTATGAACTCAGTAAATGGTTATTGACTGGCCAACTGACTAACTGGTAGAAAGAGTTTTAGACTAGTAACTCCCAATACTGATGAAATTATAAGGGTGGGAAAAAATAAAATCTTATAGAGTTGCTATGAGACAGGTGCTTTGACAATACCTTGACACTTTGACCTAGCTCCATTTACCCACCCTTCCCAGGATGCCTAACCCTCTCCCTCCTCGGGATGGGAGATAATGAATCTGAATGGGTAGGCATGTTGGTGAGAGTTTTAAAAATAACACCAGGGGGTAAAATGGGAGTGCAAAAAAGGAGGAAGCTGGGAATAGAAGGAGGAGGGTAAAGTACGTTGTATTCTGGGGAATAGGGAGAATGTGAAATGGTTTGGAAACTGAAATTTTATCTCTCCTCCTGCCAAGGTTAGATATCAAGACTGGATATTTGATTTCATTGGTACAGGGAACACCAGACGAGGAAATTCCCTCTACCAACACAAGTTGATGTATTGTCTATAATGTATAATCTTATAAAGTTGCCTAGAGCTTAGAGACATGAAATGACTTGCTTAGGATTACACATCCAATATATCTCAGAGGTGGGTATGTAGAATGGCTGCTTCAGAGACTGGTAGTCAAGAGGTAAGTACATGCATACCAGATGGGCAAAAACAAACTGAACCATGTGAGCAGAGGTTCACTGTAAGACAAAGGCCTTTGAGAGCACCTGGGTATGCTTACAAAGAAAGTCAAGCATATTGGACTAGGCAAATTTTAGGACACTGTGAAGTTCTTCAAGTAGAGATCAATGGCCCCCTATTGCCAAATTCAGTGGTATTTTCAGAGTCCTTAACTTTCTAGACATCTCTTTAGTATTTAACACTGTTCACCATTCCCTTTTATTAGATGAACTAGTATGTGTGTCTGTATGTGTGTATATGTGCCTGTGCCTGTGTGTGTGCATGCATGTATATCAAGTTTCTCTCTCTGCTTATAGAACTTTTTCATCTTGGTCTCCTTTGGAAATTCATCTTCCATGTATCCTTCTATGTGTGGGTGGGTATATTCCAGGACTCTCTCTTCTGCGCTCTCTTCTCTTTCCACTCTCATTTTTCCTTATTTAAATAGCTTCTCTGGAATTAACAATCATGTCTATGGCGAAGACTCTTAAGTCTACACAACTAGTCCTTTCTCTAATCTCACATGCCTAATTGCCTGCCTGACATCTCTAAATGGATGTTCTTCAAACAGCTCAAATCAAACACATCCAAAATATTTTTTCATTTCATTTATTTTTTTAATTTATGGAATAAAACAAACATTTCTACAATATAATATAATACAATACAATGAAAACAATGATTGCATACGAAACTGAAAATCTATTTTGTATAGCTTGCTATTCCTTTTAAATATTTCATGAAATTATCATGTAAATTTTCCCCCTTTTTTCTTTCCTTCCACTCTAGAGATGACTACGATTAGACACAAATACATACATATATATATATATATATATATATATATATATATATATATATATATATATATATATATATATATATATATATATA
>CM053769.1:562077713-562092474 GCA_028658325.1 Potorous gilbertii | reverse complement strand
TTGCTGTTACTGAATACAATGTTCTCCTGGTTCTGCTCATTCCATGCTTCATTAAGTCTTTCCATGCTTTTCTAAGACCATTAAGCTTATAATTTCTTATAGCACCATAGTATTCCCTCACAATCACAACCACAACATGTTCATCCATTCTCCAACTTTTGGGCATTCCTGCAATTTCCATTTCTTTGCCACCACAAAGAGAGCTGCTATGAACATTTCAGAACATATGGGTTCTTTTCCTTTTCCCCTAATCATCTTTGGAAATAGACCTGATAGTAGTATTGCTGGCTCAAAGGGTATAAGCATTTTAATAACTCATTGGATATAATTGCAGATTGCACTCCAAAAAGTTATATCAGTTCACAATTCCACCAACAATGAATTGGTGTCCCAATTTTTTTCCATGTCCCCTTCAACATTTGTCATTTTTCCCTTCAATCATTTTATCCAGTCTGATAGGTGTAAAATGATATCTCAAGATGGTTTTGATTTGTATTTCTCCAGTCAATACTGATCTAGAACACTTTTTATATGAAATAAATTATTTTGATTTCTTCATTGGAAAACTGCCTGTTCATATTCTTTGACCATTTATCGGTAAATCAAAAATTTATCATTTTTCTTTTTTCCTCCTAAGTTCTCTATTTCTGTACAGGGCTCTAATAATCTTCATATAATCAATATTCATAATATAGATATTACTCTTTCTTATTCACTATATTCAATCAAATTCCAAGGCTTGTTGAGTCCATCTCCTTAATAATCTCATGTCTATCTCTATTTCTCTATTCACACCTTATTTCTCCTCCTTAGACACTCTGGATTCTAGCCAAAGTGTCTTGCTTGCTGTTTTCCATATGTAAAACGTCATTTCCTGCTCCATGCCTTTGCAGAGGCTGCTCCCATATGTGGAATGTTCTGCGTCTTCACCTTCATTTCCTGAAAGTTATGTCTCGTGATCAAGTGATATTTCTTCAGTCATCATTTCCCCAACCCACTATTATACATGAATTTTGTATCTATCATATGTGTATTTATCTGAAAAAAATGTATTTATTATGATGTAAACTCACTGAGAGAAAGAACTAATTCACTTGTGATTGAACTGCAAAATTATGCAATGCAATACTGTACTGGATTACGGCTGATCTAACTTAAGATACAAGAAAGCAGCTTGGATAATATCCAAAGGATTCATCTCTACGTAAAGAAATTGAGCAAGTGTTTTGAGCAAGAAAACCCATGTATGAAGCATATTTTACTAACCCAATATGACAGCAAGGAGTTGGACTTGAAGATCTATAAGCCCCTTTTTAGTTCTGAAATTATAAGACTATATTTATAAGAAACAGGAGATGTTTAATTGATATTCAAAGGACAATACAGCCAATTGTATACTTATAGAGTATAGATATCAATAAGCCTTTGGTTCAATGATTATATATTTATTTTTAGAATAAAAGCAACAGTTTCATAAATGATGACCATTTTACCTTGTATTAGTCTGATATTTCCTACTAGGAACTTGGACTTATGCTAAGGTATCATAGGAGAATTAATTATCTGTATATGACTTTTCTGCCAGCCTCCATATCAAGACAGAGCCTTTGGGAAAGAATATTCAAAGAGGTGTTAATTTTTCTAAGAATCAAGATCAGAAATACATCTTAACACCCACAGGAGAACCACCATCTAAGTGACTAAATTGCAATACATTGAAGACCTTGAGACCTGAAGTAAAGGTTCAGTGGAGTGAACACATGGTATTACCAGTGCATGCATATAATGTTAGCAGGAATAATCATGTTGATTTTACTCCATAATTGATGATTTTCATGTCAAAGCAAATGTGCTTTGAAGTTATAGAAGATGAAGAAAACACAAAGTTTCACAACCAGCCTATTTCTTGTCTATGTGATTGAAGAAAGCCTGTCACCCAGATATAGCTTCAATTCCAAAGAATTCAATGAGAAATAAGTAATGGCATAATACTTGACTTTATTTTCCAAAACTTCAGTAAGGACTTATGGTCTTAAGAAGAAATTTTGATGTGTAAGAGAAAAGATAGAAACTGCTGTATAGGAAATACTTGAAATGGTGGGTAATCCACCAGTCTACAAAATATCTCCAGAAAATAATAAGCATTCTGGAGAGACACTATATCACAATCATCTATTCCTTTTTGGGGGAGAGAGTCAAACTCAGGAAGAAATGGTTCAGATGAAGAAACTACATTTTGGTATCTGCTAGAGGAGCACAAAAGCCGGTCAATTTTGCCCATTTTTGAAAAGGGCCCCTTCCCATATAGAGCAGTACTTTCCAGATGGAGGATGTGATGTACCAGGATCGGTGGACATGTGTTGTCATAATAATTCCATCTTCCCTAGACTGAACTCAGAGGCGAGACCAGGATAGAACTAGGCCAGACTCACAACTTTCCATCTCTGGATCCTTATCCATTCAAGTGAGTTCAATTGCTTGGGGACCATGGGTCTGGGGAGGGGCTATGGGTATATTTTTTTGATATTTAATAACTAACATTTATATAGTGTTTTAAAGTTTGCAAATGACTTTTGAAAATCCTTGCCATAACCATGGGAGGTAGGTGCTATTATTCTCATTTTTCAAATTAGGAGAAAAAACAGACAAATGTTAAGTACACATTGCCTAGGACCATGCATCTCATGAATATTTGAACTCAGGTCTTCCAGAGGCCAGGCCCCGATCCCTATCCCTACTGTTTTATTCCAAGTACATTATTTTAAAGCTTTACTTATGACGTCTGTGGGATTTGCTGACAAGCACTGAATCTAAGTTCCCTTAGGATGGGGACTGAGTCAATGAGAGAGCACTTTGAATGTAGGATTACAGAGAAGAGACTGCTCATAAACTCCCTCCTAAAGACCTGTTAAAGAGAGAGTTCTTGTAAAGTGCATTGTAAACCACAAAGGAATATATAAATGTCAGCTATTATTGCTAGAACTGGAAGAGTTTGCACAGGTATAGATGATGAAAGAAAGCATTCTGGGAAGCTGAGGATAAGGGGTGGGTTGAGACAGAGAGCACTCAATACTATCTACATTGAAACATACAACGTTATCTAGAACCCACTGCAGCTGTTAGAGCTGAAAGGCTGCCAGCAGGAGTAGCCAGGAGCTGCTATTTCCAGAGATACAGCAGGGGTCTTGCAATATTTATATCAGGAAACCCAAGAATGTAGGCCCCCAGGGAGGAAAAAGGCTTGGTGGGATAGTACTTTGCATGATGACTGCAGAAATTTTCCTGGTTGACAAGCTTTCTATTTAGAGCCCCCCTAAGAAAGAAAACCTCCTATTTAATAGCAATCTATCCTCCCTCTTCCAAAATCTACCCCTAGCTGCTTTCGACAATTCTGGATGATTCAGATAACTAGTATTTTTGGTAGGGAATTTACTGTAGATAAGTGTTTCTGATTATCAAAGAGCAAAGACATGGGCAAAAAGGTATAGAATGGAAACAATTTAGAGGAAAGAAATTGCTGATCTATTGGCTTCTTTTAAATCTTTTCCCTCCCATAAAGTTTGATAAACTGATAATGTAGCAAGGGAATTTTAAAGATTACATATAGAATTATATTTTGCCTCCATCAATATTATCTGGATATGATCCCATCAAAAAATTTTCACCAGAACCCTCAGAAAGAAAATTTTCCTCTAAAGTACATTTTAATGTAAATATAACAAATGACATTTTGAAAACAGATTTCAACACCATCAATTTTAGCTAGCTCATTTCTTCCTAAAGTGTCCTAATATTTGATATTCTTCAAAGTAAATATTTATTCATTGCACCTATTGTGCATGTTAATGTAATTTGTGACTGTCTTTAGCCCTCCTATCAAGAGCACATGGACATTTATTGAATGTCCACTGTGTGCAGAACATATAATAAGCATTTTAGAGAGTTTGGAAGGAAATTAAGTAGCACTTTATCCATTACAACTCGCCATAAATATCAGTAATATTTGTTGAGTTGAATGGAATTTAATTTGACTTATAATACTTTTGTATTAGACATCCTCCATGCTTGGAATATACCCTTCATGTCTCCTCTGCCATGTAGAATGCCTCACTTCCTAAAAGAAGCAGTTCAAGGACCTGTTTTCTATGTGAAGCCTGCCCTTATCCTTCCAACTCTTATTCTCTCCCTCTCAAATTACATTGTATTTTCTTCCTTGTATTTATTCTCTCTATGTAAACACATTCACATGGATATACACATGTACATGCACATATGTATTTGTATAGATATATGTATGTGTATACATGCAATAAATATACTATATAGTATAATAAATGTGTATACATATATATGTGTATATATGTAGATATTCATCTCCCTGTGACTGAATGTAAGTGCCTTGAGAAAAGGACCATTTCATTGTCTTTATTTGTACCCCTAATATCCACAAGAATTCCAGGAATATCTGTGTTTTATAAATGCTTTTTAGTTTATTAATTGATAGAATATATTTTGTATCTGATGAAAGGACCAAATTATATATATATTAACAGAACCAGCTGCACCTGTTGAGAAATCCTGAGAGGGCTTCAAGGAATGGATGGCTTTTTAGGCATGATAGGAAGGAGGGAAAGAAATCCCAGAAGAACTTTTCCACCCCTACCTCAGTTGTCTTCCGACTCTGCCTTCTCCTGCTTTCTCTTCCTCTGATTGATGCTACTGTGTAATAAATAGCAGAATCAGAATTTGAATCCAGTTCTCCGACTCCAACTTCAACCCACTTTGCACCACACTCCATGGTCTTTAAGAGGCAACATGATGCAGGGGATAAAGGGCTACAACTGGAATCAAGATGATTTTAGAATGAATCAAGTTGAATCCAAATCAGAATGGTGGAATTTTAGAATCAGAAGGGACCTCAGCAAATCATCCCATCCCAGCCTTCTTAGAGCTCTGAAGGTTAACAAAGCACTTTATCAATAGTATCTCCTTTTACCCTCACAACAACCCTGGCAGGTAGGTGAAATTACTATTTCCTTTATACATATGAGGAAACCAAAGTGGATAAAGGTCTAGTGACCTGCCCACACTCATACAATTAGCAAATACTGGAAGTTAATTTGGCCTCAAATCCTCCTGACTCCAGGTCCAGTGCTCTCTCCACTCATCCATACCTGCCAAGTATATCTGGTAGCCTCTCTTCAACGATTTCTAAAGAAGTAGCCTATTCCAATTTTGGAAAACTTAAATCATTAGGAAAATTTTTCTGGCATCAAACCTAAATGTGTCCTTTTGCAAATTCTGTCCATTGTTTCTGGTTCTAATCTTTGTATCCAGAGAGACAAATATAATTCTACATCTACATGACAATTCTTCCAACACTTGAACACAACTCTCATGCCCTGCTTTCTTCTTGTGATCCCCACATGACATGGATTTAAGGGTCCTTCACTCTGATGGTTGCCTTCCTCTGGACATCATTTAGCTTGTCAATGTCCTTAAGTTGTGGTACCTAGAATTGAACATAATTTTCTAGATGTGATATAAACTAAGGATGACTACGGAGAGATTATTAGCTCTCAATTCCTGAAGGCTCTTCATCTTTTATTAGCAGCCAAAGATTATATCAAACCTACATTTGAATCCTACCTAAGGCAATACTTAGTCAAGTGCATCAAGTCAACTAATTTCTCAGTCTCAGTTCCTTCATCTGTAAAACAAGATAATATCAAGGAGCAAGTGACATAATATATAAATACACTATGTGTGTCATTGTTATTATTCTTTTCTATCACAATCTTTTATCAAAGAAAATCTTTTCCTTCTTAAAAAAAATTGTTGGGCCCAGGACAGACCAGTGGAGCGAGTGAGTGACGGCTGCTGAGCCCCAGGTATCAGCTGCATCCATTCCCGAGACTTTCAGCCCCCAGAGCAAATGTCTGTAAGTCACCTACTTGATCTTCCAGAAGCCAAAATGGTGGAGTGTCAATAAATGCTCTCTCTTCCTCCCCTTTTTGACCTCAAAAGAACCATAAAATATTTCCCCAGAAAAATTCTGGATCACTTGGAACAACTGAAGGGCCAAATAGTTTCGCAGCACCTGAGGTTAGGAAAATAGCTAAGGGGGGATTCCTCTTACTGTGGCAGAGGCTAACCAGAAAAAGAGGAGCCCTAGAGGGTGTGGAAACTCTCACTAGGACCCAGATGTGCCTCAGTGCTAGGAGAAGAGCCACAGAGAAGGTGGAAATTTGTACTGGGACCCAGGCATGAGCTGCGCTTGCCTTTGTTCTAGCTCAGTTGAGGAGTTCTTCCTTGACCAGACCACCCCTCTCCCACGTTTAACAAGCTAGCCCCAGGGTTAAGCCAGGAAATACAAAACAAAATGGAAAACAAAGGCACCTGCCCTTAGCTTTCCCACACCAACAGTTCAGCAACAGATTCTCCAGTTTCTAACTGAATGAACCAGAGGCCACAACACACAAAGCCTCACCATCATGAGCAAGAAGGAAAGAAGATAGGAAAAGACCATAGAATCTTTCTATGGGGACAAGGACCAAAACACAATTACCAAACAGGTCAGTATTGAGACTGTACTTCCATCTGAAACCTCAGAAGGGACTATGAACTGCTTGTGTGCACAGAGAGCATTCCTGGAACAGCTGAAGAAGGAAATAGAAGGAAAACTGGCCAACGATTTCAAAAGTATGAAAAAAGAATTCACTGATAAGAACAACTCTTTAAAAAGTAAATATGAACAAGTGGAAAAGGAAGCCCAAAACCTAACTGGGAAAATTGGATAAATGGAAAAGGAAGTACAAAAACTTAGTGGAGAAAATAATTCCTTAAAATGAATAATTGGACAGATGGAAAAGGAGATGCAAAATTTAACTGAAGAAAACAATTTGATGAAAATTAAATTGGACAAGTAGAAGCTAATAATTCTATGAGACATCAAGAATCAGTCAAACAAAATCTAAAGAATGAAAAGATAGAAGAAAATATAAAATATCTAATTGGAAAAACAAGTGACCTGGAAAAGAGATCCAGGAGAGAAAATTGAAGAATTATTGGCCTACCAGAAAGCCATGATGAAAAAAAAGAGTCTGGACAATATTTTGCAAGAAATCACCAAGGAAAACTTCCCAGAAATGCTAGATCCAGAAGGCAAAATAGTCATAAAAAGAATCCAACATTCACCTCCTGAAAGGGATCCAAAATTAAAAACACCAAGAAATATTGTTACCAAATTCCAGAACTATCAAGTGAAGGAGAAAATATTATAGACAGGCAGAAAGAAACCATTCAAATATTGAGGCATCATAGTCAGGATTACCCAGGACGTTGCAGTTTCTACATTAAAAGATCAAAGGAATTGGAATCTGATATTCCGTAAGGCAAAGGAGCTGGGACTACAACCAAGGATCAATTGCCCAGCAAAGTTCAGCATAACACTTCAGGCAAGGAGATGGACATTCAATGAAATAAGGGATTTCCAAACCTTCCTGAAAAAAGGCCAGAACTCAATAGAAAATTCAATCTTCAAACTCAGGTCTCAAGAGAGGAATAAAAAGGTAAACAAGGGAAAAGAAAAACTTGCTATTCAATTTAGGGAAATCGTTTATACCATATAAGGGAAGATGATACATGTTAATCTTGAGAATTGTACATCTATTATGAAGTATAAAAGGGATATACATAGATAGAGGGAACGGGTATAAAGTAAATGATGTGATGATAAAAAATGTGATTCAAGCCTGTGAAGAGATTGTAACAGGAGATGTCAAAAGGGGGAAGCAGAAAATGATAAATTACATCACAGGAAGAAGTACAAAATTATATTATAGTAGAGGGAAAGAGGGGAGGGAGATGAGCATGGTTTGGGAGGTACTCTCATCTTATTTGGTTCAAGGAGGGAGCAATAAACTTAATTAAGTACATAAATCTAATTCTATAGGCAGTAGAAGGGGAAATGGAAAAAAGGAGAGGGAAAACTAAAAGGAGGAAAGAAGTAATCAGGGTAATGGGGAGTAAAAGGGAGGGGGGCTGAAAGAAGGAAGGGAAGACCGCAGGAGATAGTGGTCAAAAGTGAAAACTCTATTGAGGAGGGGAAGGGAAACCGGAGAACTTAAATCACAAACAGTAGAAAAGAGGATAGAGGGAAAGATACACATTGTAACCATAACTGTGAATGAGAAAGTGAATGGAATGAACTCTCCCATAAAATGGAGACGGATAGCAGAATGGATTAAAAGTCATAATCCAACAATATGTTGTTTACAAGAAACACATTTGAAATGGGGGGATACACATAGAGTAAAAGTAAAAGGTTGGAGAAGAATATTTTGTGCTTCAGCTGATGTAAGAAAAGCATGAGTAGCAATCCTAATCTCAAATAAAGCGAAAGCAGAAATATAGCTAATCAAAAGAGATAAAGAAGGAAACTATATCCTGCAAAAAGAAACCATTGACAATGAAGCAATATCATTACTAAACATGTATGCTCCAAGTGGTATAGCATCCAAATTCTTAGAGGAGAGGTTAGGGGAGTTGCAGGGAGAAACCGAAAGCAAAACTATACTAGTAGGGGACTTCAACCTCCGCCTTCCTGAACTTGATAAATCTAACCTTAAAATAAACAAGAAAGAAGTTAAGGAGGTGAATAAACTCTGGATAAGATAGGTATGATAGATCTCTGGAGAAAATTGAATGGGAATAGAAAGGAATATAGCATTTTCTCAGGAGTATATGGCACATATACAAAAAAATTGACCATATTCTAGGGCATACAAACCTCATAATCCATTGCAGGAAGGCAGAGATAGTGAATGAATCTTTATCAAATCATAATGCAATAAAAATTATATGTAACAAATTGCCATGGAAAGATAAACCAAAAATTAATTGGAAACTAAATAATCTAATCCTAAAGAAGGAGTAGATTAAACAACAAATCATAGAACCATCAACAACTTCATTCAAGAGAATGACAATAATGAGAGAACCTACCAAATCTAATGGGATATTGCAAAAAGTAGTTCTCAGGGGAAGTTTTATATCTTTTAATGCCTACATGAATAAAATAGAGAAGGCAGAAATCAATGACTTGGGCATACAGCTGAAAAAGCTAGAAAAAGAACAAATTGAAAATCCCCCAAGTAAATATCAAATTAGAAATACTGAAAATCAAAGGAGAGATCAATGAAATTGAAATTGTGAAAACTACTGAACAAATAAATAAAACTAATAGTTGGTTTTATGAAAAAATTAATAAAGTTGATAAACATTTGGTCAATTTGATTAAAAAAAAGAAAGAAGAAAACCAAATTACCAATATCAAAAATGAAAGGAGTGAATCCATCTCCAATGAGGAGGAAATTAAAACAATAATTAGAAATTACTTTGTCCAACTTTACACACATAAATTGGGCAATCTTAATGAGATAGATGAATACTATAAAAATATAAATTGTTCAGATTAACAGAAGAGGAAGTTGAATAAACAGCTTCCTGTCAGAAAAAGAAATTGAACAAGCCATCAATGAATTCCCTCAGAAAAAATCTCCAAGACCATATGGATTTACAAGTGAATTCTAGCAAACATTTAAAGAAGAGTTAATTTCAACATTATATAGACTATTTGGGAAAATTGGGGAAGAAGCAGTGCTCCCAAATTCTTTCTGTGATACAAATATGGTTTTGATACCTAAACCAGGAAGCACAAAGCAGAGAAAGAAATTATAAACCAATTTCTGTAATGGATATGGATGCAAAAATTTTAAATAAGATTTTAGCAAAAAGAATACAGCAACTAATCATGAGAATAATACATTATGATCAGGTAGGTTTCATACCAGGAATGCAGGGCTAGTTCAATATTAGGAAAACTATGAGCATCACTGATCACATCAACAACAACACCAGCAGAAACCACATGATTATCTCAATAGATGCAGAAAAAGCTTTTGACAAAATACAACACCCATTCCTGTTAAAAACACTGGAGAACATAGGAATAAAGGGAACTTTCCACAAAATAATAATCAGTATCTACCTAAAACCTTCAACAAGTATTATATGCAATGGAGATAAGAGAGATTCATTTCCAATAAGATCAGGGGTGAAACAAGGATGTCCATTATCACCACTATTATTCAATATGGTACTAGAAATGTTAGCTATAGCAATTAGACAAGATAAGGAAATTGAAAGAATTAGAATAGGCAAAGAAGAAACTAAGTTATCACTCTTTGCAGATGATATGATGATATACTTAGAAAATCCCAGAGATTCAAGTAAAAACGTACTTGAAATAATAAACAATTTAGGCAAAGTTTCAGGTTACAAAATATATCCACACAAATCTTCTGCATTTCTATATATTAGTAACAAAGTCCAACAGCAAGAGATAGAGAAATCTCATTTAAAAATAAGATAGACACTATAAAATATTTGGGAGTTGAACTGTCTAAACAAACCTAGGGACAATATGAACACAATTACAAGACACTTTTCACACAAATAAAGTCAGATCTAAGTAAGTGGAAAAACATCAGTTGCATGTGGGTAGGCCAAGACAATATAATAAAAATGACAATTTTACCTAAATTAATTTACTTATTTAGTGCCATACCAATTAAACTATCAGATAATTGTTTTCTAGAACTGAAAAAAAGTGTCAAAATTCATCTGGAAGAACAAATGGTCCAGTATATCATGGGAACTAATAAACAGAAATGTTGGGGAAGTGGCCTAGTGCTACCAGATCTCAAATTGCATTATAAAGCAGCTATTATCAAAACCACCTGGTACTGGCTAAGAAACAGGGCAGACAAGTGGAATAGGCTAGATACTCAAGGCACAGTAGGCAATGAATATGGCAATCTACTGTTTGATAGACCCAAGGATCCCAGCTTCTGGGATAAGAATTCACTGTTCTACCAAAGTTGCTGGGAAAACTGGATAATAGTGTGATGGAAACTAGGCCTAGACCAATGCCTGACACCATACACAAGAATACAATCCAAAAGGGTACACAATCTAAGTATAAAGATTGATACTACGGACAAATGGGGGGAGCAAGGAATGGTGTATTTATCAGATTTATGGAGAAGGGAAGAATGTTTGACTAAAGAAGAGATAGAAAGCATTATGAAATGAAATATGGATAATTTTGATTACGTTAAACTGAAAAGTTTTTGCACAACCAAACCCAATGCAACCAAGATTCGGACGGATGTAGAAAACAGGGAAAGCATTTTTACAGCTAATGTTTGTGATAAAGGTCTCATTTCTAGAATATATAGAGAACTGAGTCAAATGTACAAAAATACAAGACATTTCCCAATTGATAAATGGTCAAAGGATATGAACAGGCAATTTTCAAAGAAAGAAATTAAAGATTAAAGATATACATAGTCATATGAAAAAATGCTCTAAATCACTTTTGATTAGAGAGATGCAAATCAAAACAACTCTGAGGTACCACATCATACCTATCAGACTGGCACACATGACAGAACAGGAAGGTGATAAATGGTGGAGAAGATGTGGGAGAGTTGAAACACTAATATTTTGTTGGTGGAACTGTGAGCTGATCCAACCATTCTAGAGAGCAATTTGGAACTATGCCCAAAGGGCTACAAAAATATGCATATCCTTTGACCCAGCAATAATGCTTCTAGGACTGAATGCCCAAGAAATCACAAAAATAGGAAAGGGTCCCACACGTGCAAAAATTTTTATAGTAGCACTCTTTGTGGTGGCCAAAAACTGTTAATCAAAGGGATGCCCAACAATTGGAGAATGACTGAATAAATTATGGTATATGAATGTAATGGAATACTATTGTACTACAAGAAATAATAAACAGGAACACTTGAGAGAGGTCTGGAAAGATATGATCTGATGCTGAGGGAAAGAAGCAGAGCCAGGAGAACCTTGTGCACAGCAACAACCACAGTGCGCAAGAGCTTTTTCTGGTAGACTTGGATCTTTGTAGCATTGCAAGGACTTAAAAATATTCCCAATGGTCTTTTAAGGCAAAATGCCTTCAACATCCAGATAAAAACTACAGGATTTAATCACAGAATATAATAGATCATTTTTGCGTGTGTGTATTACGTTTTGCTTTGTCATAAGATTTCTCCTCTTCATTATAATTCTTCTATACAGCATGACTATAGTGAAAATGTTTTTAATAGAAATGTAGGTATAGAACCTATATAAAACTGTATGTTGTCTTGGGGGTATGGAGGGAGGTAGGGAGAAAAGAATCTAATTTATATGGTAGTTATTGTAGAACACTGAAAATAAATAAAATTCATATTAAAGATGAAATGTATTTTTAAAAAGAGTTGTTAAGTTTTATCTTAAACCTTCCATCTTTAAACGAATTGCCAACTTTAAAAGACAGAATAGCAGTTACGAGGTAAGAGATAGGGGACTATGGGTACAGAACATTGCATGTACTGGGCTTCTTCTATTAAGTGGGCAATAGTACTTTTGAAAATAGTATTGCTAGAAGACAAGTTCTCTCCTCTGACCCACACCTGAAACACCTATGTAAACAAACATGCAAAATATTGAAGAGGGGCTCTGAAGTTTTTTACTACCAAAAGGAAAATAACACAACAGGGGTGGAAACCTGTGGCCTTAAGGCTACATTTGGCCCCTAGGTCCTCCAATGTAGCCCTTTGGCTCAATCCAAGTTTCTTCATTCTGTTCTTCACAGAACAGAAACTCACCAAAAAACATAGAACAAGGAAGTTTGGGTTCAGTCATAGGACTGGATTTAAAGACCTAGACGGTTACATGTGGCCTTGAGGCCACAGGTTTCTCAGCCCTGGAACTCTAGGAAAATGGAAAGATGAAACCACCACATTTCAATTTAAAAAATTAATTACTTATAATCATCAAATTATTAATTAATTAAATTAATTGATTATAATTATTGATTGAATTAATTAATTAAAAATTAATTCTTCAAATTAATTATTTAATTAGTTTTTTAAAGCTATTGATATGTTGTTGTTTTTTCTTCACTATGACTCCTCATTGACTTCTTCTCCTCTCCATTTCAATATAACTTTCCCTTTTAATGAAAAAATAGTAAAGCAAAACATTGGACATGTGTGAAAACTTCTACATTCATTCTGCATTCATATTTACCCATTTTTCTGTTGAGGCACAAATTACCAATGGTCTTCTGAAACTGTGATTACCCACTATATTATTTAAAGTTTCAAAGTCTTTCCATAATTTTTCCCTGCTCTGGTTCTGCTTATTTTATTCTGCATCCATTTATTACAAGTCTTCCAAAATTGCTATAAATTCTTCATAATCATCAATTTTATAATGCAATAATTTCTGTTTTGTGTGTTTCCCATAGTTTATTCAGCCATTCCCTAACTCATGGGGAATAATTTTGTTCTGAAAGCTTTGCTTCTACAAAGTGTTTCTGTACATATGGTATGTGATGCACGGTGGATGCGAGCAGGCTTCAACATATCACTAATAAAGAAGTAAAGGACATAGTATGGCAAAAAAGAGAAAATGGGCTAATGATAGGGTGAAAGCAAGGGATGACAGAAAAATAACTAGCGTGTTCCATTTAGTGTTGGAAGAAAATGAGAAAGCCTTCTAACACGTGGGGTGGTCCCCTTGTGGTGAACTTTGGACACGATGGATGAGAGTTATATAGGATGGGCAAGAATGAATGGGTTGAGATCAGCATCACTCTCAATAACTCCTGAATTGATGATATCATAGATCCATGTACACATATGCATACATATATGTAGGCATGCATAGAATATATGTATATATATATATACACATATAAGCTTGCATACATACATGTGTGAATTTTTCCTGTCTTTGAACTCTTTGGGTGTGTGTGTGTATTCATCCATTTAATTAGTTTATATATACATATATAGGCATATATATACATACACATATACATATACACATACATACATATGTACAATATATTTATATACATTATAGTGCTAAAACTATTGAATCTAAATATACACATATTTTGTCAAAATTTCGAGATAATTCTAATTTATTTTCCATAACGTTTGGACCAATTGAACTTCTAGAACTATTGACAGTTATTAAAGTATAAGTAGCCCGCCCCATAAGACCAAAAGTGTGCTGATTGTTTTACCATTTTGCAACTTTGTGAATAAGATGGTTGTGAGGTGAAATCCAGAGTCCTCCAAATTTGCCATTCTCTTCTTAACGACTTAGATTGTAGTTTCATTTGGTTTTAGATAGTTTGCATTCTTTAAAAAAAAATATTTATTACACTTGTTCCTGATAATAAACTACACCTTCCTCTCTTGACTGAAGAAATTGGGGACTATGGGTGTGGAACATTGCATACACGCCTAAACATAGTAAATGTGTTTGTTAGTATTCCTTAAATGCTTTCTTTCCTTTTTCCTTCTCTTTCTTTTCTCCGTTTTGTTCAGTGATAATTTGATGAGTATAGGATAGGAGAGGGAAGTATTTGAAATAAAGATGATGTAAAAACAAAATATATCAATAATTACCAAAAAGAAAGTTTCAAAGCTGCTTTTTCAATTTTTTTTTGAAGGCAAAACAGCATTTATTGAGAGTGCCTACTATGTGCCAGGTAGTGTCCTAAGTAACTTTGTAAATATCTCATTTGATTTTTTTTTAAATAAATTTATTTAACTTTTTACATTCATTTTCACAAGATTTTGGGTTCCAAAATTTTCTCCCCATTTGT
>CM053769.1:562043006-562077213 GCA_028658325.1 Potorous gilbertii | reverse complement strand
CACTGACCTGTGCGTCTGTGGGTGGAGGGACCTTCGTGGTCGCCGGAGATTCAGGTCCGTGATGCCTGCTGAGCTGTGCTGGCTCCTCTCAGTGCCTCGTGGCCGGTGCGGGGGAGGGGAGCACTCGGCAGGACAGGACTCCGCTCCTGTGTCTGGGGTACCTTTGCGGTTGGTTTTTCAGGGCTCTCTGCAGCAGAAATCTCCTTCACTGTGTTGCTGCGCGGCTTCCACTGTTCCAGAATTTGTCAGGAGTTCTTTTTACAGGAAATCTATGGGCTGTGGGTTCGGACCTAGCATAGGTGAGTCTTTCTACTCCGCCATCTTGGCTCCGCCGCCCCCTTGTTCAATTTTTTAACACACACTTCTTGGGAAATATCTATTGTTCTTATATATTTGTTCTAGTTTCCTATAATTTTTGGATATTATGCCTTTATTAGAGATAAATATTACAAAGATTGCTTTTTCCAATTAGCTGCTTTTCTTCTAGTTACAGCATTGATTTTGTTCCTGTTCATGTAAAAGGTTTTCTAGGATTTTTAAAATATAAATTTGTAATTTTATCTTATATGACCACTTTTATTTCTTGTTTTATTTCACCATGAAACAAATTTTTCTACCAAAGTCAGGTGCCAATTTCCCAGTGCCTTTCTCTGCTCTTCAATTTTCATATCTGTAAAATGGGCAATCCTGACTTAGATGATTTCTCTAAGTATCACATCTTCACTAGGTATTTTGACTGTTTTTGATCTACATGGGGGGGACAGGTATTTATATTTCATAGCACTGTGAAACCCTGTTAACTTTACCCCAGTGATCTTTTATACCCCCACCATACTTCCACCTATCTTAAATCTAATTCCTGCAGTTCTATATAAATACACTTTTTTTGTTCAGTAGTATCTGCTTGTCATGTCTATCATAGTAGTCCATACTCTGAGAAATATTTTTGTAATAGAATGAAAAATCATGAATTAAAATAAATAGTTTCTGAACAAATCCCTGAATCAGGGATATGTCGTCTTTTGTATCTTTTTGGACAATTCTCCAAACCTCTCTTCCACAGTTTTCTCAAGTATAAATTCAGTGAAGCATATAGAAGTGGCTTAAAGATTTACTAGTTCATGGACTTTAAAAGATAAAAATGTGAAACACATTACAGATCAGATCCTCCTCTAAGCTTTGCAAGTCTAATAAAGGGGACATTAAATGAGTCACTATGGATTCATTATATTATAGCTTTCCAATATGCCTCTCCTTTGGGACACTTTCCCCTCCTTATTTGAATGCTTTAGAGACTGCTGGGTTGTTTCTAAGTCTCAGTTGGTAAATATTTAATTAGACAGCCTTTTGAGAATCTCTCTAATAGAGTATATACCAATAGAAAGAAAAAGAATATGCTTGACTGAAGTCTATTTTGGATTATATAGAGTATGCACAATTATCTAGGATTTGACATTTGACAGAACTCTGAGAATTTTTTGTACTAATATTTTCAGACAGAGTTTTCATTGAGAATTTTGAGTAAGGTTGTATCCATAAATATGGCTAAATTAAGCATTTTATCCGTTAATTTGAGGTTTTAGGCTATCAAGACAATAAATTTTCAAGAACTAGTCATATCCAAACCCAAATGAGAACCTAATGGCCAGGGCAAATTGGTACCTGGGATCAGGCTAGCCCAAGAGAACTTGCTCAAGAGTACTGGCTCGCTTGAGATTGGAGATGGGATGAAAGGAGCTCCAAATTCAGTGAACCAGGTAGGAGTAGAAACCAAATGTAGTTGAAGTTGTAAAGAACGAATTGGTGAGAGAAACAGATAAACTGAATGGGTAATAACAACAGGAGAATTATAGCAAAAAAGGACCAACAATAGGAACAGCATAGATAGAACAAAAACTTCAGTCAATTACTATGGAGGAAAGGCATCACATGATAAGAAATACCTACATATAGCTTCTTTAGATTGAAAATTGGGGAATATTGGCCATGATTATTCTGGCATCTTAAAGGAGCCACCAAATCAGAACCTGGCAATTGGGTAAACAGATAATTAGGTGGGTAAGTCTAATGATATTTTGAAAATGATCAAAGTGATTGTCCTAACTACTACCTTGATCATCCCATGCAGTGAATCGATCAATTTCTTGTCAATCAGTTCCACTTGATAGAGTGGTAAGATGTTACAAAGAGACGGATACAAAAGATATTTAATTCATCCCATTAACACTCTACTTGAGCTCATCTTTTGGGTCATTATATTGTGGCCATGGAAATTATTTCTGATTCAGTAGTTTTCTCTGTTAAGAGAATAATTTTCCACAATGCCTGAGATGTTGAATAGTGTTTCTAATTCAGTTATGATTCTCGGTTATTTCTTACCTATTTCTTTTATGTAAAAAGAGTAAAAAATTTACTCCATATTGAATGTGTTCTTTGACTTTATGTTTTACTCATTTCTATAAGTATAAAAATAAGCATTGGATAAGGGAATAATAAAAAACCTCACATTTATATAGTACTTTAAGATTTACTTTGTATTTTATATATTGCTTTAAAGTTTACAAGGCTTTAGATTCACAGAAAGCTAACCTTAAAGAGAAAAGTTGACCTAATGAATGGATTCTAGACTTCATTCCTCTTGGCCTCTGCCACTACTCATTTGGGTCTTTACCCTTCAGCTGAATTGCTTCCATCTTAGGAAGATTCTGAAGGTCCCCTGGCAAGATAAGGTACCAAACACTGAGGCCATTTCTTGAGCTAAATTGCCAAGCATTCAAACTCTACTATAGAGAGTGCAACTGCCATGGTCTGGTTGCATTGTTTGAATGCCAAAAAGAATGTTTGCCTAAAAGACTATATAACTAAGAACTCTCAAAAAACAACTATTCACATGGAAGTCAGAAGAAGTGATACAAGGACACTGTCAAGATCTCTCTGAAGAACTTTGGGACTGATTGTGTAACATGGGAGACAGTGGCAAAGGCCTGCCCAGCATGATGTGTCCACATCAAAGAAGGCACTGTGCTCTATTAGTGAAGTAGAATTATGGTAGCTCAAAAGGAAAGAAGTACACAAAGTTAGAGATATCTCAAATCCAAATTTTCATGTGGATTATTTATGTCAAACCTGTGGTACAGCCTTCTGAACTCTTACTGGTCTGATCAGCCACAGTCAGACACATTGCCCCTTAACCCCAATACAGCAATGTCATTTTAGTCCTGGTTGAGAACCAAGAACAACTGATGCTTCAGCTCCAAATATATGCAGATCTCCTTATCTTATAACGCTTTAATTTGACCTATGTCTTTACGATTCAATTTCCGTTCTTTCACTTATCTTTTTTTTATCTACATCCATTACTGCCATTTACTACACTCATTTATTACTTAATCCTGGGTAATTTGATTTTTCTAACAACGGACCGAAGCTATATCTAAGAGTTACACAATGACATCCTAATTACCCAATTGTCTGCTCCCACTAGTATTTCTCCCAGGTCCCTAGGAGGCATATATGTTGTTGCTGAGTCGCTTCAGTTGACTCCAACTTTCTGTGACCCCATTTGGGGTTTTCTTGGCAAAAATACAACAGTGGTTTGCCATTTCCTTCTTGCAAACAGGGTTATGTGACATGCCCAGGGGTCACCCAGCTAATAAATATCTGTTGTCAGATTTGAACTCTGGAAGAAGAGTCTTCCAGATTCAAGGTTCGGCCCTCTATCCTTTGTTCCACCTAACCACTCATATAGCATGTTACTCTACTGACTACTTTCTGCTTCTTCGATTCAGTTCATTTAAACAGGAATTTTCTTGAATGTCATGCCACTATGCTAAGTCCTGGGTTACAAAGACAGAAAGTAAAAATAGTACATGCCTTTAAGCAAGTTACATTTTGCTGGGGGTCAGGGCTACAAACAAACAAACTGATAACTAAACATAAGATCATTTTCACTAAGAACTAGAGTAATCAAGAAAAATATGTGAGCTGAGCCTCTCAGTGGAAGTAAGGAACAGTGCATTCTCCGTATGGAAGTCAGTCTGCAAAGAAAACAGTGAACAAGATGGAACTTTGAATTTGAACATCGATAAAGCCAGTTTCACTGCAATAGAGAGAGCATGGAGAAGAATAAGATGAAATAAGCCTGGAAAGACAGGCTGAAAACATATTTTTGGGGTGCTTTAAATGCTTAGCTGGAAAGTTTGCATTTTATTCCAGTAGTAAAATGAAGTCACCAAAAAAATGTCAAGAGAGTAACATGGACAAATGAGTACTTTAGAAAGATTCTTCTGATAGCTATGGGGGCAGAGGGGGTTGGAGAAGGGAAGAAATGGAAGACGAGTGAAATTCAGAGGCTGTCTTGATAGCCCAGGTGATAAAAGAGAAAGATGGGAACTAGAGGGGTGGTCATGTAAGTGGAATAAAGGGGATGGATGTGAGTTGTTGCGAAAGTGGCACTGATAAAATTTAATCAGCTATGGAAGCTGAAGGAGAAGGAAAAATCCAGAATCATTCGAAGGTTGTAAAACTAGGTGGTTTGAGTAATGATAGATACCTTCAACACAGGGAGGGAATTTATGAAGATTGGCCTGTTTGGGAGTGGGAAGAGGGAATTAAGCATTTGTTATGTCTTTACTATGTGCCAGGCACTGTACTAAGGTCTGGGAACATAAATAAACGGAAAGCGAAAGACAGTCCTTGTCCTCAAGCAGCTTCCATTTTAATGGGGGAAGACAATACATTAAAGTGAGTTTAAATGGGTCAAGGAGAAGATGAAGTTACCCAGTGCAGGGTCATGATTCTGTAATTCCCAAAGTTAGGAACGTAGGAAGGGACTGAAGATAGCAAGACCTGAATCCTGGACAAAGTAGAGACCTTATGGGGAAACTCACCAATGGAAGAAGAGGTGTGAGGGATATTCCAGGCCACAGGAGAAGCAGACTGTTCCAGGGCAGGGGGACTTCAGATGCTGAGGGAAGTCTCAGGATGATACAGTAGCTGAGGTATGATTTTGAAGTCTAGAAGTCAGAAGCACAGTCAACAAGGGAATGGGGGAAATACAGTGAGTTCCATTTGAGATACATTGTGTTTAAGATATCCAATGTTGAGTCTCATGGTGCTCAGGAAAGACATGAGGAATGGATATGTAGATGGAATAATTAAACCCATAAAAGCTACTGAAATCACTTTTATCATAGAGAGAAAAGTCAAGAAGTCAATAAACATTAAGTATTTTCTTTGTCTAGCCACTACACTCAGGGTTTGGAAGTCCAAGAAAAGGCAAAAACAGTCCCTACTCTCAAGGAGTTCATATCTAAGTGGGAAGGCAACATGGAAACACCAATGTACGGATGGGATGAATACAGGATAACTTCAAGGTAATCTCAGAAGAAAACTACTGACATCGAAGAGAACCAGAAAAGGCTTCTCGAAGCATATAGGATTTTGGACATGACTCAAAGGAAGTCAGAGAAGCCAGAACAGAGTACCTGAAACCACAAAGAGTTATGGGGGAGGACCTGGATGACAACCCAGCAAAGGAGACTGAGGAGCAGTTAAATAGATGGAAAGAGGTCCACAAGACAACAGTTTCCCAAAAAACAAGAAATGAAAGAGTTTAAAAGAAGGGTGGCCAGAAGAATCAAAATTTACTACAGGCAAGAAAAAGTCACCAGGAATAGTCATTGGGATGTTTAGAAACCTTAGAGAGAAGATTCCAAGGAATGGTAGAGTAGAAAGCCAGGTTGCAAAGGGTTAATAATTTGTTGGGACTCGATAGAAAGTGGAGGCAACAAATACAGATTCTTTTCCTGGGAGTTTGCCTCTGAAAAGTAGGAGATACACTTGATTATACAGGGCATGTGGTGTGTGTATGTGTGTGTGTGTGTGTGTGTGTGTGTGTGTGTATGTGGGTTTAAAGTTAGAATATGAAAGAGGGGTAAGAAGAAGGGGCATGTTTCTAGTGTAAACAGGAAAAAGTGGAATCCTCTCTCTCTCACACACACACACATATATATGTGTATATATATATATATATATATATATATATATATATACACACACACACACATATCCATACATACATTATATATCAGCACATATGTATGTGTATACATGTTTTGCTTTTGTGTATATATGTATGTATATATCTATACATATATGTATATATCAACATATATGTATGCATATACAGGTGTGCTTATATGTATGGGTGTATATATATATATATATTTATACACACACACACACATATATATGTGTGTATAGTAACAGCAGCATTGATTAGCCTTTAAGGCAATTAAAAATTAGCTTATAGGTTTGAGACAAGAACTCTATGACTTCTGAAGCCAAAAGGAGGAGGTTTCTTTATCTTTGCACTGACTTTTCCCCTTTTCCTCCCCCCCTCTGATAATCCTTAGCTTTTTTCAAGGCCCAGCTTAGAGTCCAAGTCTCATAAGAAGCCTTTACTGAGTCCCTTAAATACTAGTTGTCTCTCTTTTCTCAAAATGCACTGCATTTACTCTCTATATAACCATAACAAGCAGTAGCAAACACCTGCTGTATCTCACACTCACTCCTACTTGCATGCCCTATAGGAAACATTTCCTTAGGGTAGGGATTCTGTTTTCATTTTGCACTAAGCAGAATGTCTTGCAAATAAGAGATACTCAATAATGTCTGCCTGATAAACATCATATGAGTACAATAATCAACGCTGACCCTAAAGAAAAGGTCTGACAATGAAACTTCCTTTCTTTGAAGAAGTGGGGCCTGTGGATGAGTAACACTGTATATACAACAGAATTTCCTTCTCTCTCCCGTTATTTTTTTTTGTCTCATATAAGACATGAGTCTTTGGATGGGAAAGGATGAAGGCATATATTTGGAAACTAAAGTGATTTTTTAAAATATCAATCCAATTTTTAACGTGTTGAGTTATTGAATTGAATTGTTTATTGGATTTCCATAATCACTTGAGTGGAAGAAGTATATAAAAAACAATTGATAAAATAGTGGCTTATGTGGGGACCCTACAAAATCATTTTATGCATCAACGGCTATCCTTGTTCAATTATTCCTTTTCAGTAACTTAAGAATCTGGCAGAGTCTGGGTATCTTGAAATATGTGTTAGTCCTTGAACAAAGCATCAGTGAGAACAAATAGTAAAATTATTCATTAAGCCATATACCTCATTTGAATGAATTAGTATGATGGTTTATTTTTGGTGGTTCCACTCAGTAGAATCATGCATTTATTCAAAATGCAGTCCACAATAGGATATGAGATATGACATATCATATTGGCCCAAGTTGTTGGTTGGACCAGTTTTCTACTTCTTGTCAGGAGATATCATGACCATAAGAAAAATTATTTCTAAATCCAAGGAACATGATGTGCATGATTCTGAAACTATAATAGAGATATGGTATTTAAATACTTTGTTGTTTAGGTGGAAGGCATGTGTCATAATACAAATTAAAGATAGATGATCTCATTTTGATTGGATAAGTTCTAGCTCTAATCTAGGCTCCCTTTGACTCATTTGTCAGACAAATAATAAAATATAATTTTACCTGTACATATTTTAATTTACTTCTTCATGCTCATGTTGAACCTTCTCAGTAGACTAAAAGGTCTTACAGGACATTTGCTTATTGTTGACTTTGTATCCAAATGGTCCAAGAATACACCTTAACACTGAGTAATCAATCAATCAATCAATATTCATCAAGCACCTACCATATACCAGATACTGTGCTAACCGCTGTGGACACAAATACAATAAGTGAAACAATCCCTAATAGTAGGGGGGAAAAGTGGGGGAGGAAGAGAATGAGAAGGAGGAGGAGTTCCAAAGTTGGGAGTGTAGAAGAATGGTAGTGCTTTTGACAGAAGAAGGGAAATTTGGAAGAGGAATAGTTTTGTGCCTAAGTAATTAGTTCTGTTTTGGATATGCTCAGTTTGAGATGCCTCTAAGATATTCAGTTGTACATATCTAAGAGATAATTAGTTATGTGGGACTGAAGCCCAGGAAAGAAGCTGAGGCTGGATATATTGATCTGGGAATCATGGAATAAAGATAATTAAGTCAGTGGGAGTTGATGGAGTTACTGAGAGAGTGTGTAGAAACAGAAGTACATAAGGAGTAGAACAGAGCCTTGGAGAATACGCATACTTAAGAGGCATGGTCAAAATGATGCACCATCAAAGAAGACTAAGATGGAGTGAACAGATAGGAAGGAGAAGAATGAAGATATTCTACTGGCACACAAATCCAGAGAAGAGAAAGTATCCAGAAGGAGAGGATGGACAACATTACAAAATTGGCAAATAAGCCAAGGAGAATGAAGAATTAAAAAAAAGAAATAATCAGATTTGGTAATTAAGAAACGATTTAATTTGAATTTAGGAGACCTGATAGGCTATGAAGGGAACCTTTATTTTCATTTTAAAGTCTTTTTTATGCCTAAGAGTTATACAGAACAGTCAGAACAGTAATTGAACATCCTAAAAGACTGATCCCGAGATATCATCAATTAAAGATAGAATTTTCACTAGTCAATCAGTCAGTAGTCAGTCAGCTACCAATTATTTATGGAGTAACCCTAAACACACACACACGCACATGTATATATAGCAACAGGCATTTTCAAGATATCACTCTTAGAACACACTTGCTTGGATATCAAATTAACATCTGTCCTGAACTTGGGAAGCCTTGGATGGTTGCCTAAATTTAGTGTGCTTTCAAAGTGAACAGATGCATGTACCTAAGCAGGCCACATATGCCCCTTCTGTCTTTCTCTGCTCCTAAGCTGCACTTGGTTGGCTGCAAACAGGTGGTACTTTGCTAGACAGTCTATAAATGGATATCCTGTGGAATATCTCTCTTGATGTGAAAGTTTCTACTGAGTAGTAACCACCACTGTAATCAAACTGACATCACAATTTATCTTTCCCCCAACCACTGTAATTCTCTTTCTTTCCCACAAAACTCTTTTGGCCCAATTCCTCTTCAAGATCTTCTCAGGAAATGCACTGTGTACAAATTAAAGGGGAAGCTGGGATAAGTGATAATTATCTATGAACCAAACACTCTTTGAAAACCTCTCCTGTGGTCATGGAAGGAAGAAACTCAATAATTGATGGAAAAATAAATATAACTTGTGTGTCCACTGTATTCTTAGGGAGTTAAAATGCAGGCTTATCAATTCCTCATGCCATTGAAATACTCAAAACTCGAATGGATCTTCTCCAGTTATATGGATCATGACCAATCTACTCTTGTCCTTCTTGTGCAGCATTTTTCTACATACTCCCATAAAGTCAGAAAAGGGAATTCACTCAATGTAGGGGAGGACAGAGAGAGAATTTCTTACTTTTTCTTGATATTTCAAGGCTACCCCTATAATGTTTTTTTATAGGTCATTCCTTACTCTCACTAAATAAAGCAACCATCTTCTTGTTCTCTCATTTATTACTTTGATATTGTCTTTTATTCTTGTTTTCTTTTGTAATGTGTTAAAGCCTGCTCATACCTACAGGGTGCCTCTACATTTCCCTCTGTTTATGGTCAGTTTCAATTGCTTAGATTCCATATTTTTCCATGTCTATTCTTAACTCTTCTAAGAAATCCCTCTATGCTTATGCATGCTGTTTAGGTGCAATAAATAGAATAGTAGTCAGGGCTTATGTTTGTACTTCATATCATGGACTATCTTCATATATATGAGCTGGGTCAAAAACAAGAATAGGGCTTTTAAAAAGGCTTCCATTATATGATCAGATCAATCTGTAATGTGATTTTCTGGATCTTGAGTGAGGAAAGAAGAGAGGCAAATCTATGATAAAATCCCCCAAAGTCTAACTTTTCTTGGCTAAACTGGTTTTTTTTCTTTTTCTGCATATTAATCTATCATCTCTGTGCCATGAGGTAGGAAGCACTATTCTTTATCACTCTTTATGTTGGTATAGCTAAATAAATGACCAATGTGGGAATATATTTTACTTAACTATGCTTATATGATACAAGATTCCTTCCTTCCTTTCTGGTGAAGAGGGCAGGAGAGAAAAAACTAAATCCTTTATAACCAAAAAAAAATTTTTAAATAGTGAATACAATCAATTGCATTGATTGGACAATAACTATTTAGAATTACTGGGGAAACAAACGTTCTTTCAAGGAAACAAGGATGCCTAGGAGATTGTATCATTTGCATTAAAATTTGATTCTCTTTCTTATAAATAAAGAAGGAAATGACATGCAAAGTCAACCCATAAAGTAGCAAAATAAGTTGTGGTATATTAACATAATAGAATATGATAAATACAGATAAGCATGGAAAAACGGAAGTGATGCTAAGGGAAACAAACACCAAGAAAAGAGTGCCTCCTGTGACTACAATAATTCAAATGGAAAGAATAACAAAAATGTGCATTTTGGAGTTGTGTAATAAAGACTGAAGTTGTTCCCAAAGAAGAGATATGAAAAGGCATCTCCCCCACTTCTTTGCAAAGGCAAGGAGGATATAGATTTAGAACACTGAATAGAATGTGAATTTTTTCTATGTGTTGGTTAGTTTTGATGAAATCCTTTCTTTTTTTTTTCTAGTTTTTCTTTATTATAAGTTGTGGCTCTTCATAAAAGAAAGAGAAGATGTGCTGGGAAATGAAAGTGATGTTAAAACAAAATATTTCAACAACAAAATTTAAAAAGTTAACCCCTGTAGTACTCATCATAAACAATATAATTCTAGTGATTGTGAGATTGAAAAGAAATAGATTGCGTGACCCTTCCCCTCAAGGAACAATCTAAGAAGAAAGACACAAAATACACACTTGGAAAGTATTTAAGAACATTGAGAGTAGCATATAAGCATGTACAAATTAATTCAGCAATTCCATATAGACTAACCTTGTCGAACTTCCATAATTGGTTTTGCAAAATTATAACTGTAGGTGAAATACCTTTGCAGGGGGAGAGTTATCTCCATAGCAACAGTGTTATAAATGGGAAATATGTTTCTGGGCAACCAACATCCAAACTATAATACTTAAAATAAATCTTTACAGAGACCTAGGACTATTCAGGGAATCACAGGAAGTGGGCTGCTCTTGGCTAGTCTAGGTTTGCTTAGATATGTCAATAGATCCAAAGTGAAAACACCTAAAACTTCAGTTTATCATAAAGATTTCTGAAGTTTGTTACTATTAGACATCTAGCTGAGAATCAGAAGTTTTGTCCCAATGGTTAAGCATAGGGCTTAAGGGGTGGGGTAGCAAGTAGAAAAGGAGAAGCAGATGTGCTGGTGCTCTCATGGAGCATTTGCAAGGACTAAGACAAAGACCTGGGGCACCTAAGTGGCACAGTGAGTAGAACATCAGCACTGGAAATTAGAAGGACCTGAGTTCAAATGTGACCAACCTTGGGCAAGTCACTCAATCCCAATTGCTTTGCCTTCCCCTTCTCAAAAAAAAAAAAAAAAAGAACAGAGAAAGACCTAAAGAATACACTAACTTCATGAAAGTGGAAGTGGAAATAGAGCCATGGGGATGTCCTGTCAAATTTTCAGAGGGAGCATTTAAATTTCAGAAATTTGCAAATATTAGAATCAAGGCTTATTTTATTGTTTTGTTGATTGTCTAGACTTAAGAAAGTGATGGAGAAAATGTCAATAATGCAAATTAAACTTAAAAGTACATTGTTTATACGTGTGCACATATATATAATATACATATATATATATATATATATATATGTATACACAGTATAAATATTTTTTCAAGAGTCAATTGTTAAACATTTACAAGCACACTCCTGAAATAGGAGCTAACTTTCCTAATAAGAAGTTCCCTAATTTCTATTTTAAAACAACAATAGTCATGACAACTAACACTTGTAATTAGGGTGTTTAAAGGACATTACTTATCTTATACACAAATAAACACACATACATACTTACACACATATATGCCACTTGTACTATGGAAATAGCTCTCCCTCTGTCTTGCCACTGGACTTTGATGACTCTGGAAGAAAGAGTGAGGCTGGTGACTTTATTCAGCTCTGCCTGACTTGGATCCAGTTCATGTACAAGTCAAGACATCCCCCTGTGATGTCATTGGTCTTCTTCAAAAATGAAGGACAAACAACCTATTTACTTATGTATGTGTACATACCTGTTCATGCATGTAAATATTTATATCTGTTTATCTATCTCCCTATAGTTCTGTTCAACTTTCTCCACACCTTTAAAAGTTTGTAATGATAGAACTACTGATGGAACAGTAATTTTAAACTTGAAGAAATAGGGCAATTTTTTTTAAATCAAAGTTTTTTTTGTTTGTTTAATGTTCATGTTTTAAAAAGCAGCTAGATAGGGGCAACTGATTTAATGCCTCTTTGTTGTGAATAGGGCTGCTACCAATAAAGGCTATGTTTACAACAGCTCTTTCATATTTAACACCTGGAATGAAGAGTCGGTACTCAAACTGGGCTGACTTGGATAGGGCCCTGGCTATTACTTTCTCTTATATGCTCAGTTGTATGGACCTATATAATATCAAAAGATCAATAGGACAGACCCTAGTATATTGACAAGACACTTCTGTGCGGGGTTTGTAGCAGGGCATGGGCAAAGATTGAACAGGGTGAGAAGTCATAAATGGGTTGTCATTTGCATCATTAGAAGGAGAACTTACCTAAAAAGAAATCCCAAATCCCAGAATGCATGTATTGAGTTTCATTAAAATACATGGCCAGCATCAGCAGAAAGAATAATCAATTCCCACAAAATTGGCCACTACTAGGTACCAAAATTAGGAGTTGAACAAGCATCAGACACATTAGTGGTCTGTTTACAGTCTGTTCATGTGATCACTTGCTTGATGGTGGATGAGATGGAGGAAACAATTGATAACATCCTAGGGAGGTTTCTTGATTTGCAAGTGAATTGGATTTAAATGAGGCCAAGTTGCATAAAGTCATCAGCCTCTTTGTCTCTTCCAGAATCATCAAAGTCCAGTGGCAAGACAAAAGTGAGAATGACTGGCCATGGACCAGGATAAAGTGGGTGACCTTACTGTTTTCAGTGTCTGACCAAGATCGAAGCATTCCACAGCACCTGGCCATTGGAACAAGTTGTTCTCATTCACCCATTCCACCAGGCAAAGTCTTCACATGCTTGAAGTAGACATCCCCCTAAATCACCAATGGGTTTGAACCATGTTGATTATCCTCAACCCAGTTGAGTTCATTTGCCAAGAGTGTTTTACCAAGGTGCGGCTACTGGGCGTACTATAGCTCTTGGAGCCACAGGTAAGAGTTGGGCAAAAGGTAAAGAGCAAAGGTGGATGAGCAGCTCTGAAAATAGCTCAGCAGACCCTCACACCAGAAGTGTTAGTCCTCTCTGAACTCCCTATTCACTGCAAAATCTTTATACAGGACACTCCAAATGGATACCACTTGTAACTCAAGTTTCCAACCAAGCCTAGATCATTTGGCATGAGTCTCTGCTAGATTATTATGCTGATACAATGTTGTGTGCCTATGTGAGGATCATAGTTAATGCCAGAATTTGGGGAGAAGAGGTATTCTTCTTGCTTCTTTGAGTGAGGTATGATTCCAAACCCTTTCTGGTACCTAGTCCAGGAAGGAGAAAATGACTCATTTGCAGATATGTAGGACAAGTCTTCCTCAACATGCTTCTGATTTCCAGACTGTGTCCATAGAAATTTTGAAGAATTTTCCCTTGGGTGAGCCTCTCTCCTGATCAATCTCAGTTCATTCCCATCATAAGGACATATATTGTATGTATTCTAATATTAAAAATAAGTGTAAGTAATACTTACTACCTTGCCCCCTCTGCCTGGAGTCTAGGGATTTTTGCATTTCAGCCTTCATCCAGAGTTCTCTGGTACCCTTAGGAGAAGTTGGGGCAAGGGGTATCTAAGCTCTCTTCAAAGGTCTCTATCCCCATCTCTGGAATTCCCCCCAAAATAGGGTGTGGCCCTCTGAACCTCAGTTGCATTTAGACACTAACAATTGGATTAACTTTTACAAACAAATATTTACTTCAAAAGATATAATCACAAAGATTACCAATTTACTCTACTAACACATGGAATTAATCATCCATCCCCATACCACCCCAATTTCTGGGTAGGGGTTAGGCTTACCTCAGTTTCTCTAGAACAGACCCGCAAATTCCAAGTCCAAGATTTTCCATAGGATCAATCCCCAGTCCCTCTGGCTTCCCTGATGTACTGGCTGACTACAGTATCCTATACGGAACCATAATTCCAAGTTCCCCATGTCTTGACTTCGGATCCAGTGGGAAATCACTTCCAGCACCTGAACGTGAGATCAGTCAGCACAGAGCAGAGACCTCAGGCCCTCTGGGAGAAGGGGAAGATAATTACCCCTTCCAGTTCAGTTCAGTTCATGTGGTTCTTTCCCTTGTGGAAGCAGCAAGAAAGAGGGAGAGCCAGGAAAAGGACAATCATCTTAGTCTGGTCAGTTCTAAAGATGTAGCTTGCTCCAGTGATGCATTCAACTAAAGGAGACTACCCCTCATCACTTCCACGATAGGAAATCTAGGCATACCCAAGACAAACTCTTCAGGGAACCTCTTTGTTAGGCAAACTAAGCACGCACCAAATACCCCTCACATATATTTTGCATATTCTGTTATATTTCTGTGTATAGTCTGGAATATTCTAATCTGCACAATTCTGATTTTTTGATTTCTATTTGCTTGAACAAATACATCTACTCGTAATTAATATTTGATGTGGTCTTTTGTGCAACTAGCATTTCATGGAAAGGAGTCAAAGCTGTGGGTATAAACTAAATACTCATTTCCCCTTTAAGGGATAGTGACATGGAAAGCTGCTTTATTTTGAACTGATCCTGCCCCTAGATGCCCTCTTTCTCAGAGGAAATGAAAGACTTCAGGCTTATAGCTCCCCCTCCTTCTCTACTCAAAGCAGAAATTGAAATTTCCCTTGGAGAGGGGTGGGCAAAATTGTAGAGCTAACTATTAATGTCTCCTTTAGAGCCACCAATCTATTTGTTTAAATATTGCAAATGGACATAAATATCTATTATAGATAGGACAGACAGATCTTATATACACAATATAGTAATTGATTATATACTACTTTATTTCAATCAAGAAATTTCAAATATGTATATTTCATCTATCACAGAGTCTAAGAGATTGAGTGTTTGGGAATTTAGAACTAGAAGAAATCTTAGAGACCATCTAGTTTAAAGTCCTTCCCTCCAACAAACTACTTTATAAATGAGGATATTGGGACTGGAGATGTAAGGAGACTTGGTTAAGATTATACAGGTATTAAGCTGCAGAACTGCAATTTAAAGGTATTTTTTTCTAATATTAAGCCTAAATATTTCACTTTGCATCTTAACGCAATTGCTTTCTGGTTTTGTCCCCCGAGGTCTGGCAAAATAAGTACCCCCTTCCAAATTCTTAAAAATAGCCCTCGTGCCTCTTCCCTGTCTTTTTCCAGTTCAGTTTAAACACTCATAATTCCTTTACCTGAAACTCAAGTAGCATGAACAGAAAGCCATTCATTGTTCAGATTATCTTCTGGATGCTCTCCAGTTTATCAATTTCTTTCGTAAGCAAAGGCAGCTAGGTGGCACAGTGGATAGAGCTCTGGGCCTGGAGCCAGGAAGACTTGAGTTCAAATTCAGATTTAGATATTTACAAACTGTGTGACCTTGGGTAAATCAATTAAATTCTGCCTCACATCCCTCCACTGTAAAATGGGGTAATAATAGAACCTATTTCAGAGTGATTGGCAAGGATCAAATGAGATATTTGTAAAGCATTTAGCATGGTGTCCGGCTCATAGTAGGAACTTAATAAACTAATGCTTATTCCCTTCCTTCCCGCTTACCTTCTCTTTTAATTTTCTTCTTCCTTTTTTTCTCCTTACTTTCGCTCTTCTTTCTCTCTCTTCTTTCTTTCCTTCCTTCCTTCCTTTATTTCTTTCTTTATTTCCTTTTTTCCTTCCTTCCTTCCTTCCTTCCTTCCTTCCTTTCTTTCTTTCTTTCTTTTTTTCTTTCTTCCTTTCTTTCTTTCTTTCTTTCTTTTTTTCTTTCTTTTTTTCTTTCTTTTTCTTTCTTTCTTTCTTTCTTTCTTTCTTTCTTTCTTTCTTTCTTTCTTTCTTTCTTTCTTTCTTTCTTTCTTTCTTTCTTTCTTTCTTTCTTCTTTTTCCCTAAGAGAGTAGTCTCTCTGATTAGGAGAGACTTTTCCAATGTTTGTCAGGTATACTGAGAAATTAGGATGTAAAAAGCTCCCTTTTATCTTTGGAATAAGTAAATGAAAATTGGATCTTGGACCCCATTATTTCTGGCTATCCAAATATAAGGCATTCAATACATCCAATATATCCCATTGCATATAGTAACTACTTGAATGCTTTATTTATTCATTCACTGTTGTGAAGTGAGGGGGAAAAAATCTTCATCTTTAATCAGAAGACCTAGGTTTGAGTCCTGCTTCAGTCACTTAGCAGCTGAGTCTAATCAGTTGCCTGATCTGTAAAATAGGAATCACATTATTTGGACTACCTCTCATACAGATTAATTATGTTAATTAGGATTAAATGAGATGTATGTAAAGAATCTTATGACAAATAAGCCCTGCACACATTCCTATAATTATGGCATTTATTTATTTTTCTGCAATTTAATTTTTTTAAAAATCCATCTTATTTTTCTTTTTCTTTTTTTTTTTTTTGGTTTGCATATTGTCCACTTTCTGGAAACACTGAAAAAACCAATTATTACATGAACACTTGATAAATCTTGATTTCTTAGAGAAACTGTAAAAACAAGTGCTTTAGAACTCATCTGGTATAATTATATCCTTTGTATTTATATATGAGACAATTTGTTTGCCAAATAGAAGTTTACTTCTGAATTTTCTAAGTTGCTGGGGACCATTTTTGCCCCCTTTAAACCAACTTTCACTGTCTTTTTATAATTTTATGAAGAAAGCAGCAGGATTTGTATCTAGTTTCACCAGGAGAAACTGAAATGTGCTGAAGTTTTTTGGACCCTGCTTCTCTGTCATCATGAACCAGATGTGCGTTCTCCTTCATACATTGCACATTCTCATGCATTACTCTGGGAATTGCTGCTCTAGAGTACTTCAAGTTTGCAATCTCCTTTGTAATCAATTATTCATCTCCATCAGGAGTATTCTAGTTATATCTATTTTCTTTCCAATTGCAAAAAGACTTTTTTGGTGGTGGTGGTCGTAGAGGTGGGAAATATACTGAGGTTTTCATTTCAGAGTAAACTTTTACTTAGGTCCATCAAGACTTCACCCTCCTATGAGTGCCTGATGGTCAAAACTAAACCTTCAGAGTATATCTTATATTTTATGATAAGTCCCCTTTGATTGGGGTACTCATATTCAGGTGGCCATAGAATTACGTCACGATAGATTGAGAATCCGAGGGAGTTTAGAAGTCATCTAATCCAATACTATCACTTTAGAGATGAGGAAACTGAGGCCTAGAAAAGTTAAGTAACTTGTCCAAAATCAAACAGGTAACAAACAAAAAAGGCATGATTTGAATAAAGATCCTTCAGCTCCAAATCCAATGTGATTTCTACTTTGCCACACTGCCTTTCATAGATAACTTATTCTCTTCCTTGAATTTTTCCTGAACTCTGAGAGCACTATATTTGGCATCATTCTGCACTCTAGCTCTAATCTGCATTGAGTTGCGTTGATTTGTAATCTGTCACCAGTGCTGCTGGTCCACAAAGTTTATATGCAAAAAAGAAAATGGAATTCAGCACCAGGTGATTTTCTGTCTATTAGGGAATGTCTCTTTGAGGTAGCATCTCATTGCGAAGCACAGATTCAACGTAACACAGCTGCCCATTTTCATGGGAGAATGTACTTTTTGCTAAACTTTCCTTTGCAAGACTGCATCATTTGTAATAAGGATATCAGCAACAGCAAAGTGAGTGACACGGGGACAGACTATTCTCAGCCTAAATGGTCAACAAGGAGAAAATGGTTAAAGTGAAAAGACAACCCCATAAAAAATGTTCATGTAATATTTGGGTATGTTATAGATAAGTGGAGGAATATTAAGCACACTTTGACATATAAACCTAGATCTTAGGAGAAAAGAGTTGTAAAATTCAGAGAAATTAGTACGCTCCTATTGACTGAGATTCTGAAAGGCAAGGACTAAGAGGCAACCCAGAAGAGATGTGAGGTTTTATTGAGTGGAATTTTGATAGCATAATTTCAAATCATTTCACTAAGGGGAATAAAGTGAATGTTTTTGAAGTGACAGATGTGGCTGCAAAGGGAATTCTCTAATGTGCAAAGGGAATTCTCTAATGAGTTCTTATGCTGCCAACAGTTGCATGTGTACAATATCCTCTTCTATTTAGTGAGTTCCTCCTCGGAATCTCTATTTGAGAAATCATCCATGCCAGTCACTCTCATTTCAGACCTATCTCAGCTCACGATGTTCCTGACCATTTTTTACTTTGTCCCCATATGCATGTACATACATGCACAAACACATGCACACAGAGGGACTTTACTTTTCAGTTCCTTTTCATGTGTTGTGTTTCTCCATTGGGATGGAAACTCTTTGAGAACTATCTGTCCTTTTGTTTATTTGTATTTCAAGCACTTAGCAGAGTTCCTGGAACAAGAATAAGTAATTAATAAATGATTAAAAAATAGATAGATTGGCTTAGATATAGAAACATAGACATGCATATAGTTATAAAGATAGATCACATATGGTATATGTAAATAGATTATATATATACATGTGTGTATATATACATATATACACATATACATACATATATATATATATACAAAACATATACATGTATATGTATTAGGCTGAAATTTTAGTAAAGAATGAGAAAAAAATCAGAGTTTATAACCAAAGATGAATTCATATGTGACAAAATCCTATAAGACTATTGTCAGTAAGGTTTGAGCCCAAAATGAAGTAAGGATTGGAAAAATGTTTTTTGTTTGTTTGGTGCTTTAGCAATTCTAGGAGAAAAAAAGAATAACAAAGAAGAAATATGCCCACTTCTGTGGGTGGATAAGATAAATGAGGATAACAAATGACAAAAGATAGCAGAATTACTGACTGATTGGAACACACTTGGAGTATTCCATATTGTTTTATTGCCAAGTTTGAGAAAGATTGATAATCTGGATTATTTTCAAAGAATGGTCCTCAGGGTAATGAGCGGACTTGAAGTTATTTCATACAAGGAACTATTGAAGAATCTGGGCATGTATTCAGTAAGAGAAGTATTCATAAGGAACAAATATTTGAAGGGTTATCATTTGGAAGAGGAATTAGAGAGGAAGCAAGCCCATTGTAAAGAATGATGGACTTCAAGTCAACATGCTTAGGTTCAAATCTAAGCTCTGTTACTATCTGTGTGACATTGGGCAAGTCACTTCTCCAAACCACAGTTCCTCAACTGCAATGCATTGATAATCATACTCATAGTACTTACTCCCCTCCATGCTGATGAATGGGAAGTATGTTGCACATTTTCAATTTCTACATAAATGTAACAAGGATGTTCTGGTCTTCTCTACCAGATCTAAGTCAGCTACATGCCCCCTTCGGGATTCCAGAACGGCACCTTGAGAACTTGGTGTGTCTCTTTTCTTGTGCCATCAGTTCTAGCCTTGACTAGCTGTATTTCTCACATTGTTAGGGGCCTGTGATTAGTTCAATTTATCAACTCAACATTGGACAGCTTCTGCAAAGGGATATTTACTTTGAAGATACAGTTAGAACAAAGTATAAACATTTCCCCCAATACCTCTCAAGCATGCTGTCCCCTTTACCACTTCTGGAGGAGAATAGGCCCCAAACTTAGCATAGTCCTATATAGCATGACTCCCACCAAGTTCAAGTACAAAGGTAGTATTAATGCTGGATAAGTCTTGATCTCAGCCGCTCCTGGCCTTGATACAGAAGATGATTCTTTGTTCCTTGTGGCATTGATACTATGTTGGCAGCAACACCTAGACTGGAACCCAGATTATGAAATACCAGGATGCCAGAGTACCTTCATGATGAGTATAAACCCACTAGCTTGTAAGGATCACTTGACTTCATATAAAGGAGAAAAGTAACCCACAAAAAGGCTACATACTTAGGCCTGGTTTTGGTTGGTTTGTTGGTTGGTTGTTCTTTTGACGGGGAGGGGGAGGACTACCTGGCCTTATAACAGATGTTTAATAAATGCTTATTGGCTTGACTTGTCTTACATCATGGTCTCTTGCTAAACGTTGTAAGTAAAGTACTCAACAAATGAGGTAAAGAGAGGACAAGAGGAAGTAGTTAAAACTTACAGGTCTTTTTGATCCTCTCCAGTGATAGTCAGAAAGCCTCTTGGCACCATGTTGTTAGCTCTCAGGAACCATACTACTCAAACACACCAAGAAACGTCCCTGATATGTCATTACAATTTAAGTCTGTTATGTTCCAGAAGGTACTGTGTTAAAACTACTCTTTGCTAGGTACTATGTTAAGCACTTCACATACAAATAATATTGTTCTAGGTGGCCTCCAGGAAATACCTGGATAGACTTACATGAACTGATACTGAGTGAAGTGAGCAGAACCAGAAGAATATTATACACAGTAACAGCCACAGTGTGTGAGGACTATTTTTGATAGACTTAGTCTTCCACAGCAAGGCAAGAACCTAAAATATTTCCTAAGGACTCGTGATGAAAAATACCACCCACATCCAGGAGTCAGAATGCAGAATGAAGCAGCCTATTTTCTCTTTTGTTATGTTTGGTTTCATTTGGTTTTACCCATTCATTTTAATTCTCCTATCAATTCTATGCAATGTGAAAATGTGTTTAATACAATGTATATGTAGAGTCCATATGCCATCTTGGGGAAGGGGAGAAAATTTAAAACTTATGGAAGGAATTGTTGAAAATTGAAAACAAATAAATAAATTTGAAAAAATCCTATTGTTCTAATCTTCACAATAATGGCATGAGGTGGGTACTATTATGATTCCATTTTATAGATGAGGAACCTGAGACAAAGATTAAGTGACTTGCCAAAAGTCACATAGCCAACAAGCAGGCCCATGCTTTATCATAGCATCATTTAGGGGCCTTTAGGGGCCATAGGCGTTTATGTATTCTAATACTAATTAGGAGGAAAGGTCCTTTAAAAAAGGGAGAATGGTTTTCTTTTCCTTGTATCCTCAGTGCTTAGCACAGTGTCTAGTATGGAACAAATGTTTAATAAGCACTAAGTGCTCATCTACTTGAATTATACATTAATGCTCCTATGGCTTTGTTCATATCATTCTCACCATCTGGAACATTTTTTTCTTTCTCCTGTATGCCAAGTTCTCATTCTATTTCTTCATATAGTTGTTTGAGAACACTAATTGACTCATTAGATTTCAGAACTGAAAGGAATTCTAAAGTTATTGTAATCCAAACCCCTTTATACTTTACAGATGACGAAATTGAGATCCAGGTCAATTGATCGCAAATTACAAAGAAAGTTAGAGTCTGAATTGGAACTATCTGTCTCCATGTCCCCTTACTCAATGCTCATTCCATCATACTATATACTCCACCATACTCAAAATTCATGGCATTTGTTGCTCATACCACATAAACAATGACCTTGTGAGAATTCTTGTATTGCTGATTTTTTGAACTAATATAAAAAAATTCATGAACTATACTAAGTTTTGGTCCAAATAGGAGCTAAAGTCAAGATGCAGTGAAGAACATTGTGGAGGAACAAGAGGCATATAAGTCTCTGGAAAGCTGGGGTTCTCTGGAAGGAAGGGCTGTTTGACTCTATCACAATCCTGAGTGCTTTCCACTATAGTGGTATACCTCAAGGAAAATCATGCTATAAGACTGAAGAAGGCTGAATAGGTTCACAGGAAGATAGAGTCACTAAAAGAAAATATTTCTTACCTCTAACATTCCAGATTGCTCTCCCTTATGGGGTGGCTCCAATGAGGACCAGACTATGAGTCTAGAGCTGATATAGGTATCTGAGAAGATGAAGATGAAAGCAGAGAAAGAGTCTGATGATCTTCTAGCCCTGAATATTTTACTCTGGCCAAAGGGAGTCGGGGATCAGTGCTAGAATACTGCTGTAAAGAAGAATTCGATTGTTCCTTGACTCACCAGAGAGGGTTTACTTTGACTTTTTATGGGCTTGAGAAAATCTATTTTGCTATTTTTTTCCCCAGATGAAATAAGATCCATCCTACAGATGATAGTTAGACTGATTCTTTTGTAGAGTATGAGAGTCCTTTACAATTTTTGAATAGACATTTCAATATGAATGAAAACCATTTCCAGATAAAATTCTGAGTGGTGCTGAGGCGGGGAGGAGGGGAAGGAGAAATGGGTCTAACAGTAATCTGTGATAAATTGAACAAGATCTCTCTAGATCCAGACCCTTTGTTTTGGGGGTCACAGATTATACTACCAATAGTTAGGATTAATGTAAACCATTCTTAACTGTCATTCTGCCAATCATCCAAATGACCATCAACTAGACATTATGAATAATCTTTCTCAAATAGGTAATGCAAATTTTAGTTTTACAGATGAAGAGACTAAGTTCCAATGAGGTCAAGTAATTACTCAAGTCATATGGCTATTTAATTCAGCTCAGGTATCTGGATTCCCAGTCCAGTAGTATGTCTACTACATGGCATTGCTTACACTGGAGGAACTTAAAATGGAATTCTACCCAAATGATCTTTAGTTCAGGTTGCTAGGGCACAATGCTAATGAGACCATAATGGTAATAAGAAGAGACCATATGTTTTATCCTTATTTGTTCTAATTTACTTTCCCCTGTTCCATGTTCATAGACTATATCCTTAATCCAGACCAAGATGCTATGTGCTACCTGTTAAAGGGTGTCAGTATATTGGTACACTTTCTTTCCTACTACTGGTACGGGACAAATGAATGTGCTGTACTCGTAGTTCGTACCATAACTAAGAAGGACAAGCAGGGCTTTGTCCTAGGGCACCACATTTAGAGGGTACCATGTTTAAAAGGCACTAAATTTACAGGACATATTGACTATCCTTCATCAGTCCCTCAAAATATAAACAATAAAGTGTGACTTTTAGTTACCAAGAAGAATGAGCTAACAACAAAAATACCAGATATTAGCAGAAAGTAGCCAAAGGTGAACTAATTCCCCACTCCATCTTGTTTAAGCAGTGCTGACCTCATCCTACTCCCGTTAAAAACACACTCACACATACACTACTAAGAGGGAGCTTTGTTTTTCTTGCCCTGGATCAACTTGTGGTCATTTTCCTCAGATGCAAAAATTCCCAGCCATGCCTCTTCTTATAGTCAATCAATAGCATTCTCTCCATGTTCAAAGGACAGTTGCATCATACAGATCATGCTCCTCAATTACTTATCATGTAAGGTTACAGTAGGGAAAGTGCTTTGTCATCTTGAAAATACTGCAATAATGTAAGCTGTTGTAGGATCATCAAGGCATAGTGGAGAGAGCTAGAATCAAGAAGGCTTGGATTCAAGTCCTGTCATTGTGACATATGTTGACCATATGATCCTGGGCAAGTCACCTATACCCACAACTCCGTGTGACTGAAATTCACAAAATCATTGCCAGTCTCCATTAGTAGACAGAACTTCCTTACCAGGAGTTTTTCACACCAGTGAAATCAGAAATTAACTCACACACACAAACAAACACACTTTCTCACACATTTACATACATATTCATTCATTTATTTGTCTAACTACCTATCGATCCATTTATTTGTTTATATATTTATTTGAGGACCACTTGGGGTTAAGTAACTTGTCCTGAGTCACATGGCTAGCTTATATATGTATTTATGAGATTATTACCTGTCCAAAGATGAAATGCTTCAAGATTTTCTGTCCTTTTTTCTTCTTCTATAAATTTGTAAAATGGTAAAATCATAATAATCAATAGTAAGCTGGATTCAAAGTCAAGAAGACTTCGATTCAGATCCCACTTCTTTACACATACTGATTATATTACCCCAGACATGTCCCTTAACATCTGAGAACTGTAGGTGACTTTGCACAATTATATATTGCAGGGAAGGCATCAATTTTTATTGACAGAGGGAATTTTTTACAGAGATAAAATCACAGAGCCTGTCCCTATGGAAAGATTACCTCCCACTCTGATATTTTTGAATGTATTAACAATTCTGAAGTAGATTTTATGGAAGAATCTATTCTAACATCAGACAAAAATTTGGCTTGTAGTTTGGGGTTTAGGTTGCAAAACGTTACTGAAATTCATCTAGAAATAAAGAATAGTCTAAAATGATTTCTCCCTATTTACTGTTTAAGATAACAAATGGCATCCTCTTTACTATATTATATTTCAGTGTTCATTTTCATATGACTATAGATTTATGCAAATAACAAAGGATCAGCTTTATAGGATACTAACTTTGTAAACAGCAGTCTAGAAAATGTTTCGCTGCAATACAATTATTTCTCATCCAATCTTTTTAATTGATGAATTATATAAATTTTTTTAAATGGCAGGGATTGGAACAGTTATGGAGATTCATTTCAGTGATTTATAGCAGTTTAATACTCTGGAAAAATATGCTTGCCAAGATAGTTGGCACAAGCCCCATGTCATGATGGGGGCCAAAATAATTTGCCCATCCTAGTGATCGTACATGGTCCAGGATTTCACATCTACTAAGCAAACAGCTGCTGTTATTACATGCTGCTAAGCATTTTGAACTCCACTGCTCTTTCTGTCTGGGTTTTTTGAATGGTGAAAATAGTAAATAGATGACCTCAACAGGAAGATGTTGGAATGAGGATTGTATTGTACTGGATAACAGCTAGGGCAGGGTCACTCTAGCATCTCTAGCTAGTCACTTAATTGTCCTCTCACACAAAGTTCCAGCTATAATTTCTTTTTTATGTTTTTACCAAGTGATTGTGATAATTCCAAGAAAAAGGAAATGAGATTTTCTTTTAGTGAACATGAAGGAGAATAGAAGTACAGTCCATAGGCTGCACTGGCTATAATGCCAGGAAACATGGAGAAAGGTCCCCAAGGAACCACATGGAACCCTTCTGAGTGGCTTACAGGAGAAAGAACAAGAGTCACAAAAGATGAGAAAGCCTGGATGATGTGCCATCTACAACACTGAAGAGAATATCTTCATTGATGAGATTGTATGCATGTGAAAATACTGACTATACCTCCTTCCTAGGCAATAGTGGAGATAGCAACATTCAGCTGAACTACATGTATGTGTATGTGTGTGTGTGTGTGTGTGTGTGTGTGTGTGTATGTTTTTATTTTTTATTGTTCATTTGGGGTAGTCAGTGGTAGGGAGAGATAATAAATAAGTTTATTTTTAAAAGGTCTATCTTTTTAAAAATTCTATTTGTTCCAGAGACATAGCATGTCATACATATTGAAGTGAATTTTGAGGATAGAAATTCAATTGTAGCAGATACAAAGACCTGAGACTTCAGAAACAGCACCATCTTTAGAGTCTAGCAAATAAGGACAATAGTCCTAGGAGTCCTGCTCTGGTGGAGCTGGGAAATGATCCAGAGAGGCAGAAAGAAGAGGAAAAAGGTATCTCTTTTTCCAACCAGCACTAAAAAAAATACCTGGGGTTCATTTTCAATCCAAAATCCCACCACCATAACCAAGGCAAGAGTAGTGGCATTGTTTTCATCCCCAACCCCTCCTTTTTCCACATACACCCCTAACAATGTTTAAACTCTCCATTTTATTCTAATTTCAACCATATAAAAAAGATCAAAGGAGGAAAATGGAGGATGGGAACATAGCATATTCTCCCTATGCTTCATATTTTCTGTGGATTTTGTTGTTATTGAATAATTTCAGTCATGTCTGACTCTCTGAGACTTCCTTGGGGTTTTCTTGGCAAAGATACCAGAGAGGTTTGCCTTTTCCATCTCACATGGATAGTCTTTAATGACTCAAGTCAGATCGACTGATGTTTAACTACTTACTATGTGCCAAGAGCTCTGTAAAGTCCTGGGAATACAAGTATATCAAAAAGAAAGATAGTCTCTACCCTCAAGGAGCTTATATTCTAATAGGAGAAAAAATGGGGAAGGGTTGTTGAAAGCAGGTACCCATTTGGGAGGATGGAGAAGTGCAGAGAATTAGGCATTCAATTGATGAAGGAGTAGAGTTATCAAGGGGTTGGCCTGGGTACTTCCTCAAAATGCAAGTTTCAGTAGAAACCCATCAAATAGAGGTTGGAGCCAAAGGAATGGAGAGACCTTCCAGGGTGAAGTCTGCAAAGTTAGCCCTTATTTCCCTGTGTTAGGTCCCTTGTCTCCTATGGATTGCTTACTCTAAAAGGAATAGAGGCCATTCCTCTGTATCTAAATCCCTCCAGTTATGCCACCAACAGCCTAGTCATGAATCAAGGAAATTAAAAAAGAATCTAATCAAAATGATGTTTGAAATAGCAGGGAGAAATGCAGAAACTATGTTGTTTTTCTAATACCTTTTTGGAGTCTAAGATCGCCTAATGAAGCTTCATCCCTTCAAATAGGTGAAAAGTCTAAATCGATATCCCAAACTATATCCCATGGTACTTAAATGTTTTTATTCAGTCATTTTAGTCATATCTGACTTCATGACCTGATTTGGGGTTTTCTTGATACTGGAGTGGTTTGCCCTTTCCTTCTCCAGCTCAGTGTAAATAGGATTTTATGAGGGATTTAGATGAAACATCTTCTGTCCTGAGAAGGACTATGACAGATTTTAGATTGCCTTCCTTCCCTAAGTCTTGACTTCGAAATCTAAACTCTTGACTCTAAACTGGTTCACCAATGATTGATGGTATACTTGGATAAGATATATATATATATATATATCTTAAACTAACTCCACAGCCACTACAGTTTCCTACCTCTTTCTGTTTCCCCATGCACAAAGTCCTACTCTCTCATATGACTCCCCCCAACACACACACACATCTGAAAGAGAAACTGAAGATGACCCTGAAGACCAGACTTATGCCTTGAGGTTTACAATCTATATTTTTTGAGTCCATAATCTCAAATTTTAATATTTTTGATATCTTTTGATATTATATCATATTCACTTTTGAATACATTTCTCCTTTATCAAGATTTTCTTTTATTTTTTTAAATTAATTTTATTTATTTTCAGTGTTCTACAATCACTACCATATAAATTAGATTATTATTTTTCCCTCCCTCCCCCCTCCCTCCCTGAGACAGCATACAATTTTATATAGGTTCTACACACACATTCCTATTAAATACATTTTCACTATAGTCATGCTGTGTAGAAGATGAATGGGAGAAATCATCTAACATCAAAACGCAACACACATTCACAAAAAATTATCTGTTACAATCTGCAATTGAATTTCATAGATTTCTCTCTAAATGTGGAAGGCACTTTAACTTAGAACACCTTTGGAAATTTTTTTAAATTCCTTGCATTGCTACAAAGTTTCAAGTCTACCAGAAGAAACTCCCACACATTGTGGTCATTGCTGTGCACAAAGTTCTCCTGGTTCTGCTCCTTTCACTCACTGACATTAGCTGTAAAACTTCTTTCTCACTTTTCAGTATCCCTCTGAATTTTGGTTGTATTGGGTTTGGTTGTGCAAAAACTTTTCAGTTTAATGTAATCAAAATCATCCATCTTGCACTCATTATGCTTTCTATCTCTTCTTTAGTCAAACATTCTTCCCTTCTCCATACACCATTCCTTGCTCCACCAATTTGTCCATAGTATCTCTCTTTATATCTAGATTATGTACCCATTTGGACTTTATTCTTGGGTACAGTGTCAGGCATTGGTCTAGGCCTAGTTCTCGCCACATTTTTATCCAGTTTTCCAAGCAATTTTTGTTAAACAGTGAGTTCTTATCCCAGAAGTTGGGGTCCTTGGGTTTATCAAACAGTAGATTGCTATATTCATTGTCTACTGTGTCTTGAGTACCGAATATATTCCACCTGTCTACCTTTCTATTTCTTAGCCAGCACCAAGTGGTTTTGATAATTGTTGCTTTATAATCTGATCTCATAGTGCTAGGCCACCTTCCCTAGCATTTCTTTCCATTAGTCCCCTTGATATTCTGGACCTTTTGTTCTTCCAAATGAATTTTGACACTATTTTTTCCAGCTCTAGAAAATAATTATCTGATAGTTTAATTGGTATGGCACAAGATTTTCTTTATAACAAAGTAAGCAAAACCAAGCATCAGGTTGATGACAATGCAAGCAACATTCCACCTCCAGAGTCCTCAACCTCTTCAACCCAAGGAGAAAACTGAATTTTCTCTTCTCTTGTTGGGGGCCAAACTTGGCCAATCTATTTCTATAACATTCAATTGCATTTTATCATTCTTTTCATTTGCAATGTGATAGTCCTTTTGTATCCTTGATTCTACCTATTGCACTCTGCAGGTCTTTAGGTATGTCTCTGAATTCCTCATATTTCATTTATTTTTTAGAAGGCAATGGTATTCCATTATGGTTACATACCACAATTTCTTTAACCATCTCCCAATCAAAGAGAATCCACTTTGTTTCCAGTTGTTTGTCCTATGGTTTATTTTGACAAAGACCCATCTTCTCTTATCACTCTGGCCCCTGGTTATCAGTCAGTCAGTAGGCATTTATCCAGTGCCAACTACCTTCAGGTATTGGGCTAAGTGGTAGGTATTCAAAAAGAAGCAAAATATAATGCCTGTCCTCAAGGAACTCACAGTCTAACACACTTCCCACTCTAAGGGGAACTTTGTTGTGAAGATTTTTATTTATTGTTGATCAGTTGTTTTAGTCATGTTTAACTCTTAACACCAATCGGAGTTTCTCATGGCAAAGAACCTTGAATGGCTTATCATTTCCTTCTTCAGTTCATTTTACAGATGGTAAACTGGATCATATAGGGCTAAGTGATTTGTCTAAGGATATGTAGCTGAGAGATGGCTAAACTGAGGCTAGAACCCATTTCCAGTACTCACCCCAGCTACAATCTCTCTTCCGCTAGAATGTCAACTTCTTGAAGGCAGAGATTACTTTCATTTTCATCTTTGTATTTCCAGCATTTGGCAAGACTCACTCCATGCAGAAGGCACTCAATAAATGTTTATGCAATTGAATAGAACTGAATCTCATTATAGATAAAGACACTGAAAAACAAAGAGTTTACCTGAGTTGCCAATTCAATTAAATTCAACAAAGAGCATTTTATAAAAGCTAAACTGTTATCATTTCCAAGTTCTAATCCATGGAAGTGATTTACACTTCAGAGACAGCTAGGTGGTAAAGTGAATAGAATTCCAGATTTAAAGTCAGGAAGATTTGAGTTCAAATCCTACCATAGCTGTGTAACTCCAGGTAATTTACTTAAACTCAGCCTCAGTTTTGTCCATTGTAAAATATAGATAATAAAAGCCCCCACTTTACAAAGTTGTGAAGATCAAATGAATAAAGAATCTTATAATCCTTAAAGCCCTATTTTTTGTTTTCATTATAACAGTATAATTCAATGGAAAAAGAAATGGAATAGAAGCCAGCATACTGAAATTCAAATCCTAGTTCAACGACCTTGGCAATGCCCCCAAGGCCCTAACACTGTGCTTGGCACATGGTAGAAGCTCAATAAATGTTTGTTGAATTAAACTGAATCTCTATAAAGAGAAAGAAACTGAGATACAGAGTTTAAATAAGTTGCCAATTCAATTCAGCATTAAAATTCCTACCATGTGTCAGGGGGCAGGGGAACTGCCAAAGACCCAGAGCCAGGATTTGAATCCACCCCTTCTGGCTTCTATTCCAATGTGTCACACTATAGTAAATTGGTTGCATATATTGGAGCATGAAGACTGCAATGATTTAAGAAGGTGGTTTTATTCTGCTTTTTAAACGTCAAAGAAAATAGAGGATTTTATGATATCCCTGCTTTGAAAGCCAAGTGGAGAAACTATTAGGCAGCAGCTAGAGGGACGAGGCAGTTCTTACATAGTAAAGGGCAGGAAGGAATACCCACAGCATTGATGCTGAATGGGGAACTGGTCACTATTGGAAAGGTAGCAAAAGGCTGCCAACAGGGGATAGGAGATGGGCAAGAGAGAGGAAGTGGGGCACCAAAAATCCACCTCACCTACTTTATCATTCACCTAGGACATGCTAGGAAGAGTCCATATTAGAACCTTTTATTGGTTTATACATTTATTAGAGCAATAATTCTCAATTTATGCCTCTTTTGTAAAGGAACACCACACTTACTATGTATATAAACCACCAGCTAAAAATCTCCCAGACAAAACAACATAAGTTATCACCTTCCTCCTACCAATTCCTTTGATAAACAACCTTTTCCCCCCTCTAATTTCTTTCCCTTCAGGATTTTTAACCAGGGTACTGTGAACTTGATTTTTAAATTGTTTCAAATAACTGCACCTTAATATATTTGGTTTCCTTTATAATGTCAAGTGTTTTCTTTATCCATTTAAAAGAAGTATTCTGAGAAGGAGTTCATAGGTTTTGCCAGACCATGACATAAAAAAGTTATAAAGCCCTGAACTAGTTACAGTTAGTTAACTTGAGCACCCACAGTTCTCCCAGCTATTTAGTGGGCAGGGCCAGAGCTAGAATTCAGCATGATGAGGAGACCTTCACCTTGAGGGACCTTTTGGGCAGAGGAGGGAAGAAGGAAGAGTGAACATAATGTGTGCCTCTCCAAGGCACAGAGCAAATGGACCTATGTACTTTCCATTTGTAGACTCTGATGTTTGCCTTTTGAGGAAGTACTTGCTGGGCAGATCAAGTCATACAGAGACAAAACAAAAAGAGGGAGCAGGTGCTTCAGGGAAAGCTGAAACTCAACCTGTCATTATTTCAGAAACAAGCCTAAACAGCTTGACGAATGATATCTGATGGAAAGTCCAGAGAATGTTCTGCAGTGGACATCTCCTCTCAGGCCTTTAGTTTTCTTTATTTTTTCATTTTAAGTTTTCAGCTTTCGTATTCTTGCTTCTGCCCAGAGAAATAAAATGGGAAGAATATTTTGCTGTAAGCTTCTTTCCCGGTGCAGATTCAAGGGGCCAGAAATATTCCCTAGGGGTAATAAGCTAACAAAGCTATTTCTTGGTTCCTTTAATTCCAAATGGCAGTGAACTTCATTTCCAATTTACTTTCTCTTATCTGAGGTTTCTTCCATCTGCTCAGCTGCTGTCTCCCTTCTGGTCTTAAGCAATGAGTTTGGTAAATGGTTTGTGAGGGTCAAATACATAAGGCCCACTCAATCAGGCTGCTATCCAAGAGGCGCATTGTGGTTTAGGGGGTGGAACAAAGTAGGCTAGCTGGGAAAGGAGGCCACTTAATCCCATAGGTATGGAATGGAGATGAGAATGGGGATTTGGAATGGGAGGAAGGGTCATCAAAAAATAGAAGACCCATTTGATAAGTTAGAGCCTTTCACCTTATTGACAGAAGGAATGGGTAAATCACTCAATCAATCAACAGTAAAATGAGGGTGACAATAGAACCTATCTCCCAGAGTTATTGTATATAATTGTAATTGTATATGAGATATAATTGTAAAATGTTTAGCGTAGTGTCTAACATGTAGTAGGAGTATGATCAACCCTTGGCCCCTTCAACAAGCATTTAGGTTGCGTAGTCAATGTGGGGCTATACCTGGGGGCAAAAATCAAATCCAGTTTGGGATACTTACCAGATGTGTGACCCTGGGCAAGTCACTTAACCTCTGTTTTGCTTCAGTTTCCTTATCTGTAAAACAGAGATGAAAATAGCACTTACCTCCCAGGGTTGTCAGGATTGAATGAGATAATACATGCAAAATGCTTTACAGACCTTACAGGACTATGTAAATGCCATTATTATAGCTATTACCCACTAACCATGCACCACGAACTCTGCTAGACTCAGGGGATGCAAAGACAAAAATGAAACCTGTGGGAGACATTCCATATATATATATATAAACTAACCAAAACACATATACAAATAAGCATATACAAAATAAAGGTAGAGTAAATGGGAAAGAAGGTTAAATATTTAGGCAGTGAGAGGGGATATATTTTAATAAATTTAGTTCTACAAAACCATATTAATAAAACTTAATGTTTCCATAAGAGTCTATTTTTCAAAGTAATTTCTGCTTATTGTTGTTAAAGCTATATTGCCTATCAAAGAAAATTAATACACCAAGAATTTCTTGAAAAAACTAGAGGAGAAAGATTTACAGAATTATTAAAACTATACAAATATTTAAAATTGCAAAAAAACCCTCTTTCAGTTGGTGGCTATTTTTGATGTTTTTATAGATGTATTTTGGACTTTTTTTCATTGCCTTAGTTTCCCCAGTGTCTTTTCCTTTTTTTCCTTCCAAGGAGTGACTCCATGGAAAAAATTTTTGGTTGTTCAGTCATGTCCTACTCTCTGTGACCCTATTTGGAATTTTCTTGGCAAAGATACTGGAGGGGTTTGCCATTTCCTTCTCAAGTTTATTTTACAGAAGAGGAAATTGAGGCAAGCAGGGTTAAATGACTTGCCCAGGTTGACACAGCTAAGAAGTTTCTGAGGTCAGATTTGCATTCAGGAAGATGGGTCTTCCTTACTGTAGGCCTGGCACTCTACCTACTATGCTATTTTGAAATTCCTAATATTTAAAGAAAAAAACTAAATCAAAAAATTATATAATACATGAATATGTGTAATATAGTTTTTATCATCTTTTATGTTGAAGGTTTTTAACAAGAGTTCCATAAACATGGGGAGTTTTTGCTATTATTTTGACAACTTCAACATATTTTGTTGTCCTTTGTGATACTATATATTTTTAAGCATTGAAAAGCATTGTTTTGCAAAGAGGCTCATAGACTTCACCAGTTTGCCAAAAGGGCACACACCAAAAGCCCTAAATTACATTATTTTATTCTCTTAGCTATAATAATACTTAGGATTTGTAAAGCACTTTTTTCAAAATGCTTTTCACACATATCTTGTCATTTGATTCTCACAAGATCCCTACAAGTTAGGCAAACTGTAATAATTATTTCCATTTTTAGGATAAGAAAACTGAGGCTTGGACACCTGGGAGGAGCCAAGATGGCAGAGTAGAAAGATTTACATATGCTAGCTCCGAACCCACAGCCCATAAATTACCTGTAAAAAGGAACTCCCAACAAATTCTGGAGCAGTAGAAGCCACGCAGCAACTAAGTGGAGGAGATTTCTGTTCCAGAGAGCCCTGAAAAACTGACACCAAATGTCTGTCAAGCACCGGACCCAGAGTGGAGCCAGCCCTGCCCTGGCTGCATGGCCCCAAGAGGAGCAGATCCAAGCAAGCTTCAGGGACAGAATCTCCTGCGGCCATGAAGGTCCCTCCACCCAGAGACGCTACAGGTCAGTGAGAGAGACTTCTGGGCTGGCTGAGAGGGGAGCAGGGTGTCTCCATAACTCAGACCCCTTCGAGAGGCAGCAGTGGAGACAGCTGCAGACAGGGCTCCCAAAGCAGGCAGAAGCTCAGATCCATTACTGAAGGTCTCTGCATAAACCCCCTAAGGGAACTGAGCCCTGTGAGGTGGCCCTGCCCCCACCTGAGCACCAGAACTTAAGCTCACATTGAACAGTAGCCCCGCCCCCCACTGAAAGCCCTGAGGCTGGGGAGCAGCATTTGAATCTCATACCCCCAAGCACCAGCTGGGCGGATCTTGAGCTGAGGTGGGTGTGGAAAGGAATCTCAGAAGTCAAGTAACTAGCTGGGAAAATGCCCAGAAAAGGTAAAAAACATAAGACCATAGAAGGTTACTTTCTTGGTGACCAGATGTTTCCTCCTTTCCTTTCTGATGAGGAAGAACAATGCTTACCATCAGGTAAAGACATAGAAGTCAAGGCCACTGTATCCCAAACATCTGAAATAGATATCCAATGGACTCAGGCCATGGAAGAGCTCAAAAAGGATTTTGAAAATCAAGTTAGACAAGTGGAGGAAAAACTGGGAAGAGAAATGAGATAGATGCAAGAAAAGCATGAAAAACGGGTCAATACCTTGATAAAGGAGACCCAAAAGATGCTGAAGAAAA
>CM053769.1:561962415-562042506 GCA_028658325.1 Potorous gilbertii | reverse complement strand
TATCTATCTATATACATATATATATAGTGGTATAGGATATCTATCTATCTATATACATATATATATAGTGGTATAGGATATCTATCTATCTATATACATATATATAGTGGTATAGGATATCTATCTCTATATATACATATATATATATAGTGGTATAGGTATATCTAAAATAGATAGTTTGTAAAGAAGAGTTGAAATAAATTGTAAGGAAGAGGTAAGTTTAGCCTGGAGGGGGTAAATATTAGAGAGGAAACATGGTGTCTATCTTCAAATAACTGAAGGGTTGTCATGGAGAAGAGGGAACATGTTATTTTTTTCCACTGAAGGAAGAAGTAGACCAGATGACTGCAATCTAGAGAGAAAGACATTGGCTCAACATAAGAAATAATTTTCTAATGAAAATCACTAACCAATAATTTATTTACTTTATCTGGTGGGGGAGGTGGTTAAAAAGGGGAGAAACAGCATAGTGAGCTTTCTTATTTTAGGGAAAAAAACAAGATATTGGGTGGCTATCTGCCAAGGATGTTTTAGAAGGGATTCCTTACTAAATGGGAGGCTAAACTACATGAATCTTCTACTCTTAAAATTACTTGATTCTGTGATTTTTTTTCATACCCTAACAAACTTACTCCATAACTGTTTCCTTATATTTCTTTTGAAGAAAAACAAGGATATTTCATTGTGGTTGATGACCCCAGGAGAGGCTCAGACAAGAAGGTACAGAGATTTTTCATTGATCATGGTTTAGAGTTCATCCAGTACATAAAAAAGAGGTGAAAATAACATGTCATTAATAAATTTATACAACTGAATACAAAAAAATCAATGCATGCAAAGTATATAATCCTGGGACAAAGCCAAGGTGGCAGATGTCAGGTAGCTACTCAGTTGAACTCTTCCAACATTTTTCTCCAAATAATTTTAAAATAATACCTCAAATCAAATTTTGGAGTTACAGAGACAACAAAAAGTCAGAGTGAGACCTTTTTGAAACCAACGAAACTTTAGGAGGTCTTTAGAAGTCTGTGAAATCAGGGTGGCACCAGAACATAGGCACTGAAACAGCAGTGAGCACTAGAGGCTGCAGCAACAAGCAATAGCAATAGTAGCCTTGGGAACTCTCATCCCAGAGACAATAAGGGTCAGACAACTGGTCAGAGAAACAAGGGACCCATTGATGAGATGGGTGCAGCTGGTACTGATTGGCCCCCTCTATTGCTGCTATGGTTTTTGGAGTCAAAGTTATAGGGTGAGAGAAATATTTGTGTTGGTCACAGGGGAACAGGTACATACATTAGCTCTGTGGCTATAGGAGAGCAGGGGAGCCAACAGGAACATTAGTGCCTGCAGTCCAGGGAATCAAGGATCCTTCCTGGGTAAAGACCAGCCCACAGACCAGGAAAGCATTGACCACACCTCTCCTTAGATCACACCACCTTAGAAGCACCTAAAACTTGCAGACTACGGAATTAGTTCAGAAAATAACAGCATGAAAAAGCCGATGCTTGGGACAGAATGCTTCCCCAACCCCAACTAAGCAGAGACCAACATTAATATAATGTTCGAAGTCAAGATACAGGCTGGAAACAATGAGCAAACAACAAAATAAGAATTTGACCATAGAAAATTACTAGGTAGGCCAAGACACAAACTCAGAAGAAAGAATAAGGTGAAAATTGCTATAATCAAAATGCTAATTGGACCCTAGCCCAACAAGAATTCCTGGAAGAATTAAAGAAAGAGATAAAAGTGGTAGAGGAAAAATTGAGTGGGGTATAATGCAAGTGATATAAGAAAATTATATAAGAGAATTAATTAATATAAGAGAATTTACAGCTTGGTAAAACACACACACAGACACACATACAGAGATACACACACATATATAACTGAAGTAAATAACACCTTAAAAACCAGAATAGGTGAAATGATAAAAGAGGCACAAAAATTCATTGAAGAAAAGAACTGCTTTAAAAGTAGGATTAGCCAAATGGAAAAAAGAGGTTAAAAAAATCTTCCTGAAGAAAATCATTCATTAAAAATTATTATAATGGAATAACTGAGAGATGATGACTCCACAAAACATCAAAAAGTAATAAGACAAAGCCAATAGAATTAAAACAATAGAAGTGTGAGATGTCCCATTGAAAAAACTATTGACCTGGAAAGCAAATCTAAGAGAAATATTTTAAGAATTATTGGAACACCAGAAAGCCATGATCAGAAAAAGAGCCTAAACATCATCTTTCAAGAAATTATTGAGGAAAATTTCCCCAGTACCTTAGATCCAGAGGAGAAAATAGAAATTGAAAGAATCCAGCCATCAATTCCTGAAAGAGATACCAAAATGGAAACTCCACAGAATAGTGTAGCCAAATTCCAAAGGTTCAATGTCAAGGAGAAAATATTGCAAACAGTCAGAAACAAACAATTCAAATATAATGGAGCCACATTCAGGAGCATACAATATTTAATAACTTTTACATTAATGGATCAGAGTGATTAAAATATGATATTCTGGAAGCCAAATGGAATTATGAATACAAACAAGGCTCCTCAAATCAGCAAAACTGAGTGTTGTCCTTCAGGGGAGGGAAATGGATGTTCAATGAAATAAATTACATTCCAGTTTTTGTGATGAAAAGCCTAGACCTGAATATAAATTTGACATTCAAATACAAGACTCAAGAGAAGCATGAGAATGTAAATGCGAAAGAGAAAATCATGAGAATCAATAAAGTTAAACTATTCACATTCCTTTATGGGAAAATAATACCTTTACTTTCTAAGAATTTTATCATTATTGCAGCAGTTAGAAACCATCTACCTAGACAGAGGGCATGGGTATTAAATGATTGTGTTGGCATACTTTTAAATATAGAAGGTGTGAGAAAGAGGGTTGCACTGGGAGGAGAGAGGTACAATGGGAAAAATTATCTCACACAAAACGTGTTGCAAGAAAGAGCTTTTACAGGGAATGAGGAATTGGGGAAGTGGGCAATGGTTGAACCTCATTCTCATCAGAATTATTCAAAGTGGGAAGAATACATACATACACACATTGCATTCATACATACATAAACACACTTTTGTGGTTTGGTTATTGTCCTTCATTCTCAAAGAGGACCAAAATGACATCACCATGATAAAGTGAAGTTTCAAGGTGTCTGACTGTAGCTGATCAGATCAATACAAGCTCAGAATGCCCTACCACAGATTAGGCACAGATAGTTTGTGTGAACATTTGGGGTGGTTACTCCAAATTTGCGCATCCTGTGTTTCCTTTGTACTGTTTCAATTCTGCTTTGCTCTACAGCACAGCATCTTTTCTGATGTGGGCACACCATGCTGAGTAGGCCTGTGCCACTCTCTCCCATGTCATACAATCAAATCCAAAGTTCTTGAGAGAAACCTTGAGAATGTCCTTGCATGGCTTCTTCTGACCTCCATGTGGCCCCATGCAAGTTCTCCATAAAATAGTCTTTTTGGTAAGTATATATTTCGCATTCAAACAACACGGATAGCCCATCGGAGTTGCGCTCTCTGATGCATAGTTTGAATGCTTGGCAGTTTAGTTGGAGCAAGGACCTCTGTGTCTAGGACCTTATCCTGCCAGGTGATCTTCAGAATCTTCCTAAGACAGCAATTCAGTTTCCTGGCGTGGCACTGTAGAATGTCCATGTTTCACAGGCATACAGCAGTGAGGTCAGCACAACGGTTCTGTAGTCTGGCAGTTTGGCAGTCTGTCTAATACCTCTTCTCTCCCAAATTTTTCTTCAGAGCCTCCCAAACACTAAGCGAGCTCTGGTAATACATGTGTCAACCTCATTGTCAATGTATACATCCCTGGAAAGTACAATACTAAGGTAAGTGAACTTATCCACAGCATTCAGAACTTCTTCATTTATTGTAACCAATGGTTCCACGTATGAATGGTGTAGTGGTGACTGATGGAGCATCTATATTTTCTTGGTATTAATTATTAGGCCAAAATTAGAGCAGGCAGCAGAGAACTGATCCATACTTTGTTGCATCTCAGCTTCAGAGGCTGCATTGAGTGCACAGTCATCTACAAACGAAAATTATGCACCAATACTCCCTCCACTTTGGTCTTAGCTTGTAGCCTTTTCAAATTGAAGAACTTACCATCAGTACGGTAGTTGACTTGGATGCTGTATTCAGCCACATTGAAAGCATTTCACAACATGGCTGAAAACATCATGCTAAAAAGCATGGGAGCAAGCACACAGCCCTGTTTCACTCCATTGCTGACTGGGAAGGCACAAGAGCATTGTCCACTATCCAGAACCTGGGCAAATGTGCCATCGTGAAATTGACATACAATGCTGATGAACTTCTTTGGGCAACCAAATTTTGACATAATTTTCCATAAGCCCTCATGACTAACAGTGTCAAAGGCCTTGGTCAGATCTACAAATGTTGTGTACAGACCTCTGTTCTGTTCCTGGCATTTCTTCTGAAGTTGTTGGGCAACAAATACTATCTTCCTTGGAGATGTGACCATCCCTGAAGGATCAGCCTATTAAGAAAGACTCCAGCAAGAATCTTGCCAACAATGACTGAGAGAACCCCCTGTGATTGTCACAGGGCAATACATTCCCTTTACCTTTATAGAAATGGACAATCCTTGAACTTCTAGGGGATAACCTCCTCTTGCCACATAACCTGGAAAATTTCAGTCAGCTTTTGTGTGAGCAATGGTCCCCCTACCTTGTAAATCTCAGATGGAATAGAATCAGCACCAGGTGCTTTGCCACATAAATGGAGCCTAACGACCCTCAAAACTTCTTCAGTTGGAAGTTCAGCTAAGGAGGGACTGACTTCAACCTGAGGTAAACAGTCAATGGACTCAGCATTGATTGATGATGATCTATTGAGATCACTATGAAAGTGTTCAGCCCATCTCTAGGATCATGTCCTTATCACTAATCAATGTGGCTCCATCAGCACTGAACAGTTTGAGGCACCATAGGTTTTTGGTTCATAAATAGCTTTCAGGGAATCATAAAAGTGCTTTGAATTGTTACTATTAGCATAAAACTGAATTTCATCTGCCTTCTTACTGAGCCAAGAATCCCAGATCTCTCTAAGTTTTGCTTGTGTGTACATATATGTGTGTGTGTGTGTGTGTGTGTGTGTGTGGATATACTCAGTTGGGTATAGAAATCTATCTTACCCAACAGAGAAATAGGAGAAAAATGAGATGGAGGTAGATAATAAAATTAAGGATTAATTAAAAGAATGTCAGAAGTAAAACAGATTTTAGAGGAGGGTCAGGATAAAAAGAGAGAGAGAGAGAGAAGAATAGACAAAAATGATTTGGAAAGAAATACACTGTAATTATAACTGTGAATGTAAATGGGATGATGTAAGCAAGTTAAAGATCTTCCCCCAGCCCATTAACAGGCCTCAGGTGAAGTTCATTAAGGGAAGCTTGTTTAGAAAAAGCTTACTTTGTAGGAAGGCCCACTTCTTTTCTTAATTAATGAGGCAATGCATCACAAGAGTCATGATGCCCTCTGGTTCTGAAAAGTGCATATATACTCTGAAGTGAGGTTTTGTGTTACAGAGCTTGGAAGAAGATTCATGTGCCAGATGAGACTCTGGGTAGCTGTTAAGGAGCTCCCCCTCCCAACCACCTCCACTTTGAAAACCCAGGTATAGGTGCTTCTCCCTCTGGTAACTATGTATGTATGTAACGACCAGAGGGTTGGGTCTGTTGATCTGTGATATACGTATTGCTTGTGGTCAGACAGAAGCCCTGTCTGTTGATCTTTATTTCTCAGCTTGTATTTACTCTGTTGGTATATATGATTAAAGAAGATTGTTGACCCTTCAAAAGTTGTTTTCCTTTTAGAAAAACAGGATCTAAGAACCTGGGCATCAGGCCCTCCTGTCAGGGTACTTGCTACTGCAGATGAGCTCACCAATAAAACAGAAGCAGATAGCAAAATGGATTATAAACTAGAATCCAATAATACGTTGTCTATAAGAGACACACTTAAAACAGAAAGACACACATTGAGTTAAAATAAGGAAATGGAGCAAAATCTGAAGTAGAAAAAAGGCAGAGGTAGCGATCATAATCCCAGATAAAGCAAAAGTAAAACTAAATCTAATTAAAACTGACATTCAGGGGAACTACATTTTGAGAAAAGGTACCATAGATAATGAAATAATATCAAACACTTTTACCATGGGATTCTTTAGTAAAACTTCTTTGCTCAAATACATAAGGAACTGAGTCAAATTTATAAAAAATAAAAACCATTCCTCAATTGATAAATTGTCAAGGGATATGAAGAGGCAGTTTTTAATAGACATCAATGCTACCAATAATCATATTAAAATGTTCTAAATTACCATTTATTGGGGAAATACAAATTAAAACAACTCTGAGGTACCACTTCATACCTTTTAGAAAGAAATAACAATTGTTGGAAGGGATGAGGAAAAATAGGTACACTAATGAGTAGTTGGTGCAGTTGTGAACTGGTCTAACCATTCTAGAGAAAAATTTGAAACTATTTCCAAAGGGCTATGAAACTGTGCATACCCTTTGATCCAGTAATAACCCTACTAGATCTGTACCCCAGAGACCAAAGGAAAGGAGGAAAAACTATATGTACAAAAATATTTAGATCAACTCTTTTTGTAGTGGTAAACAACGGGAAATTGAGGAGATGCCCATCAATTGGCAAATGGCCGAAAAAGCCGTGGCATATGATTATGATGGAATACTGTTGTGCTGTAAGAAATGAAGAGGTGGATTGTTTCAGAAAAACATAGGAAGACTATATGAACTGATACAAAGTAAAGTAAGTAGAACCAAATCTTTGTATACAGTAAAAACAATATTGTACTGATGATCAGTTGTGAAATACTTAGCTACTCTGATTAATAAAATGAACCAAGAAAACTCCAAAAGTCTTATGATGAAAAATACTATCTACCTCCAGAGAAAGAACTGATGAAATTTGAGTGCAAATTGAAGTATAGTTTTTCTCATTTTCTTCATTTTTCTTAATTTTGTACAACATGGCTAATGTGAAAATATATTTTACATGATTTCATATGCATAAAATATATCACAATGCTTGCCTTTTCAGTGGGTGAGGGAGAGGTAGGTAGAAGAGAGAGAATTTGAAACATAAAAAAGAATTAAAAATAAATAATAAATATTTTAAAATAAACCAAGTATATAATCCATTCTCACAACATCTCCATGAAATGTCCCCAACCATTTAGAACAGCAAAATCAGAATCTAGAGAAGTTCTCAGGTTTCCTAATTCTCAATAAAGTCAAATGAAGTAAACAAATACTTATTAGGAATAAGTTGGTACAGTGACATGCAGTTGTAATCTATGTTATAGGAGAGGCTGAGGCTGATGGATTCCTTGAGCTTAGGAGTTCTGAGCTCCAGTAGATTAAAACAATTGGGTATCTGCACTAAGCCTGACATCAATATGGCAAGCCACATGAAGCAAGGGGCCACCAAGCTTTAGTGCTTTAATTTGAAAAGAAACAGAGCTAACATGAACCCAACATATCTGCTAGGCACATCAAGTCCATCACACATGCTAACACCATCTTCAGATTTAAATCTATACAAGCCCAGAAGTAGGATGAAAAGGCAACAGAAAGTTCTCTATTCGCACAACATTCAAATTGCTCTTATTTCTAAACTGCTGTCATTTCCAGAAAAGTAAATTCAGAAGTTGATCAGTAATTCAATTCACAAGCATTTCTTAAGTGCTTTCTATTTGCAGGCACTCTGTTAGGTCACTAGGAATACAAAGCGCCAGCCCTCAAGAAGATTACAATCTATTGGGGGAGAGCTAACATACACAAATATATAATGTGCAAATACATATATATATATATATATATATATATATATATATATATATATATATATATATATATATATATAAAATTGATGAAAGTGCATTTGTGGAGGAAGGTGCTAACAACTAGGAAATATAAACACCATGTAGAAGGTAATACTTGAGCTGAGTTTTGAAGGATACTAGGGATCCCATCAAGTCATGCTGTCACATGGAAGCAGATGAATTAATGATTAGTAAATTGGTGGAAGAAATACTGTTAGGTGAAATCAATTAAAGTCAGAGGAGTAATGAGAAAACATTTCAAAAGGTAAGTTATCTCTCTCTCTCTCCATATATATATATCACTAAAGTGCAGGTAACAGATCAGAATTAGTACCAAGACATGAATTAGGTAGAGATTACTCAAAAAACAAAACTAAGCCATTGGAATCCAAGGATGTAAAAGCAAAAGACATCAATGGTATTTAAAGCAAAGCAAATCAAAGGTCACCTTACAAATAAGAACCAAAAATTTACCAGCTTTTCATTATTTTCCTGAGTCTTAATAGTAAAAGCATTGATATTCTTTGTCACATTTTAAGATGAAAAAATTTAATATGTCAAAGATATTGTCTACTAAGTGCTATGGAGAGATCCAAGAGCAACACTATACAGCCAGGGCCTTTGAAAAGTACACAATCTATTCATGGAAACAGGTAAAACAACTTCAAAATACTTCAAAGTACCAAAATGTCAATATGTTGCTATGTAAGTATCATTATGTTGCTTTGCAAGTGTTTCTAATGCATGTATCATTCTGTCTGAATATCACTTTATGTCTTTTGTATGAGAACTACAGAAGGATGATGAGTTGGGCACGGAATTCTATATGAGGAGATATGATGGGATCACATCTGAGAAAGTGAGCAGTTTTCAATAATCCCAACATGCTCTGAGCTACAAAAGTCAGTTGTCTCACTCTGAACTGTTGAGTTCAAAGAATCCCTGTTGTCTGACACAAGAAGCCTACTCATAGGCTGTATTTAGATATACACTAGCTAGAGAAAGTTAGTGATCTCTATTTGGGAATAAGCAGTCATAATTATTCTACAAGATTCCACTGGATTCAGAACCATCCTGAACTGAAAGAGGTGGCAGTTGGTAGCAAGAGTGTCCCCACACAGGTCTAGGCTCCAGTAGAACAGGGTGCACATGCTTGCATACACACACACACACGCACACACACACACACACACAATTTAAAAAAGATTTGAGAGATAATAATTTCTGGGTAATTTAATCATTTTATTTATAAAGCCAGCATTTTAATAAAAGTATGGTCATTTGGCCATCTCTCTCCCTCCCTCCCTCCCTCCCTCCCTCTCTCTCTCTCTCTCTCTCTCTCCCTTCCTCTCTCTCTCTCCCTCCCTCTCTCTCTCCCTCCCTCTCTCTCTCCCTCCCTCCCTCTCTCTCTCTCTCTCTCTCTCTCTCTCTCTCTCTCTCTCTCCCCCTCTCTCCCCCTCTCTCTCCAGACAATCATGGTGGCAGGCTCCTGCTTGGTTGGCTGGCTGCTGTCCCTTGTTCTTGAAGAGAACCAAAATGACATCACTATGATAAAGTGAAATTTTAGTGTGTCCAACCGTGGCTGATTAGACCAGTATGAGCTCAGAATGCTCTACCTCAAGTTGGTCACAGATAGTCCATGTGAATATTTGGGGTGGATACTCCAAATTTGTGCATCCTGTGTTTACTTTGTGCTATCTCAATTGTGCTTTGCTCATACAGCACAGCACCCTTTCTGATGTGGGCATGCCATGCTGAGTGGTCCTGTGTCAATGTCTCCCATGTCACACAGTCAAATCCACAGTTCTTGAGAGAGATCTTGAAAGTGTCCTTGTATGGCTTCTTCTGACCTCCATGGGATAGCCTGCCCCATGCAAGTTTTCCATAAAATGGTCTTTTTAGCAAGCATACATTTTGCATTTGAACAATGTGGCCAGTCCATCAGGGTTGCGTTCTCTGAAGCATAGTCTGAATGCTTGACAGTTCAGCTCGAGCAGGGACTTCAGTGTCTGGTACCTTATCCTGCCAGGTGATCCTCAGAATCTAAGACAGTTCAAATGGAAGCGATTCAGTTTCCTGGCATGGCTCTGGTAGACTGTCCATGTATCACAGGCATACAACAATGAGGTCAGCACAACGGCTCTGTAGACCTTCAGTCTGGTAGTCAGTCTAATACCTCTTCTCTCCCAAACTTTTCCTTGGAGCCTCCCAAACACTGAGCTAGCTCTAGTAATGCATGTGTCGATCTCATTGTCAACGTACTCATGCTTGTATGCCTATTAGAAGAGGGGTCTTCCTGAGGGTGGCAATCAACTCTGATTAACTAATAATTAATGAGAAAATGAATGTTACAATGAGGGACTAGACTTGAGTTTTGATTGTCCTTTACTTCTAAGCTAGTCCCAGCCTTAGGTAAGCTATTCAAAGAATTTATCCCAAACCTGGGTAGAGCACAATGGCTTCCCCACCTGGGTAAGATCTGGATAAAGGAGAAGGTTAGCTCAAAATTCAGTCTTGAAATGAAGATAAAAGAAAAAGGGGGAAATTTGAATCTCCCAAAAATATTGGTTATTAATAATCATTTATCTCAACACATTTACACACACACACAAGCAAACAATGAGAGTAGATCAGATCTAAACAGAGATTCTAGTCCAAGGATTATACATAAAAGTAACTTGGGTAAAGCTCAGAGTAGTTTAGGGGTATATTTACTCCAGGCTATGTTTTTCCAACCCAGGGTCATCTTCTTGATGTGTTACATTTAGGTCGAGGGAAGGGGTAAAGATTCCTGGATGGATTGACTTCCACAACAGCCATTTCTTTCACACCATTTTCACATTTTTGCATAGATTATGTCATTTGATCCTTATAATAATCTGAGAGATCAGAAGTAAAAAGAAATAAATTAAGGTTGTGTCTTTCTTTAGACCACGTACATGTCAAACCCATATCCTTCTCGTTCCAAATCTATTGCTGCATTGACTGTGCCATGCTGTCCTTAAGTTCCTACCCAATGAAGTCATCAACTGGTCTAAATTCGAAGTTTAACGTATTATAAACTGAAAAAGTAACAGTTCAGACTAAGTATATACGTGTTTAATTTATTTGAGATAAGGAATAGACCTGATATTTCACTACCAAAGGGAACTTTGGGTAAAGAAAGTCCTTTCACTCATCCCAAGGGACTTCTCTGTAGCTTATACTTGACAAGAGTTTGCTAGGGTCTGAAGAGGTTAAGAGACTTAACCAAGATCACACAGTGATTGTATGTCAGAGTAGGGGACTGGAAGTCATATTTTCTTGATTCCAAGACCATCTTTTTTATAAACCACATCACACTGAATCTGAATCTATTTTTATTAGATATCCATGCCAAAGTATCTGTTGTCAGGTCAATCAAGACCCTAAGATACATGTGACCCTTCTTAGATTTTTTTTTGATTTTTTGATTAGAAACAAGCATAGTAATACACAGTTAAAGCTAGAGAAACCAATCTGCCAGTTGATAAGAAGTTCCACTAAAACTGTGAACTGGGAATTAGGGACCTGAATCATTCATGGAAAATTTTACAAATCATGTTGGAACATGGTTATTTGAGAGGTTTTTGTTGTCTTCCAAATTAAAGGCACCTATAGTTTGAATTTATATTTATATATTTTAGTTTAGTTTAAAATATAAATGGGTCTGTCAATGGGTAGTCTAGCTCATTCTCTGAGCATGTACAGTGTGCTCTACCTGCTGCCAACACATGTGGAAGAGCCTGGGGATCTTACTTCTAGAAAGGCAGGATGGTGTGTAATAGAAAGACCTTGATTTCTAATTCAGAGCACATATTTTTCCTTCTTTATGGGTTAGAAGCATGCAGAGTCCATGGTTCATACTCTGAGGGTGGAGCTACAATGACCAGGCCACTGTTACATTTAGATGAATGAAATCACAATATTGTTAGTATTATTTTGAAGCGTCAATATTCACTTAGGTGGTCCCCAATGAATATAAAAGAGTCAATATATTGTGTATATGTATTTTATATATATATATATGTGTGTGTGTGTGTGTATACATATATACGTATGTATGTATTTATTTATGTGTGAATGTGTATATATGTGTATATATATGTATACATATATTTGACACAAGAAATTGTAGTTCTGTAAATGTCACTTCTATTTCTAGGGGAACAAAAAGAATAAAGGATTGTCCACACAATCCTCTGGGAGGGTTTGAGGCTAGGGGAAGGTATCTTAACTTTAAGGAAAGGCAACTATCTATAAGCAGAAGGCTAATTTCACAAAATCCTGTCAAACTAATTTAATCTTGTAAAGGGACAAAATAATAAGACTAGTGTATGGAAAGAAGCACATGCAATTTATCTTATTTTTGGGGAAACTGATGCTAGCCAAAGAGAATCAGGTGAGAAAACATGATCTAGTTCAGACATGTATTATATGAGTGCCTGGAACAGAGAGACAACATGACATGATGGAAAGAGCAATGATTCTAGAATTAGGAACGCTGGGCTCACATCACAGATCAGGCACTTATTAGTTAAGACAGTGGCCAATACACTTAAATTCCCTGAAGCTTTGTTTTCTATCTTCAAAATGGAGATGTTTGTATTTGCATTAACTTCACATGATTGTTGTGAGGACAGTGCTTCCTAAAGCACCATGTGAGAAGGAATATTAGCTTATTTTAATTTAGACTGGAATATAATAAGTAGAGAGGAAGCATGGCATAGTAGATAGAGTGCTAAAGAAGTCCTGAATCAAATCCTACTTTAGTTGCCTAACCAATAATCAAGCAGCTGGGTTGGGGCTGGATTCGGGAAGGCTCATCTTCAGATCTGGCCTCAGACACACTGGTTGTGTGACCCTGGGCAAGTCACTTAACCCTGTTTGCCTCATCTGTAAAAAGAGCTAGAGAAGGCAATGGAAAACAACTCCAGTATTTCTGTAGAGAAAACCTCAAATAGGATCATGAAGAGATGAACATGACTGAAGTGATTCAACATGACCATTAACTTCTCTGAGACTCAGGTAATTCCCTTATATTGATTTATTTTTTTAAATTTTCTTCTATGTCAAAAATTATAAATGTTTGATATGTTTAACCCCTATAACGGGTTGTTTCCAAAGCCAGGAATATTTATATGAAAGGTTCTTAACAGTTGTTATTCTGCCATGGACTCTTTTGACAGGCTGGTGAAGACTATGGTTCCCTTTTCAGAATATGTTTTTAAAATTCATAATTGAAGAAAATGCCAAATTCTAATGAGGGATGAATGAAAATAGAAATGTAATTTTTCCTCAATCAAACTCACATATCCTCTGAAGTCTTTCCCTGGGCCCCAGATTAAGAACTGCAGATTTAGGTAGCTAGGGGATGGATGCTCTTGATTTTGAGTCATAAAGACATGAGGTCATGTCATCAGGAAGCTATTACCTGTATGAGCCTGAGCAAGTCACTTAATCTCTGTTTGCCCCTAGTTTCTTCACCTGTAAATGGGGATAACAACATCATCTACTCCTACAATTGTTGTAATGACAAAATGAGATGATATTTGCAAAGTGGTTTACAAAGTTTAAAGCATTATATAAACACTGGTTACATCTTCTTGGGAGATAGAAGATGGAGGGATATTCTTGCAAAATGATTTCCATCTGCCAAAGAAAGGCAGGCCCTATCACCAAAGAAAAAAAATGGACAAAAGTAAATGTGCTTAAATTGTAAATGATTTAGGTCAAAAGTAAGAAAGATTTCTTGACCTATTAATTGTTAAATATTGAAGGACGTTGCCATGGAAGGTGATAACTTGTGTTGAAAAATATTAACAGTAGAATTTATTCTTATCAGCCTATGATGATTTAAATTTATCTTTGGGGGAGGGGGAAATTTTTCTAGATTTTTCTTCCCATCCTCATGGTTTTTGTATTCTGTGGATAATGCATCTTAGGTATCACCCCCAGGATGAGTAGGAGTTTATGCCAGAAAAGAATAAATGAATGCTAATTTCATTCATTTTACTGTCAAGTGACTTCCATAAGCATTGAAGGGGTGGGCAGAGCTTACGAAAACTGTGTAGAGTGGAATTTTTTTTCTATGTAGAGTGAAAGACTCAAAGTTCTGAGATAATATTTGGGGCTTCTGTATGAATGAGGGCATACGCATTAAGAGAAGTTCAAAAAGAAGGTCCAGTAGATCCTAAGTATTCTACACATATATATTCTCTCTCTCTTTCCTTCTCCCTCCCTCCCTCCCTTCTTCTTCTTCTTCTCTCTCTCTCTCTCTCTCTCTCTCTCTCTCTCTCTCTCTCTCTCTCACACACACACACACACACACACACACACACATACACACATACACACACATCCCTCACTATCTTAACCTGTAATAAATAATTAGAGTCTGTTTTGAATTATCAGCTCACATGTGATGGTTCAGAGCTAATTTCAATGAATCTGAAATAAGAGTAGACAACTAAAGGAAAGAAAGCTATATGGAGTTGAGACCCTGGGAAGGTAACTCTTCATTACTCATCATTAAGCATGAAAAAATGGAAATTATAAGCAATATGATTTCTGTTTTCTCATTTGCTTTTAACATAATTGATTGTGATGATGAAAATATCTATAGTACCTCTCATAAGTCAGTGGTTCACTCATCCGTTCCCATCTTCTCAATAGCCCTAAAAGAAGCTAGGGCAGCCCTCAAGAGAAGTAAGCCTGGTATCTCTTTCAAACAATAATATATGGCTCTCATGAAAGAAACCATGAAGACAGAGTCAAAGAACTTGGGCAGAATCATAATTCTTTGCATACCAAAGTTCTTTTGTTTAAAACCCCCCGCCCCCTCTCTCTGCCTATATATATATATATATATATATATATATATATATATATATATACACACACACATGCATGTTCAACATCATTTGATAAACACATCTGCTATTTCTTCGAGACCACAAATATTCAGACATTAAATACAGTCTTGTGGACATGTAGACATATTATAATGCCATCTTGGGGAAATATATTACATGGAAAAAATGTAGAGAACACAGTTTGGGAATGCAGACTTGGTATTTGAGCTACAGATTGACTCAGACATGAGACACTGGAGTGGGATATACTAATTTTATAAAACCAAACCTAGGACACTTCTTGGGGGGAAAAAAGCAGATGCCATTGTGTTTCAGTAAAATATAATGGCCTAACAAAGAAAAAAATGTGAAGGAAAGTGGCCTACCATTTCTAGACTTCAAAATAGATTGCAAAGCAATAATTTTCAAAACAACCTAGTAATTAGCTAAGAAATAGAGTGGTGATCAGTGGAATAAATTAGGGTCACAATTTATACAGAAGTAAATGACCATATGAATCTAATGTTTTATAAACCCAAAGATCCCAACTTTGGGGGCAAGAACTCACTATTCAACCAAACCTGCCAGGAAAACTGGAAAGCAGTCTGTCAGGAACATGACATATCCTACATTGTATATCAAGAAAAAGTCAAAATGGGTACATGATTTAGACATAAAGGGTAATATCATAAGCAAATCAGGGGAGCATGGGAAAAATATCTGTCAGATCTATTATAAAGGAAGATTTATGATCAAACAAGAGATAAAGAAAGCTATGGGAGATAAAATAAATACATTTTGATTACATGAAATTTAAAAAAAGATTTACAACACAAAACCCCAATGCATCCAAAATTAGAAATAAAGCAGGACACTATGGGGAAAATTTTACAATACATTTCTCTGATAAAAGCCTCCTTCCTCAAATATATAAGGAACTAAGCCATTTTTTAAAAACTGATAAATTATCAAAGGCTACAAACTGGAAATTTTCAGAAGAAAAAAATCAAAACTACCAATAGTCATATGAAAAAATGCTCTAAATCACTATTGATTAGAGAAATGCATGTTAATACTCAATCGGTTGGTAATGAATGTCTGAACAAGTTGTGATATATGATGGTGATGGAATACTATTGTGCTATAAGAAATGATGAGGGAAATAGATCCAGAAAAACCTGGAAAGATGTATCCACAAAAGTGAAAACAAAGCACCAGGAGAATATTGTACACAGTGACAGTAATATTGCAATGATGACCTCCCCCCACCCACCATGACAAAAAGATGCTATCCACCACAGGAGAAAGAAAATGTGTTTTGCATGACTTCACATATATAATGGTCATCATATTGCTCTCCTTCTCAAGGGGCAGGGAAAGGACTGAAGGATGGGAGAGAATTTGGAATTCAAATAAAAATGAATATCAAAAAGAAAATAAAGGACAGTAGCTACTCTTTCTGTGAAAAAAGGAAGCGGTGAAAAAAATATTCATAGCAAAAAGACAAAACTGATAAAATGTATGGCAATTCTTTCAAAGAAAACCTTATTACAATTCTGCCTAGATAAAAACAAGGCTGAGGGGAAATGTAATAAAAAAGCTTACACAAAAAGAAGCTACTGACCCACATTATTACTGGTTCTAAGAGTATTTCACTAAATTGATATATAAATAATGTTAGATTGGAGAGGTCACCTATGTTGCGAATGATCACCCAGAAAGAGAAGAGTCAGGATCTTTCCTTAATAATGGCATGGAAGATGGAGGAAAAACTGATCTAAGCATTGTGAAGATGGCCCTTTTGTAATTGAACAAAATTGCCCCAAACAGATATGAAAGTGTTGAAAGTTTAGATATACATGTGTGAAGTTTTACCGAGCAGAGTTCAAATTCTGTGTGTGTGTTTAGCTTAATTGGTGAGTGATTAAATTAAATTGTAAAATCCTTAGAGTGCAAGGACTGTTTTTTATAATCTTTGTATTCTCATGACTTAACATATAATAGGTGTTTGGATGTAGCTATTAGTATATAGGTCAGTGAATGTGCACAGATGTGGAAGCCTGTGCAAGAATGATACAGTGGAAAGAGTGGTGAACTTGGAATCAAAAGACCTGATTTCTAACACCATTCCTACCTCTTACTAAGTATATGATATCAGGCAAGTTACTTAATCCCTCTGAGCTTCAATGCCCTCATATGTAAATTAAAGGGATTGAACAAAATATATTATATATAAGGTCTCTTCTAGTTCTATGGTCCTAGGATCATTTCACAATTGGTCTGGAACTTATAGAGATAAGGTGTAAAAATAGTAGTGTAAATATCCCAGATTTGGGTATTGAACCTAATTTGCAGGGACGGGGCAAGAGATTATTGTGCCTCTGAAGGAAAGTCAGCCTTGCCTATGACATTATTTGTCTGATTAAAAGCCCTGGGTCTGGAACCAATCCTCATAGTGACTTTGATGATGATGAGTTGGCATAATTCTAAGTCTTCAATAGATGGTAAGGGAAAAGAGAGAATTCCCAGAAAGACCTAAGATCTTAATGTGAAAGAGTATGATAACACCATGGGCTATTTGTCTAAAGAAACTGAGAAAAATAGATAAAGGGGAAATATTTATGATGGGAACAGCTAAAATTGTTGCAATGATGTTTCTTGGGTTTCATCTTCTTTTTTACATCAGAATAATTTCCTGTTATGGGTCCCTTCCTCCCATAGTAGCTGCTCTTGTAATGAAGAAAAATAGTTAAGAAAAACCAACCAACATAGCCACTAGATCAGATAAGGTATGTTACCTATTGTCCACATCTCCATACTAGGCAAAGGAAAATGCTATTTTCTGCGATGTTTTGGGTTTTGCATTTAATATTTGTTTAGTCTTCAATAGCACATGATTCAGCCAATCAAACAACAGGTCTTTTAAGTGCCTGCTGCATGCCAGGCATTATGCTAGATTCTAGGGATACTAAGTAAAGCAATGAGGGAACCACCTCTGATGTCACAAACATGGTGCCAAGCTATGGAGGTTGCTTATGAGCTAGAAGTTTCTAGATATGGGATAATTCCAGACAAGGGGCAGTTGGAGGTACTGGGTGGGAAGACAGAGAGGGAATGTTTAGAATAGAAATGGCCTGTCACAAAGAAGGCTGAGCACAGAATATCAGAGGTTTTCAGTATATATAGCCTCAAACAATTTCCTTTTATCTCCTCCCTTTCTCCACTAAACTCCTAGGAAAAGTTATTACAAAGCTTCCTACATTTTCCTGACTCAAGTCCCTTTTTTTACCAACTCATCTTTTAATCTAAATAATCTTTTTGAATCATAGATATAACTATGACCCTACACACACACACTCAATAGCTTTTGGTTAAGATGCATTGCTTCAGGTATAAACTATAAATTCTTTAATGCAAAATCTTTCTTTAGCCTAACTCTCCATACCTATTTCTCATTGTTGTCTTTATACATTCTGTTCCAACAGACTGAATCACCACATACTGCCTGAATTTGACCCCTTCCACCTCTCACTTCTGAGGACAGGCTGTGCCTCCTACCTAGAATGGATTCCTTCATTTTCTACACCTCTCAGAATCTTCAGAAGTTCTGGTCACCTCTTTCCTACTGAAGTCTTCCATTATCTTTCCAGTTGTACGTATTGTCTTCTGCCTTAAATTAGCTTGCATTTACTTAGTGTGTATACTTAGGTATACAATATGTGTACATATTGTATGCCTCATAGAAACAGGTTAACACTTTCAGGGAAAACTGTTACATCTGTGTCTGTAAATTCTCATGAAGAGATTTGCACATAGTAGGTGCTTATGAAAAACTTGTTGAATTGAATTTTAGGCAACTTACTATAATGAAAAGAACAACGAACCTGAAGCTGGAAAAGCTGAATCTAAGCAAAGAATATAACGTTTAGGAAGTATATGGCCTTGGTCATATCACCAAATTTTTCTAAGGTCTAGTTTCTTTATTTGTGAAATGAAGAAAACATGTATTATCTAACTCCTAGGGTTCGTTTAAGGAAAATATTTAATTCACTATAAAAGTATTACTTATATTATTCTATAACCGAGAGATATAATGTGGGTTAGTAAATAAAGAGCTTGTCAGTAAGGCAATTCTTGCCTCTAACCAATAGTTGCTGTGTGATCCCAGTGCCTCAAGCACTTGTCTAAGACAACAATTTGCAGAATAATTGCTGATCTACACTGGCAATGGGAATTTCCATCCTGGGAACTCTTCACACTGATGAAACTCAGTAAGCAATGATGACAAGTCTTAATTGATGAAGCCTACGCCTTCTAGAGAAGTGATGAACTTAAAATAGAGAATGAGATATACATTTTTGAACATGATCAATTTAAGAATTTGTTTTGGTAGATGATGCAAATTTCTTACAAGAGTTTTGTTTTTTATTATTCAATTGTAAATGAGGAAAGAAAAGCAAGGAAGAGAAAATAAATGCTTGCTAATCAGAAGAAAAATGAAAAATTATATTTCATTTGAAAACAATTCATGTTGGCTTAGAATTTGCACTTGGGTTGCTGAGTACTTTCAAGTGGTTCTCTGAGCTTCCAGACAATTTCAGAATGTCTAGACCAAGGGAATAGTGGAGGGAATGTTAGCTTTGGAATCAGAAAGACCTGGGATCAAATCCTACCTATGTCATTAAAAGCAGTGTGACAATGAACAAGTTACTCAGGTACAAGGCAACTCTTTAAAACTGTAACTTGCAGAGAAGTGGTCAGTCTGCTTTGGTAAAGGAGTTTTGCATACTGGAAATTCCTTGCATTGATGAAATCATAGTCCTAGACTATCTTCCTCCTCCTCCCCCCCTGAAAAAAGAGAAAAAAATCATATACCTAACCATAAAGATCCATTATGAAACTGAGAGGCAACTAAATTGTGTGCCTATGAGTTTATTTTATCACTTTCTGGTCAGAGGAAGTGATGAAGCCAGGAGCAATGATGGATGCCACTTCTCAGGCATGGGAAAGTTCAGAGTCATTCTCAGATAAAATGTCTTGCATTGCTCCAAAGCTATGTGGACTTGGCATGTGGGAGATTTTAGGGATCGATGGGACAGAGCCTACTGCCAGGAGTTAATAGAGCATACTTTATGGGGCACTGGGTAGCAGATTTGTTTGCTTGTATAGCATGTTCCAGCCCACTCACAAATCATGAAACTGCCTCCCTCCACCTTCAAAACACATACACACAAACTGTTTGAACTCTATACATGTAAGATAACTGTTTCCAAAATCCAACCTGGGCCCCTCCTCCCTTTGATTATCTGTATGCTGTGGTACCTGAATGTTGGTTCATTATCAGTGTTTCCTTAAAGGTCAATATATTATTACCAACAAAGTCCTATACTGAGAGATAGAAAGAGAAATTCCATTTAAAATAACTACAGACAATATAATTTTTTTAAAGTTAAAAACTGTTTTAACATGGAAATGGTGAAAAATAAAATATTATTAAACAAAAAGTCAATATATGATGATCTAACCTTCCCAAGACAACCCAGAATAGCTGAATAACACTTTGTCCAGTCAGCCTCAGAAATATTTGAGATTCCCTCACATAACATACCAGTTCATCATGCACAGATGCAACCAAACTTTGGATTATACATTTAGAAAACAAATAGAGATATTGAATCTATGTCATTTTTTGGAGTAGTCAATCTTCATCCCTTACAAAGAACACCATACATATAAACACACCTACCCTCACAGATATGAAAATTTCAGGTTCCTCATTGCAGGACCCATATTAGGTACTCAGGAAACAATCAGTGTTGACAAACCATCATTTCAGGGGACCAAAGATGAAGCTCACTGTCCATTTTGTGCCAGAGAAGTGGTGGACTTAAAACACAGGAGACATACATCTTTGCATGTGGTCAAGGTGAGAATTTGTTTCATTGAACCATGGGCATTTGTTATGAGATTTCATTTGCTTTTCTTTTTTATGGTTCAGCTCAGGGAAGGAGGAGAGAAAATAAACGATTGATAATCAGAAAAAATGGAAAACATCATATTTCATTTGAAAAATAATCAATGTAGGCTTAGAAGTTACAATTGCACTGTTGAGTGCTTCCAGGTGGCTCTCTGAGCTTCCAGACAACTTTAGAGTACCTACAGATGCCTTTGGGGTGTGGCTCAGAACTGAAGCCGGTCTAGGCAATTTGTCTAGAGACTCTGCTTGGCATATTGGGGGGTTGTTAAATTTTGAAGGCCTTTAAAGACATTTTCGGGGTTTTGACAAAAAAAAGGAAGGTTACTGTGGGCCCAGCACATCTAACTTCTCAAATTGCCTACAAATACAGTTAGGTATGTAGGCACTCTGGAATGAATAGTTGGTTTTTATTTTTACATTCTTCATACTCAGGTACCTAATCCATTTTATCTTTGATAGTAAAATTTGGAGACAGCTAGGCTTTGGAGTGTACAGGGTACTAGACTTAATGTTAAGAAGATGAGTTCAAATACTCCCTCAGATACATAATGGCTTCATGACCTTGGGCAAGCTTCAGTTTTGTCATCTGTAAAATAGGAATAAGAATGATATTATAACAGCAGCACCTATAATAAGAACCTCATAGGGTTGTTGTGAGGACCCAGTGAAATGATATCCAGTGTTTTGCAAATCTTAAAATGTCCCAAAAGTCTTAAGGTAATGGAAATCCTAAAACTTCACTAAGACTTCAAGGAAGCTGTAGTTGAATGCTAGCTATAAAATACAACAGTAAAATTCTGTGGCTTGCTTCTATGGTTGTTTTGGTGTATGTCTTTTAAAAATCTAGCAATATATATACATATATATATACACATATATGCATGTATATACACATACATACATATAGATGTGTGCATATATACATATATGTGTATGTGTATATATACATGCATATACGTATATGTACTTAACCAAGCTAGAATTGATATTCTGGGAAAGATCATCCCTTATAGGGTAGATGATAGAGTCCAGAGACAGAAAGCTGGGACTATACAAACTGACCACTGCAAAACAATTGATGTTCACCACTTGATATTCCAGAAGAGAACATTTTTTTATGGCTTGATGATTTAACTGCCAAAAGGGCAGCAAGTTGAAAACTCCAGGTCCAGGGAGAATTTGGGCACAAATCGTCCTGGATGAACAAGGATTTTTCAGCTCTGCCTTGCTGGCTGGGTGGGTTCTTTCTTATGTTTGAGAAATACTGGTACTGTCCCTCCTATGGTTGTTAATTCACCCATACTTTACATGGATGTGGACAAGACTGAGGTATGCACTTGGCTTCCCTGAAAGTGGGGTGTTACACCCATTATCAAAGCCTCTGGAATCTGACACCTAGCATTATCTTCATCCCAGGGGTATATTCAGTTTTGAATCCAGCAAATTTAGAACATGAAGAGATTGATTTGCCTGTTATGAGGTCTCAAAAACAACAAGCACTAGGGCTGTGTCTACATCATGTCAAATAACCAGATGGAAACTGGGAAATTTAGAGTCAGCCAGTTGTTTCATCTATACAATACTACATTTGGAAATCCACATGATTGACTGATTTTCCCTCTTTTTTTTCATCCAGATGTTTGCCATCATGTAGCTGCCTAAATGATATACCAAGATCAATTCATTAGGGCTGATCTTTTTTCTTCAGCTATAAAAAAAGAAATAATACTACCAACCCTGATTTCTTAGGTGCTTAGCAGAGGTAATGAAAAAATGATATAAATTTATGCATTTATATACCTATAGGTGGAAGATATTAATATTCTACCTCATTCCCCATATTAGACTAGGCTTTCTGTTGTCAGGGTTCCATTTGCCCTTTCCTTTGTCAACCAATTCCAATATCTCATCCCAGAATTGATGGCAGTTAGGTGACACAGAGGATTCCTGAGTTCAAATCTGGCCTCAGATACTTACTAGTTGTTTGAGCCTTGGCAAGTCACTTAACACTGTTTGCCACATTTTCCTCATGTGCAAAATGAGCTGGAGAAGGAAATGGCAAACCACCCCAATATCTTTGCCAAGAAAATCCCAAGTGGGGTCTCTAAGAGTTGGATATGACTGGAACAATTGAACGATTACTAGGGTTGGCTTTTGGTGTTAGATATATGCATCGATCAATCTAATTTTCTCTGCCCCATACCACAGCAAGCAAATTAGTATTATTACTAAGGCAATTACACTACCCTGTTTCCAAGGCAATGGGCCAATAAAGTTGGTAAAAGCACATGTATCTTATTTCAAGATATCATAGAAGTTTAAGAGTTGGGTGCAACCATACATTATCATCAAAATTGAACTTTCCTTCTACAACATACACAGAAGGTACAGGTTTTTGTTCAGCAGCATATGATTGTCTTTCAGTCTCTGAAGTCACAGGAAGAAAATGGGAGGAAACATCCATTGCCCTAGATATGGCACAGAGGTTTCTAGGTATGGTAAGTCTCCAGTGTAATGGGGAAAATTGTCACTGCTTATTGCAAACTCCTAGAGACTAATAAGACAGTTCTCTTGGGAAGAGAGTTGGCAATGGAGGTTATGTGAGTTTGGAGATAAGAGAGTGAGCAGTTTTTCCATGCACAGCTTAGCAAATTATGCGTGACCAGTTCTGACTTCAAAGACAATTAGAAAGTTTTTCATCGTCTCATAGTACAAGACTTCTCCTGGCAAAGTCTATCTCCCTAAAATTTCATGTGTTTGATTGGACTTACACAAGGAATTTCTGTGTTTGCTCCAATGACTGAATCCTCATTAGACAGACTCTATTATACCAGAAAAAGAAAGCAAGACAGGTTAGTCTCAAGTGTCTAGATCACCAAAAGAGAGGCTTTTTGGACTTTCAGACAGTTCTCAAGATGGGCAATAACAAATTTGGAAATTTACAAGTACCTGAAAAATTGAAAAGGTTGGCAAGCCTCATATGAGCACAGTCCAAATTTCTGGGAGAGGCATCCTATTAAATATATAAAATAAAATGTTCTGCTAATTTCTCGATGGGGCTGCACTCCAAAAGACTGATAGACCTAATAGGATTTTTATTTTATTTTATTTTTACTGCTTGCAAAACTAATTGCTGCTCTGCTATGTTCTGTCTATTTTAATGTTTTAATTGGGTACTTGTCTACTGAAGTGATTATACACAGGACTCAAGTTGAAGAAATGATGGTATAAACATTGAGTAGTAGGTGTTTTCGGCCCATTTCACTCCTCCTATAAATAAATGACAATGATCACTGTAAGATTGGATTTACCTTGTTTCCAAGGCAATGGGCTAATAAAGTTGTTAGAAGCTACCTACAGAGGAGAGCTTGGTTTTTGGTATTTTGGAAAAAAATACCGTGTTTTAGGGAAATATGCATGGTATTTAATATTCATAAAAAGGACTTCTAGTCCACTGGGCTTTTCTAAGTTATTAGTCTAAAACACAATGAAAGAACAAATATAATTTTAAAATGTCAAAGACCAACACTATTCTTCAGAAAAATAAAGGATTTAATCACCTTTTGCAGCTGTGGAGCCAGTAACTATTTTTTTTTTAATCGGATGGATGCATTCAAATATTCTTACAAAAGTTCCTATCAGAGACTTCCCTCATTTCAACTGCTTATGAAGTTGACAAAATAATCCACAACTGCAGGTATGTCATGAGCTTTGTACTTCAAAAGGCCAATAATCCCTTCGGAGGCTTCCCTACCTCTAGACAAACTGGAAAAAAAGAAATAAATGTATAGCAATCAAGCCTTACAAGGCAGCCATGAAAGGTAGTCAAAGAGCTGACAGCTGAAAAAGAAGTAAGAAAAATAAGGCAGGCTGATTGTTTTGGACTGTAGTGGAATGAGCCTGGTGCATTTCGGAGAATCATAAAAGCCTAGAATGGAAAGACATTAGCAAAGAATGGATGTAACCAGACTCACCGATTTTAGGCAGGACCATTCTTAACAACCTACCCTCACTCAAAGGTGGCAATCTATTTTAATTGCAGGGATTTTTAGAGGAGTGTCTTTGAAGTCCTTCAATCCCTTCTAGCAACTAATAACCTTCCAGTTGTGAATTTCTTCCTTATGCCAAACTTAAAGCCTTCATGAAGCAGCTAAAACTCATTTTCTCTTATTGATGTCACCAGTATGATTAATACCCTGGGGGAAAAAAGATGGGTTAGTCATGTTGCAAAATTGGCAGGGGGATAACCCAATTATTCATGATGTCAAAAGAAGAGAAGTGGGTCCTACCATGTTGGGTAAATCTCTTGTTGAAGAAACTGAAGCTTATAGAAGATGTGACGTGCCCAGGGTCATATATCTAGTAAGTGTTGGAGGAAGTATTTGAATTCATATTTTTCTGACTTTCAAGTCCAATATGTCTTCCACTATTCCATCCCTCTGCCTCAATTATAAAGGGTGTTATATTGTTTGCTAGCACTTCGTAATTGCCAGTTTTGTCTTTTTTTTTCTTTTCAATTCCTTTACTAGAAAGATAAAAAATCGATTACCATTCCATATATAGTTTTACAAAGTTCACATGAGGGGTAGTGATGCTATTAATATGTGTATCTCAACCACTTAAGCAATGTAACTAGTGCTTCTTAAATAAACTGGATTTTATAGGCCTAGCACAATGCAGAACCCATAAAAGGTGTTCAATAAATTCTGGCTGATTGATATTTTAGTTAATTGACCATGATGTACAGTAATGCCGAACTCCAATAGAAATGGGGGTCACTAAAATTAAGGCTCTTGTGAACCACATGTTGACTTAGAAAACATAGTTGTATTTTATTTGTTTTATTAGATATTTTTCAATTATATTGTAATCTAGTTCTGATTACCTTCAGGAGTGTGGCATGTTAGGTTTGGCATCACTGTATAGATAACCTAAAGGAAAAAAAAGCAAATGCTAGAAATAGACATTTTTAATCAAATTTCTGACTCCCATGTCAACCTCATTTTTCCCCACGTTAACTATACTTCCTTTGATTTTTAAAAATTAATTTATGCAATTAGTGAGTATTTATACTCTCCCACCCCTGGGGGAAAAAAGAACAGAACCACTATAAAAAACATGCAGTCAAGCAAAACAAATTCCCACATTGACCATGGCCACTCTGCATACATCACTGAAAATCTCGCCCATCATCTCTCTGTCAAGAGACAAGAAGCATTTTAAAGCCCTGGTCCTTTGCAGTTGTAGATGATCATTGCATTGATCAGAGTTCTTAAAGTTTTCAAAGAAATTTCTACTTGTATCCTCTGATTATATGAGATAAGTCATTCTCTCTCCCAGTCTTCTCCTTTCCTTTCTTCTTTTAATATCATCAAAACATAACATAACTCACTCCTGTGTCCTCCATCATATTTGCCTCTCTCTATGATCCCTGCTGACAATATGATGCTCAGGGATACAGGAATCATACTCCTCTCCCCATTAAAATGGAAACACTTCATCTTTACAAAGTCTGTTCTGAGTGCTCATTGTATTTAAACTTTTATATTTGTATTTACTCTAATATTTTTATTTCAAAGTTTATACTCAGCTTGCATATTTTCATAAGGAATGCTGGTAATTTCTTTCATTAAAGGTTTATTTTTAGTGATAGCTACAAAATCTTGTATGATCCTGACTTGGATATTGTCTGGCTATTTACAGTATCTTTTTTTTAGCCTGGAATGTCTGGATATGGTTATAAGATTTCTGGGAATTTTCATTTTGGAATTTCTTTCAGGAGGTGATTGATGAATTTTTTTCCATTTTCCCCTTGCCTCCTAATTCTAAGATATCTGGCTGCTTTATTTCCTGATTTTGGGGAAATATTTTATCCATATTCTCTCTCTATTGTTTGTGTTCTTCTCTGTCTCTTTCTCTCTGTCTCTCTCCATCTCTGTCCTTCCTTTACCTCTTCCTCTCTCCCTCCTCTCCCCCATTTCTCTCCCTTTCTCCTCCTCTTCCTTTTCTTCTTCTTCTTATTTTTCTTCTTCTCTCTTCTTCCTTTTCTCTTTCCCTCCCTCAGCTCTCAGTGTTCAATGATCCTTAAATTATGCTTCCTTGATCTGTTTTCCAGGTCAGTTTTTATATGAGATATTTTACATTTTCTTCTATTTTTCAATCTGTTTACTTTGTCCTGATACCTTTTGTCTTTCATCAAATCACTAACTTCCATTTGTTTCATTATAATTTTCAAAGAGACCATTACTTAAGCAAGGTTTACTATCTCTTGAATAAAGCTATTAATTCTCCATTCAAGTCTCTCCACCAAAGCCCTTATTTTTTTCATATTCTTTCCTTTATTTTTCTTATTTAATTTGTAATAACATTGTACATTATTGCATCATTTCTTCTAGGAATTCTAATTGATCTTGTGTATTGTGATTAAGCTGTATTTTGCTTTGAGGCTTTGCATGTTAGTGTTTGGCTCACACTAAGTCTAAAATCAGACCAGGGTATCTCTGGATTGCAGGTCTATGATGGGCTAGAGTGCCGAATCTTTGAATTCTGTTCACCCCTAGTCCACAGCTTTTGTCTTGGTCACCAGGTAAAATTTGTGATCTTGGACTTAAAGGATGACCTGTTATGACTTTTCCTTCATGTTCCTTATCACTACTCTATCAGGTGAATTTCTTTGTAATTGTTGGTGTAGTTTGTAAGGGAAGCTGATCTCACTACTACTTCTTCTTCAGTCTAGAAAATAAACAATTATGATCCACCTAGGAACATCCAATTTTGACTATAATCAGAATGGATACTTTTTATATTGATGAAGAAAATAGTAACACAAATGGTCATAAATGACAGTAGTATGGATATCCAGAATTCCAGGCCAATCTTAGGTGGCTGCATGGCTTAATGGAATGAGCTCTTGACCCTGAAAGTCAGGGAATTTGTATTAAAGTCTGTGTTCTTTAATTCATCCTGGAATCAAAAGTTGAGTTGAGGATAGATAATGCAGAGTCTTGAAAGTCAGACATAAGAAAAGTGGACTCTATTTGCTCGACTAGGGATCTTAACAGAGATTTCTTATTAGGGGTGTCCTATGATCAGGGCTACATTTCAGAAACATGATTTTCTGACAATGATGAAGATAAAAGAGGAAGAGCCCAGATGTGGGTAGAACAGTTAAAGAGGGATAGTCCAGGTAATAAGGACCAAATTATGTTAAATGTTCATTGAATTAATGCACTAGATTACTATGAGATTGAAGGAATACATGAATACAAGATAAGTCCATATTCAAAAATATTAGATGATGGACAGAATTAGCAGGTTCTAGGAATCACATTTCTAACTAAGTATTTAACAATATTTTATGATTTAATGGGTCCAATCTACTGAGGAGAAAGGACCAAAGTCTTTCTTTTTGAAGATATTTCTAATATTTAGGGCTTTGAGGCCCTTGAGGTCAATATAAGGGATGGTAATGTACAACATGACCCCCAGTGGCTTGGAAGACTTAATGTGGATACAAACACAGAGGTATGGTCTAAAGTCAGCAACACCTTTGTTTGAAAAAAGAAATTTCTTCCAGGAGCTCTGAGCCTCTTTGCATGTGCAGTGTTCCTTTACATTGTGAAGAAAAGCAGCCTGACAGAGTGAATATAAATATATCTGTTTTTAGAGTTAGAAAAAGCAGGCTTTAAGTTCCATCCTTAATGCATATTTGGCCTTGTAATTTTAATTTCACTGTTCCAGTCAACTCTCTAAGATCTTAAGTTGAAAAAATGATTGCTTATCTGCATGCAGAGAAGCTGTTCACTCCACACACACACACACACACACACACACACACACACACACACACCTATTCAAAAGTATTATAAGATCCCTGTGATTAGATAGACAGATTGGATAGATAACTTACCTTCATTTGATACCTAAAAAAAAAAAAAAAAAGAATCGATAAAAAAATTTATTGACTGAGATCAAAACTCATGGAGGTCAAATTCTGATTACCCAATACCAATGCTCTCTTTCTCCTGATCTATCTCTCTTTTTTAATTCTTGGTCTGTGCTTTCATGGATCCTGAACTTGTAAAATCCTTCTACCCTTGAAGATCAGCAACTCTTTTGCAATTTGTGATCTTAAAGTATTGTCTAAGATACTGAGGAGCTAAGTAACTGCTGATGGTCATATAACTAGTATGTCTCAGAGGCAGAATTTGAATTTAGAGTTTCCTACCTATAAGCTCACTCTCCTTCTGCTTCTAGAGACTAAACTGGCTCTTTGAAGACTTTTTAAAATTAAAACAAACCCAAAACATAATGGTAGCAGTACTCATTTTAGTTCTACTAAGAATAACAATTTATAGCATTTTGAAGTTTACAAAATGCTCCATATAAAGTAAGTTGTTTCATTTGAGCTGTTATTTCAATTTATCTGTTTGTTACTGTTTAAGTTCCAAACTGTTTCCCTCCCCTCTCCCCACCCTGCACTAAAGGCCACCATTTGACTTAGATGGATAGATAGATGATAGGTAGATAGACAGATAGGTAGATAGACAGACAGATAGATATATAGACAGACAGACAGATAGATAGATAGATAGATAGGGATGGATGGATGCATGGACAGATGAATGGATGGAAATATATAAAAGAATAGTAAGTGTACATATATTTGTCAACTCTTTCTCTAAAGGTGGATAGTATTTTCTTTCATAGGTGCTTTGTAGTGGATCTGAATATTTATAAAACTCAGAATAACTTGGTTCACAGCTATTATTCAAACAATACTATATTATTTACTGTATACAATGTTCTCTTGCTTCTGCTTATTTCATTCTTCATTATTTCATAGAAGTCTTTCCATGTTTTTCTAAAAATCAACCAGCTCATCCTTTCTTAGAGCACGGTAGCATTCCATCACAATCATACACCACAACTTGTTTAGCCATCCCCCAATTGAGAGGCATCTCCTCAATTTCCTTTTCTTTGCCACCACAAAGAGAATTGCTATAAATATTTTAGAACATATAAATCCTTTTCCTTTTTCCCTAATTTCCTTGGGACATTTGATCTTTAAAAGAGCTTTTGGAGGTAAGCAATACAAGCATTATCTTTTTTTTTTTATAAATGAAACTCAGAGGTTCATTAAGTTGCCAAAGGTTATTAGGATAGTAAGTTGTAAAGCCAGGGGTTGGTTAGTTGTTGTTGTTTGAGGTTCGTTATGGCAAGTTTTGGAAATAATCCTTGCCTCCTCTTTCTTCAGACATCGTCAACTACTCATAAAAATGCAAGCATTACTCAGTATTCCATCTCAAAGACCATATTTCATTATGTTCTAAACAGAATCAAAAGTGTTGTTTGGATTCACTGTGGCTTAAATAATGACATTATTTTGGAATTTTATGATGATTTTGTGGCTAGAAAAGCTATAGTTCCATTGCAACCTGACCAATTCTGCTTTTTGATTAAGCTGGGTCAGAGAATTGCTTTATTTTAATAGCCTGTTTGGTCAACATGTTCCTCAGTTAATAGAGGAGAAACTCAGGTACCAATATGGCATAGCAAGTTTCAATACCCTCCAAACAAAGTCATGTATTTACAGCCCAGAACTGTTCATATTCATCAACTGTTTCAAATGTATTTACTTTGGGAGTTGAACATTTCATTTAAAATAGATTATAGAACAGAGTGGTTTCAGTTATGATGAAATGTACTAAAGTAAATGCATTTATAATGGCAAATGATGTACTAAATAGCAAAGGGGCCTGAGTGGCATGCAGGACTGGAATAGGATATAATAGAATCATAGTATTAGAGCTCACATGGACCACAGAAATCATCTAGTCTTCCTTTCACAAATGAGGAAACTGAGGCACAGGGGGGGCTAAGTTAGAGGTGCCAAACATGCAGTGAGGTGGGTGCATGCAGTCCAGAACACTCCTGAGTATGACCCAAGCTAGATCAAAATAGAGTTCCTATCTGATTTAAATGTGTTGATATATTAATGTGCAGTTTTCTAAGTCAATATGTATCCCATAGAGATTCTTATGGCTGATTTAGTGGTTTTATTTCAGTTTGATACTATCAGACTCAATGACTTGGCTAAGATCACATAGATAATAAATGTCAAAAGTGAGATTAGAACCTAGATGCTGCTTTCCCCATTCCACATTGTCCTTTTGCTCTCTGCAGTAGTTATTTGGGGGAAAGGTAGGACAGTTTAATGTTATAGATGCTCTAAGTAAATAGTCTCTAGTGCTTCCTGGAGAATGGGAGAATTACCACAGGACTGGACAAGAATAAATACCTTGATTTTCAGAAAAGGAAAGATAATAGAAAAGAGTTGGACAAAAGACAATGAGTTTAATTTTTATTGCTGGCAAACACCATAGAATGGATTATAAAAGAAGTGGTCAGTGAATGTCCAGAAAAGGAAAAACGCCACGTGATTCATTAAGAAAATAAGTTATTCCAATGTAGCAGGCTTTGCACATGCCTACTTCACCTAAGACAGAAGCACCTATGTGAGAGAACGCAGGGACCTGCTTCTGGAAGAAAACATCCTGCCTTCCCCCTACCACGTAGATGGGTGCAACCTCTTTCTACTGACTGACACAACAGAACATGCTTCCTCTTTAAAATGACCAGACTGGGACAGTCTCACTCCCTTTCTGGCAGTGTCCAGGGGTTGAAGATTTTGTTCACTCAAACATTAAGCATATGAACTGCATGTACCTTCCCCTTTCCTTTTCAGTTCCTTGTAGTCCCAAGAATTAGGATAAGGATTTTAGTCTGTTCTTTTTCAGTTTCAGGCATAAGCAAAAGAATTCCCAGACAGAGGACTTCAAGGTATGGTGACCTTGGAGGAAGGATTCTAAGCCAGACATTGCAACGAGCCTAGCAGGAAAGCCTTGAGAAACCAAGGGGCTGTGACAACCCAGGAGGGCTTTAGACTTGGAACTTGTTGGATTAATTCTATCAGGGAACTAAATTAACCTGTAAATCTAATTCTTCACCCCTTCCCAGAGACTGAGGAGGGGTAGGAGAGAATATACCTGTTCTCCTCTCCATAGGTTAGAGAGGCTGTTCTTGCTATACCTTTGAAGTAAATTTTTCTGTGTAAAAGATAATCTATTATGTGGTTATGTGGAATTGGGGTACTGGGCAGTTAAGGAAATTCACTAAGTGGCAGCTTGAGTCAATTGCTCAAGATGCACCCAACAGCTCAAAGGTATCTAAGAACCCAGGGAGATGGGGTGAAATGTGACTTACCTTGCCTTCAAGTAGTGGGGCCCAGAGAATAAGTCTTATACTAGAACAGTGTATTTCCCTTATTTGTCAGAGTTACTGAAGTGGCAGATAACACTCTTTTGTCAGTATATTTAACCCATATTTTCGCAAAGTGTTTAATGAAATATTTCATGATCTTCCTATGGAAAAACAGAGATATATGGGCTAGTACAATTATATGGATTTAGGATTGATTGGATAACTGAAGATGTTATTAATGATTTCAAGTGTCAATTTGGCAGGAACTCTCCAATGGAATACCCCAGGGATTTAAGTTTATTTCTTTAGTATCTAAATTTCCATAAATTATTTGGATAAGATATTGATGATATGCTCATTAAATGTATGCATGACACAAAGTCTAGAAGGGACAACTGAGTCACTAAATGACCATCAGGACACAAAAAGTTTTTGACAGGCTTAGACAGTGGCCTGAATAAGATAGAACTTAATAGGAATAAATAGAAGTTTTCTCCTGGCTCCAGAAATCAACTTCACAGATATAAGATGGGGAAGGCATGATCTGGCATTTTTATTAGATGGAAAACTCAATGTGAGTCATCAACCTGATGCAAAAGACAAAAAAAAAAGCAAATTTACTTTTGTATTGCACCAAGAGGCACAGCATCTAAGAATAAGGATGTGACAGCTCTACCATAGTTTGCCTCACTCAGGACATATCTGGATCATTTTGTTCAGACCTGAGTGTCACAAAAGAACAATGATAAGCTGGCAAATGCACAAGGGAGGTCAATCAAAATAATGAACCTTGGCTCTACAAGTCAAGCAATATCAGTTAAAGGAACAGGAGGATATTTAGTTAGCCCTGAGAAGAAAATATCAAAGATATTCTGGGATAGGGACAGATGATACTTGTCTTAAAGTATTTGAAAGGTTATCATGTTGAAAAAATTAAAAAAAAAGATTAGATTTATTCTGTATATCCCCAGAGGGGAGATCCTGGATTTTAAGGGTAGAAGTTGCAGTGAAACCAATTTGGACTTAGCTAACATCAGGCACTTCCCTGATTAGGGCTGTCTGAAAGGAGAATGAACTACTGCAGAAAGCAGTGTTCAGTATTCATTGAAATTCTTGAAACACAGTTGAAATGACCACTTATTGGACTCAATGTAAGGATTCTTTGGGGACTATTGGCTGGATGAGATGAATGTTGAAATCCTGGAATTCTGCCTATAAACATTGACATCCACACATTCACTATTCCTGTGTAAGTTACAGTCATAGCCAGATTCAGTTTGTTAGTTTATTTCATTCAAAATACATCAATCCTCAAATATGATAAAAAAAATTATCTTATTTAGGACACACAAAACCATGTGGAATTTGGAAAGAATAAAGTAAATCTCTAGGATCCATTCCATCTCTAAATTCTATGGAATTAAATGCTATCTCTCAAAAAGTCCTAGGGAGATTTCACCATTTTTTGCTCACAAACACAAGATCTCTTTAAAATGAAAAAGCTCCAGCATGGAAATAACTTTGGCACAGATTCTTTACATTATGCTGATTTATTTCTTCAGTTCGCACATGCACTAACATTTTTCTTAATTATTTCTGACAATTAAGATGGCCTAGAATTGAATAGTAGGAAGAGGGCAAGCTAGAAATCATTTGGGAATCAGCATAGTGCTTTTAAGTGCACAGTCTGTTCTCTCTTTTAGGAATCTCGACCTCCTCGCCACTCACTTACCTCTGCCTCTTTAGAGTACTTGATGTCATTGAAGTTTCAGCTCATGGATTCCCTCTTGCAGGAAATTTTTCATGATCACCCTGCTACTGGTTGTTAGCACTGGTTTCTCACTCAAATAATTAAATATAAACTTCTATTCCTCTAATATAGTTCAAGTTTCTTAAGGGACTATATTTATTTTGTTTTATTTTTGAATCCCTAGCACCTAGGGTGATGAATAGTGTGACCCTGAGGTTGCTAAGATCCAAGGTCACAAAGATTTTGGAGACCTTCGTGGAATGAAAGAGAATTCTCAAGCTATGCTCTTTTCACTGGAATTCAGAAGAACTTGGTTGATTTTGGAGTTCTGGTGAGTGATCTTGAAGAATATAGTTCAGCCTGTTTTGGAGACACTAGATAGGAGGGTTAGAGAATCAGGAGCTAGACTCAGGTAGGTGAACAAGTCTAATGGACAGTGAGAGGAGAGAAGAAAGCATAACACTTATAGACCAAAACCAAGATCAAGTAAACTTGAAGTTGTGCCATTGGTGAAAATAAAGTCACATCAACAGCATTTTTCTTTCTCTAGGGTTTACTTTGAGAGCTTTTTTTTAAATTTAAATTTAAATTTTTTTTAACTAATACTTATTTTTTCTTCTTTCCCTTACAAGGTAAGAAAAGAAAAACAAAACCCTCCTATTAAACGTGCATAGTCAAGACAAACAAATTCCCATACTGGCCAAGAACAAAAATGTATGTCTCATTCTACATCTTCAGTCTACAATTTCTGTCAAGAGTTGGGTAGCGGGAGCCAAGATGGGAGAGTAGATGATGCACCTCTAGAAGTTCTCCTTCTACAACCCATAAAACTCCTGTAAAAAATGATTCCAAAGAAATTCTAGAGCATCAGAAGTCACAAAATGACAGAGTGAAAGAGATTTCCAGCTTAAGGCAACCTGGAACGCCAACAGGAAAAGTCTATCATGCAGGTCAAGGAACAGAGCACAGCACAGTGTGGGCCATGCCATGACAAAGACAGAACTGCAGTAGTCTTCATGGCACCACTGGTAGCAGCTGCAGTTCCCAGATTCCTCAACTCACAAACGTCAAAGATAGCTTCAAAGGTCAGTGAGAAAGCTCTTTCACTTGGGTGAGAAAGAAATATGAAGGTCTAGCCCTGGCCCCAGGAAGAGAAACATGGAAAGGTAATCAGGAAACAGAAATCATAAGGGACTTAACTAAAACTGAACTGTTTACATTCCTACATGGAAAGATAATATTTGTAACTCTTGAAACTTTTCTCAGTATTTAGGAGGGATTACACACACACACACACACACACACACACACACACACACACACACATATATATATATATACACACACATATACAGAGGACACAGGGTGAGTTGAATAGCAAGGGATGATATAAAAAAAATACAATTAAGGTGTGAGAGAGGAATACATTGGGAGGAGAGAGAAATGGAATAGGGCAAATTATCTCTCATGAAAAAGACAAGAAAAAGCTTTTATCAATGGAGGGGGAAAAGGGGGAAGTGAGAGGGAAAGAGAGAAGGTTACTCTCATCACATTTGGCTTAAAGAGGGAATAACATGCACACTCAATTTGGTATGAAAATCTATCTTACACAACAGGAAAGTAGGGGAGAAGTAGGGTGTGGGGGGATGATAGAAGGGAGGACAAATGAGAGGATGAGGGTCATTAGAAGCAAACACTTTTGGGGAGGGATAAGGTCAAAAGAGAGAATAAAATAAATGGGGGACAGAATGGAATAGAGAGAAATATAGGTAGTCTTTCACAACCTCACTATTATGGAAGTCTTTAGCAAAACTATACATATATACAGTCTATATTGAATTGCTCACCTTCTCATTGGGGATGGGTGGGGAGGGAGGAAGGGAGAGGAGTTAGAACTCAAAGTTTTAGGAAAGAATGTTGAGAATTGTTTTTGCATGTAACTTGGAAATAAAAAATACAGGTAATGGGGTATAGAAATCTATCTTTCCCTACAAGAAAAGAGAGAATATGGGGATAAGGAAAGGAAGGGGTGTGATGGAAGGGAAGGTAGATTAGGGAAAGGGGTAATCAGAATGCACAATGTTTTGGGGTAGGGGGAGGGGAGAGATGGGAGAAAATTTGAAATTCAAAATCTTGTGGAAATGAATGTTGAAAACTAAAAATAAATAAATAAAATGAAAAAGAGCTGGGTAAAATGCTTTATCATTGGTGCTCTTAAGTCATGCTTGGTCTCTGTACTCATCAACATTTTAAGTCTTTGAACGTTATTTGTATTTACTATTATGTTATTCTATAAATTGTTCCTGTGGTTTTGCTCAATTCATTCGGTGTCAGTTCATTTATGTCTTTCTTTTCATCATTTTTTATATCCATATAATTTTCTATTTGACAGGTACCCCCTTTAGGTGTCAGTTCTTTGTCACAACAAAAAAAGAGATGCTAAAAACATTTTTGCTCATGCAGGTACTTTTCTTCCTTCTTTCATCTCTTTAGAATACAGTTCTAGTAATGGCCTAACTGACAAATGTATGTACTGGACTAACAGGTACATACATGATTAAGTTACACTCTGAACATAATTTCAAATTGCTTTCTAGAATGACTAGACAAACTTACAACTCTACTGATAGTGTATTATTATGCATTTTTCCACAGTTTTTTTCAATATTTGTTATTTTTTGTTCAATCTGATGGATATGAAGTGGAATCTCAGAGTTGCTTTAAAGTACATATTTATAATTATTAGAGATTTATTGTATTTTTAAAGATAGTTATTAGTAGCTTAGATTTTTTTCTTTTGAAAACTGCCTTTTTAGTTTTCAAAATAAGGAATCCAAACAATCAACAATCTAATAAAAAAGTATCCTAAATCTCTAATAATTAGAGAAATGCAAAAATCTTGTGAATACAATTCTACATAGCATGTGAAACATATGATTTTAAGGCACACATGTATTGAATATTAAAATATATATTTTAAAGATATAGAGACAAGTTTATCATATCCTTTGACAATTTATTATTGAAAAATTACCCAGAGTTTAAATAATTTCTTTATTTTTGAAATCCATGGAAAACTAGCTAGGAGGATTTTTTAATTGTTACCTGCATTTTTATAAATATATTAATGTTATATGGTTATTAATAGGGATTTTGTCTAAGTCTGTAGGTACACTTTTTGAACTCGAAAGGTGAACTAGCCCATAAGAGAAGAGATCTGCATAGTTTCAAATTATGGTAGAACTGAACTGATTAGAAATTTTTTCAATTTTTGGTGATTTCTGAGACTAGTCCACAATAAATCCATTTGATTCCATTATAAATTAGTATGGCAGTGTGTGTGTGTGTGTGTGTGTGTGTGTGTGTGTGTGTGTGTTTGTCCTTTCTTGCCAGAGAAGACCATGCCATGAGAGAAATGATGACATGACTTGCACTTGAGTTTGTTTGGAGTAAGGGAGGGCTATGCAGGTCACCAACCTCACTTCTGCAAATGAAAGTTGGAGCTATTTTTATTTTCTAAAAAAACAGATAGACCTGTGACTAATGTGGTTTTAAAAAAGAAAATCAGATTACCAGTATGAACAATGGAAAAGATGAATTCACCACCAATGAAGATGAAATAAGAGCAATTATAGGAGCTATTTTGATCAATTAAATGCCAATGTGTCTGACAATTGAAGTGAAATGGATGAATATTTACAAAAATTTAAATATCCAGATTAACAGAAGAAAAAAGAGAATACTTAACTAATCCCATCTGAGAAAAAGAAATTCAAAGCTTCCTGAGGGGAAAAAAAACCTCATGCCCAAATAGATTCACAAATGAATTTTACCAAACATTTAAAGAATAATTAATTCCAATATTATATAAACTTTTTGAAAAAACAGGCAAAGGAGTCATACCAAATTCCTTTTATAACACAACTATGGTACGGATAGCTAAAACAGGAAAAAGTAAAAGTAGTGAAAGAAAATTTTAGACCAATTTACATAATGAATGTTGATACAAAAAATTAAATAAAATACTACCAAGGAGATTACAGAAATATCTCACAAAGATCACACACTACTAATATCAGATGGGATTTATAGCAGGAATGCATGCAGGTCTTTCAATATTCATTTCTCTAATAATATTTTAATATTAGGAAAACTATCATCCTAATTGGTCATATCAATAAGAAAAACAACAAAATTTATATGATTACCGCAATATATGCAGAAAAAGTTTTTGAAAAAATAAAAGCATTATCCTCATCATGAGGATAAACTAGAAGCTTTCTCATTAAGATCAGGGGTGAAGCAAGGATTGCCATTATCATCTATTATTCAATACTGTCCTAGAAATGTCAGCTATAGCAATAAGAAAGGGGAAAGAAATTGAAGGAATTCGGACAGAAAAGGATACATAACTATCACTCTTTTCAGATGATATGATAGTATACTTAAATAATCTTAGAGAATCAACTAAAAGACAAGTTGAAACAATTAACAACTTCAGCAAAAGTGTAAGATGTAATATAAACCCATATAAATCATCAGCATTTCTATATATGACCAACAAAGTCAAGTAACAAGACAGAAAAAGAGAAATTCCATTTAAAATAATTGTAGACAATGTAAAATACTTAGGAGTCCACCTGCTAAGACAAACCCAGGAATTACGTGAACACAATTCCAAAACATTTTTCACAGAAATAAAGTCAGATCTAAACAATTGGAGAAATATTAATTGCTCATGGGTAGACCAAGCTAATATGATAAAAATGACAGTTCTACCTAAATGAATTTACTTATTCAGTGCCATACCAAACTATCAATAATTATTTTATAGAGTCAAAAAATAATAACAAAATTCAGGTAATGGTCAAGAATATCAAGGAAATTAATGAAAATAAATACGAAGGAAGATAACCTAGCAGTACCAGTTTCAAATATATCAAAACAATCTGGTACCTGGTTGTGAAATACAGAGGTGGATCAGTGAAATAGATTAGGTGCACAATATGTTGTGGTAAGTGACCATGGTAGTCTACCATTTGATAAACCTGAAGACCCAAATTTTGTGAATAAGAACTCATTATTTGACAAAAATTGCTGGGGAAATCAGAAAACAGTTTGGCAGAAACTAGCTATACAGAAATATCTCACCCCATATGCCAAGATAAGGTCAAAATGGGTACATGATTTAGACATAAAGGGTGATCTAATCTACAATTCGAGGTAAATGGAATATTTTACCTATGAGATCTATGGATAAGGGAATAATTTATCACCAAATAAAAGATACAAAGCATCATGGCATATGGAAAGGATAATTTTAATTGCATTAAATTAAATAGGTTCTGCACAAATAAAACCGGTGCAGAAAAGATTAAAAGGAAAGCAAGAAACTATGGGGAATATTTACAGCAAGTTTCTCTGATAAAGGCCTTATTTCTCAAATGCGTAGATTTCCCAATTGATAAATGGTCAAAGGACATGAATAGGCAGTTTTCAGAAGAAGAAATCAAAATTTCTATAGTCATATTAAAATACTCTAATTATTGATTAGAGAAATGCAAGTCAAAACAAATTCTGAGGTACCACATCACACCTATGTGTGATTGGCCAATGGGACAGAAAGGAAACATGACAAATGTGAAGAATGTGGGAAAAACGGGACATTAATGCACCGTTTGGTGGAGTTGTGAACTGATCCAACCATTTTATAGCCCAAAAGGCTATGAAATTGTCCTTTGACACAACAATAACCCTCAGAGATCTATATCCCAAAAGAGGCAGGGGGAGGACCTATAAATACAAAAATATTGCTCGTAGCTCTTTTTGTGATGGCAAAGAATTGGAAATTGAGGGCATGCCCATCAATTGGGGAATGACTGAACAACTTATAATATGTGATTGTGATGGAATATGGATGGAATGTTACCCAAAAGGTAATCATTAAATGGTGCTTGGGTAGAGGTTTACTATTGTCTATTCCATGGGATACAGAGCAAATTAGGTTTAAAGCCTTCTCTTTGAGAAAGAAATCTAACCAGTAAACCCCAAATTAACTAGGTAGGTTTAATAAAATTATACTGTAAATGACAGGCAGGATGGGTTCAGAAAAACCTAACAAAACTTAAAGAAATGATAGAAAGTGAAGCAAGCAGAACCAGAAGAACATTGTATACGGTAACAATAGTATTGTATGATGATCAACCATGAACTCTGAGCAAAAAAAATGATCCAAGACAATTTTAAAGCACTTGCGATGAAAGATAGCCATTTTCAGAGGAGGAAATGAAAAGTATGAATGTAGATTGAAGCTTAACTTTTTAAACCTTTTTTTCCTTGCTTCTTCTTTTTGCAAGATATTTTCTATGGAAATACGTTTCACATGATTTCATATGTATAATTAATATCACATTTCTTGCCTTCACAATGGGTGGGGTAGGGGTGGGAGAGAGAGAGAGAAGAACTCAAAATATTTTTTAAATGAATGTTATAATTTTTTTAAAAACCACCATAAAAAACAAATGAATCCTATCCCCAGAAGGAAAAAGAGTGGGGCTGGATTACATCTGGGAAATTTTGTTGTAGTTTTAATGATTCCAACCTTCTTCCTAACACAGAAAGGCTTATTTGTTTAATATTCATATTCTTGCATGAATATTACACAGCTGTGAATCTTGGAACAACACGGTCTTCAGAGAACCCAAATATCCGTTTACCCCAAAAAAACAACCCAGAAATATCTGTTGATCATAATTGTAAACTGTGGCATATCACGAGTGGTACACCACTATTGCTGTTCAAGGTATATGGTAATTGAATGATTTTTAGAAAGAAGTGGAGCTGATACAGAGTTAGATAGAACAACAGTTGGACAACCCAGTTGCTCCATTGGTGCTCAATGGAGAATTTACAGCTGGACATGGACAAGATTCTCAGAGGGTGATTCACGTTTCAGATGCATTATGTGATCTACCCTAATCCAAAAATGCTCCTGGGGAAGTTACAGGACACAGTACATAGAGGGGTGAGCCCGTAGTCAGAAAGACCTGGGTTCAAATCCAGCTGTAAATACTGAACTCGCTGCATGACCATGGGCAAGTCACAACTTTGTTTACCTTAGTTTCCTCATCTATAAAATGAACTGGAGAGGGAAATAGCAAGTATTCATTCCAGTATCTTTTCCAAGAAAACCCCAAATAGGGTCACAAAGAGTTGGATATGACTGAAACCACAGCTTCTGAAAACTGTGCCAATCTTTTAGAATCTCAAAGTTCAAAGATGGGTCACTTCTAAGAATCAAATTAGAAAGGACTATGGGTTCTCTTAGACCAGTATCTAAAAGCAACAGAGCCAGACCCCATGCTTCAGAACAGAAGTTACTGACAGGATCTGTAGAATGACAAATGAAAGAAATAAACTCCAAAACACTTCGTCATTTCCAAGCAGTCCAGAAACCAGTGAAAAACTAGAGAGAGATTGCTTCAGTTCATTGCCAAAATGCAAATATCTCAGAGCTGTGGAGAGGTGATCCAAGGATCATAGGATTTAGAGTCAGAGGGGACTTCAGAGATTATCTAACAGGGATTGCAGGTCTTAGGAACATCACCCAGTGTATTTGTCTAGTCTGAAGGTAAAGAATTCATTTTTAAACTGAAAGTCTACTATAGATTAAAGGAGGTTGTTAACCTGGGGTCCATATACCCTAAGAACCCTAAGAAGTTTCAGGAGATCCATAAACTCAAATGGGAAAAGATTACACATTTTTTTCACTATCTTCTAACTGAAATTTAACATTTCCTTCACTCAATAAAAGCACAACCAATTCTGAGGAGTGCATAGACTTTAAAGGACTCCCAAAGATAACTATCACACACACACATGCACACATGCACGTACGCACACACACACACACACACACACACACGCACGCAAAGGTTAAGAAGCCCTATCAACATTTTATTTTAGCCTTAAAAATCAGGAATCACATCCTTTATTCAAAGGAATCCTTAGCATCTCTGAGAGCCCCTTGACTTCTAAATGCCATGATCCTACCAGGAGATAGTCTAATGATTTCTAGGGTCCCTTCTAGCACTTGGATTCTGTAACTAGACAAAACTTATTCTCTACAGTATCAGAAGGATTTTCAAGGACTTTTCTTGTGTGAAATGCTTCTTTGACTTGTTTAAAGAAATATAACCTAATTTCAGTCTTCATCAAAGTTAGACTAAATTTTTTAGGGCTAAATATAAATTTCCATTCATATGTATAGGTGCATATATATTATCTTAAAGTTCACAAAACATAATATTATCAGAACTTTGTGAGACATGTAGTCTTTCACAGAAATGGGGAATCTGTGACCTCGAGGCCGTAGGTGGCCCTCTAGGTCCTCAAGTGTGGTGTTTGGACTGAATCCACACTTCACAAAACAAATCTTTTTATTAAGAGAGAATTTGTTCTGTGAAGTTTGGATTTAGTCAAAGAGCTGCACTTGAGGACCTAGAGCACCACCTGTGGCCTCAAGGCTGCAGCTTCTCCACTAGAAAACTGAGACTTTATGTTACTTGTTCATGCACAATTGAGACCCATAATCCTTGATTCCAAGTCCAGCACTTGGAATATCTACTATATCCTTACTACATCACACTGAAAAGTAATGTGATGTGTCAATGAACAGTCAGCAAGCATTTATTAAGCACCTACTGTGGGCAAGGTACAGTGCTCAATACTGGTGCTATAACAGCCTAGTCAGTAGGTGAAAACATTTTTTACACTTTCGGTTTTATTAATGTTTGGGTTTTTATATGACAAATATCTACAGATTACTCTCCCTCTGAGAGAGCTCTCTTGTAAAAAATTAGACCAGTTAAATAAAACTAATAAAATCTTATTTGAAAGTTCATACAATATTTCATGTCTGTAGTACCCCCAGAACTCTATTTTTGAGTAACTAGAAATTGATTTTATCTCCACCCATTCAACTAAAAAAATAAAAAAATAAATTCCTTGCAACAGACATGCATAATCTAACAAAACAAATCATCCAACAGCTGTATGCAAATATACCTATAAAAATATGTTTATATGCATATGTAAACATGTATATCGATATAGGTAGGTATCATTCTGCATCCTAAATTCATCACCTCTCTGTAATAGTTGATATTTTTCATCATTAGACTTTTCAGTTCCAGTATGGTCATTGTATTAATCATAATTCTTATAGTTTTCAAAGTCATTTTTAAAGGATTAGTGTCACATAAATTTTTTTCCTTGTTATTCTCATTTCATTCCCCATTAGTTTATGTCTTCAAAAATATTTATTAGAATATTGATGCTATAATATAAATTGTTCTGTTTCTGCCCACTTCACTCTGCATCCACTCATATGCCTTCCAAATCTTGTAAAAATCATTTATTTCCTCATTTTTTATAGCACAATAGTACTCTATCACCCCCATATATCACAATTTATTCAGTCATTTCTCAATTGATGAATTTCTCCTTAGTTTTCAGGAGGATTTTTTTACCACCACAAGAAGAATTGCTCTAAATATTTTTGTACATAAAGAACCTTTCTCACTTTCTTTGATCTTTTTTGAGTAACAGCCTAACTGGGATATAGCTGGGTCAAAGATTAAATTTGCTCTTCAGGAAAATTTTTAGAAAATAATCTTTTAGAATGAGGTCATTGGCATGCTGAAGAACCTAACACAATTCCACATTCTGTGTATGACCCAGTTTTACTATGTGAAATATCAAGACAATAATCCACCACGCAGGATAACTCTATGGAATAACCAGGAAATTCTTTTTCAATGTTTTGCAAATCATGATGATATTTTGGTTATTTGGAATATATGAACTAATACTGGCTCCAAAATTAGTTCTCCATGCACTACATCATACTGACATACATGAACATATGTATGTATATATGTGTGCATATGAATACATATGAAGATACACATAAGATACAATTATACAGAGAATAACAACAATCCTTGGAATCTCCCGTGCATATAAACAACTAAGTTTCTAACACAGTTTTATCAATGTAATGTAATTCAGGGATTAGGATCTGAATTCTGTCTTTAACACTTATTAGCTCTGTGATGGGGGCAGCTAGGTGGTGCAATGGATAGAGGATCTGAGTTCAAATTTGACCTCAGATATTTACTAGCTGTGTGACTCTGAGTAAGTCAATTAACCCTGTTTGCTTTGGTTTTCTCATCTGTAAAATGAGATGGAGAAGGAAATGGCAAACTACTCCAGTATCTTCACCAAGAAAATCCCAAATAAAGTCGAAGAGAAAGACATGACTGAAACACTTGAATAACAAACAACCAAAAGTCCTATGATAATGTGTAAGATTCTTACCCTAGCTGAATCTCACTTTCCTCTTCTCCAAATAATAATAATTTTCTACTTGTCGTGTTATTGAGATAAGCCCCAATAAGGCTACCTTTTTATGACAGTAACAGAGAATAGATTTCAAATTTCTAAACATGGAATCCTTTTTTATTTTATTTTTTTCTGTTTTAAATTTATTTTTTCAGTTACATGCAAAACCAATTTTTAACATTCATTTAAAATTTTTTCGAGTTCAAATTCTCTCCCTCTCTCCTTTCCCTCTTCCCTCCTTGAAAAGGCAAGCAAATTGATATAGATTGTACATATGCAATCATGTAAAACATATTTCAGTATTAGTTATATTATGAAAGAAAATCCCAACAAAAAGAAAGTAAAAATAATTCTTCAATCTGCATTCATATTCAATCAATTCTTTCTCTCAAAGTGGATGATATTTTTAATCATATTGTCTTAGATCGTTGTATTGCCGAGGGAAGCTAAGTCATTCACAATTGATCATCATACAATATGGCTGTTACTCTGTACAATGTTCTCCTGTTTCTGTGCATTTCACTTTGCATCAGCTTATATAAATCTTTATAGGTTTTTTTCTGAAACCATCTTGCCTATCATTTCTTATGGCTTAATAGTATTCTATCATGGTTATAAATCACAGTTTTTTTCAGCTGTTCCCCATTTGATGGATATGCCTTCAATTTCCACAAAAAGAGGTAATTAAAAATATTTTTGTATATATAGATCCTTTTCCCTTTAAAAAAAATCTTTTTGGGTTACAGACCTAGTGATGGTGTTTCTGGGTCAAAAGTTTATATAGCTTTGGGCATGGCTGCAAATTGCTCTTCAGAATGGTTGCTTGGTTCACAGCTCCTCAATTTTCCCAATCCTCTCCAACATTTATCACTTTCGTTTTTTGTCATATTAGCCAATACGACAGGTGTGAGGTAGTACCTCAAAGTTTGTTTTATTTTAGTTTTGCTAATCAATAGTTATGTGGAGCATTTTTCATATGACTTGTGGATAGCTTTGATTCCTCTTCTGAAAACTGTCTGTTCATATTCTTTGACCATATGTCAATTGTCAAATTATTCCTCTCCTTATAAATGTGATTCAGTTCTCTATATATTTGAAAAATGAGACCTTTAATACAAAAATTTGCCCTAAATTTTTCTCAATTTCTTGTTTTCCTTTTCACTTTTAGTGCATTGGTTTTGTTTGGGCAAAACCTTTCAAATTTATTTTAATCAAAATTATGCATTTTACATCCTGCAATGATCTCTGTTTCTTCATTGGTCATAAACTCTTCCCTTATTCATATATCTGAAAGGTAAAATATTCCATGCCCCTCTAATTTGCTTATTGAGTCTTCCTTTATGTCTAAATTATGTATTTGACTTTATCTTGGTATATGGTATGAGATGTCAGTCCATACCTACCAGTCCTGCCAAACCTCTTTCCATTTTTCTATGCAATTTTTGCTAAATACTGAGTTCTTGTCCCCAAAACTTAGATATTTAGGTTTATTAAACACTGGATTGCAGTGGTCATTTACTACTATGTATTGTGTTCTGGCAACTAGGAGGTAGTATGAATAGAGCGCTGTGCCTAAAGTGAGAAGATTTGAATTCAAATCTGAATGAGGGTAAGTCACTTAACCATTTTTGCATCAATTTCCTCACCTGTAAAATGAACTGGAGAAGAGAACATCAAACCACTCAAGTATCTTTGCCAGGAAAACAAAAGTGGGGTCACAAAGAGTTGGATACAACTGAAATGCATGAGTAACAACAATACTACATACATAATCTATTCTATTGATGGACCACTCTATTTCTTTGCCAGTACCAGATTGTTGTGATGAGTACTCCTTTGTAATACAGTTTGATGTCTGGTACTGCTAGATTACCTTCCTTCACATTTTCTTCACTGATTTCCTTGATATTCTTGACTTTTGTTCTTCTAAAAAAATTTGTTATTTTTCCTACAACCATAAAAATAATTTAGTTTGTCTGATATGGCACTGAATAAGTAAATTCCCTTAAGAAGAATAGTCATTTTTATCATACTGGCTTGGCCTTTCCATAAGCAATTAATATTTCTCCAATCATTTAGCTCTGCCTTTATTTGAGTGAAAAGTGTTTTGTAATTGTGTTCATATAGTTCCTGAGTTTGTCTTGGCAAGTAGACTCATAAGTATTTTATATTGTCTGCCATTATTTTAAATGGCATTTTTATTTTTCTCTGTTGCTGCTTGATTTTGGCATATATAGATATATAGAAATGCTGATGATTTGTGTGTGCTTATTTTATATACTCCAACTTTACTGAAATTTTTCAACTATTTTTAGTTGATTCTCTAGGTTTCCTTAAATATATCATCATATCATCCACAAAGAGTGAGTTTTGGTTTTTTATTACCTGTTATAATTCCTTCAATTTCTTTTCCTTCCATTTTTGCTATAGCTGGTATTTCTAGTACAATACTGAATAATGATGATTGTAATGAGTAACCTTGCTTTACCCCTGATCCTATTGGAAAGGCTTCTAGCTTCTTCCTATTAAAGATAATGTTTACTGATAGATAGTTTTACATAGATATTACTTATCATTTTAAGAAAAGTTGCATTCATTCATATGTTTTCCAGTGTTTTTAGAAGGAATGAGTATATTTTGTCATAAAGCTTTTCCTGCATCAATTTAGATAATCATATGATTTAATTTGTTTTTCTTATAGTATAGTCAATTATACTGATAGTTTTCCAAATATCAAACCAGCCTGGCATTGCTGGTGCAAATCCCACTGGGTCAAAATGTATCATCTTTTTGATTTAATGCTATAATCTCCTTGCTAATATTTATTAAATTTTTTATCAATATTCATTAAAGATATTGTTCTATAGTGTTCTTTCTTTGTTTTTACTCTGACTGGTTTAGGTATCAAAACCGCATGTGTGTCATAAAAGGAATTCAGCTGTACTCCTTCTTTGCCCATTTTTCCAAATCATTTATATAGTACTGGAATTAGTTGTTCTTTAAATATTTAGTAGAATTCACTTCTAAATTCATCTGGTCCTGAGGATTTTTTTCTTAGGGAATTTATTTATGACTTGTTCAATTTTTTTTAAAACTATAGTTATTTAAGTACTCTCCTCTTCTGTTCATCTGGGCAATTTATATTTTTGTAAATGTTCATCCTCTTCTCTTAGATTGTTATATTTATTGGAATAAGCATGGAATCGATACTATGCTCTATAAACTTCATTATGAAATCATTTTCAACAGAAAACTTCTGGCCATTAACCAAACTGTAAGAAGTTGACTAGAAGTATATCCAGATTATGTTAGCAAAATTGAAAAAAATAAGAACTTGGATCCTCCATGTCTCAGGAAATTGCTTTTCCAGATAATGAAAGAGCACTCTCCTGGGATTCTGTGACATCCCTTCACCCTAAGTTTCTTAAAAGGGAAAAAGGGTATCTGCTAGGCAAAGAAGCTTCAAACTGCAAAGCTTTAAGCCAGTTGAATGTGATGTGCACTTGAAAGACCAAAGAAATAGAATCACTGACTGAATCAGCCTTGGAATCTTAAGTAAGAAACTGAATTTCTACTCTCTTAAGGAGAAACTCTAAGTCCTAAATATAAGCTAATGGAAAAAGCATTAAATAAATACTAAAAAGAAGTAGTATTGCTTCAAAAATATATATATAACCAGTTACCATGGCAAGTTTCTCCATCAGCAAAAGCTATGAGCCTATCACCTCGATACAAAGGAGTGCAGATGGGAAGAAATTTAGCAAAATGAAATCTAAAGGAAATTAAAGGTTTTTGAGGAGAGAATTTACTAAGTTCTGGTCAACTGGGATTTGTGAGAAAAGAGGCTAAAAAGGACTGCTCAGTTTGGTGTGGTTAAACAGCCGAAGGTTTTAGTCTTTCATCTTCACTTGTTATGGGCTATGAAGTTGCTTTCTATGAGAGTCTTAGTTCTCAAGCATTATGGAAATGTAGGGTAGTTATAATCTTTATTGCTGTTATCCATAATTTTCTACCACAGAGGTATAGTATAAAATGCTGTTTTTTAAAAAAAATACACTCTGGGCTGTCAGGTTAGAGAATTTCTGCAGAGAAGATGAATACTCTCAGCTCCATAGGAAGGTATGGGGGAGCATATTTTGAACACTCTGTAGCAGACAGAAAGCAGTTATAGCTTTTTCCCTTTGACATCTGCATTAAATTTATCCTCATTAAATTGTGTTTTATGGGGACAAAAGGCAGCAAGAGACACTTTAGACTAAATTGGGTAGAATTTCTGGATTTAAACCATTTTAGGGACCATTTCTGGGAATGCTTTTTGCCAATTCATTCTTTTGATATCTTAGGGGGAAATTCATTACATCTAAATGCTTTGAAATGAAGAATTTTTCCCACTATGTAATTTGGATTTATTCTGCTAACAGTCATAATTGTTACAATCAGTTTTATTTTATCTTGCTCAGGATGCACACTCCAACTTTAATGTGCACACTCAAACTTTCCCCTACTCTGTGTCAGTAATGGGGAACCCCCATTAAAAAATTCTAGCTCCTCCGAAGTGAGGCTTGTAGATGTCAAGGACTGGTTGATTACTGAACTGCCCCCCCTAGTCTGACAGAGCTCATTTGTCACCCTTCTGGTCTAAGGCTCAAATTTCATTCTTCAGTTGAGCCTCAGGTAAGGGCATGAAATTACCTGACTTCTCATTCTGTTATCTTCCTCTTATTGATGGAAACTTACATTTAACCATACAATTGTTACTTCGGGGAAGTTAAATAGTACATGGTCAGGCATTTTGAACTTTTAGGAGGAAAAGAGCTTATTCATTATTCGATCATCAAACACCACATACACACTACAGGTGAATCTTTGACTGCCAGGGAGAGAAGTGTGAGTACTTCAGACACCAGGTTGTCAGAGTCCAGGGAAAATCACTGACTCTGGCTGCTGCTTCTAGTAAGACTGTGAGCTTCTATGAAAATGCCACTTACCAGCCTATGTGTAAAGTTGAAGGATGCCTTGATAATTGTTAGCGCTGAAATTATATAAGCTACAAATCAGAGCAAGGGATACAATAGGATGATTATTTAACCTTGTTTAAAAACCATATGCTGCCTTTAGAATCATCTCTTTCCCACCTTCTATGTCTCTGTGATGCCCAAGCTATGTCATTTTATAAATGAGGAATCAAAATAATTGTCTGAATTGATCTCTCCAGCTTCACACAACAAATCCAGGGATAACAAAGATTCTTATTTTCTTCACCAATGAATATGGAGATAGGTCCTGATATTTGATAATAGTTTCTGCCTGATCTCTGAGCAACAGGAAATAAGAGATTGATTTTCTTTGACTGGGGCTTTTGTAAATGGTCTTGAGTTTCAGCAAAATTTGATTCAGAGTTATAGATCTTGGTAAATAGATTGAGGCACTCTGATTGGAATTCTTCTTCCCCCTCACTTGTTTCACTCTTTTTTGACACACTCTCCATGTCCTCCACCCCCACAGCCCATATTCTGACACATAGACTGGTTATGCATGAACAGGTTGAATTGGATTTTCCTAAAATATTCAGCCCACCTCATTTAAGAAAGGAACCCATAAATTTCAGTACTATTGTACCTATCTTAATTAACCACATATTATTTGACAGACTGAATGTATGGAACACATGTACGGAGACAACCAGGACTTTCTTCTTTGCTTAATTCACATTCTCACTGTGTTTGTGATCTGTGATCTTGCAAACTAGAAAGCAATTTGAGTTTAACTATTTTTATTGTTCACTAGATCCAGAGAAACAGTTATCAACCTATGGAAAGATCTCTGAGTTGTTTTTGAGTAATAGTGATGTGTTTACACTGATCCATTCACATTCCATCATGTGGATCCATTTGTTACAATTAAAATACAAACTTAATTTAACTGATAGGATTGGTACTATCTGTGCATGAGGGAGAGAATGCAATGTAAGCAAACATCAAAAATTTAAGGCTGGAAGGGACCTTAGAAATCATCAAACCTAGCCCTGGTATTTTACAAATGAGGAAACTGAGGCCCCAAAAGATTAAATCACCCAGTATCACAATTGATAGGAACTGGTAACACAAAGATCTCAATCCCTGTCTCCTGACAAAATCTAACACTCCTCTCACTGTACTAGCCATGACAACAATAGCAATACTAACTAGTGTATGTGTTTATATACATATATGTCATGTGTGTATGTATATATATATATATATATATATAAATAATTTTAAGATTTGCAAAGCACTTTATCTTGTTTTATCAATAGCTTTGATTTCATTAGTACTGAACTTTATCATAGTAATAAAGCTAACTAAATACAGGTAGGTATTGCAGACATAAAAAAATTGTGATGTGCAGTGTTTTTGTATAGACAGCTGATTCCATTTCATTTCTCCTTTATGCCTTTAAAAAGAGAGGACTGAATCTCCTCTTTAAAAAAATATCTGTCAGTGTTATTTTCAACTTGCTACTATTGTCTCCTCTTTTCTTTATAGCAATCTGATTTTCATGTATAACTCTAGATTGTCTGGTTTTTGTTAAGGTTTAACGTATTTTGAGATAAGTATAATAGTGAAATAGATAAAGTATTCTTCTTATGGAAGTGAGACACTAATCTTATTGTATACATGGGAAAAATAAATTTAGTTGAATTTCTCAAAGAGTAAATTGTTTAACAATGATTTTATTCAGGGCATATAAAATTTTTAGGATTAAAGTGATAGCCAGATAAATATTTTTTCGGAAAATCTATGCAGTTTTTGTAAAAATAAAATTACATAAAAATAGGTTTACTGATTCCCCTTCAGGGACCTACCCAACATATGAGAAAATGTTTTCCTCTATGTCTTTTTACATTGAGCGCAATGGCAATACTATCTACATTAATTTACATTCAATGATATGCCAATCAAACCAACATTAATATAAAAAAGTAAGTGAAAAGCTTTCTAAACAATGTGCAATCACAGTGAACCAGATTGGAATGGATCCAGGGAGCATTAGAATAAGGATGACAGTTTAGGGAGAGGTGGTATGAGCACATGGCTGGAACTGGGAAAGAGAGAAGGAAACTGGTATTTACATATCACCTACCGTCAACTAGCATGCCTTGCAATGTACTAAGTACTTTTACAAATATCTCATTTGAGACTCACAATGATCTGACAAGGTAGGTCCTATCGGTATCCTCGTTTTACCATTGAGGAAACTGAGGCAGACAGAGGTTAAAGTGACACACCCAAAGATGTCCAGATACTAAGTGTCTTTGGTCAGATTTGAACTCAGGTTATCCAGGTGTCAGGCTTCAGACTCCAGACGTAGCACTGTACCATCAGCTTCAATAAGTGAGATTAAATACCACCCCTTTGAAAAGGTAGAGTAGTATCTTAGAAATTCATTGAGAATATTAAAGTAAATATTGTGTTTGATGTTTTAGGATCTTGCTGTGTGCCTCTACAGTGGGTCATTTTGATGAAGGTCAGCTCTTACAATGCACAACTATAGGGGCTAAAGGTAAGAAACTGAGTTAAATCTCTTCTGACCCTAAGCCATATATCCTCATTGATTTTTCTTATTTACCTGTTTTGTTTTATTTATTTATCATATTACTTGATAGTCTAAAGTGGTTCAAATAATACATACTGTAAAAACTCATTAGATAGTTGACAATTTTGTTAAAATTTTCTGTTTACTTTAATTCAACAAATGCTTACAAAGTATCCAATATTTTATGTTACTGTGCTAAGTGCTGAGAGTTGATAAATACGACATAATGGCAATAGTAACAATAGCAACCAGAATTTATATAGCACTTTTAAGGTTTGCAAAACACTTTTAAAATATTATCTCATTATATACCCTAAAAACCTTGGGTTATTCAGTCCTTTTCAGTCACGTTTGACTCTGTAACCTAATTTGGGGTTTTCTTGGCACAGCTATTGAAGTGGTTTGCCATTTCCTTTTCTAGCTCATTTTGTCGATAAGAAAATTGAGACAAATAGGGTTCAGTGACTTGTCTAGGGTCACAAGTTAGTAAGTGTTTGAGCTGGGATTTGAACTTAGGAATTTGAGTCTTGACTCCACATCCAGCATTCTATCCACTGTGCCACCAAACTGCCCCAACAACCCTAGGAGGACAATGTTATTCTTTTCCCCTTCTTGCAGAAGAAGACACTGACAAAAATAAAGGTTAAGTGACTCACCTAGGGTCATATAGCTAGTCACTGTCTGAGGCTGTATTTGAAATCCCTAATCTTGGAGACTATAATCTGATGGAAAGAGGAACATACACAATCAACAAGCAATACATAAATCCAAGTGCTATCAGAGCAAAAAAAAAGACTCAAGATGTGAAAAGTTTGAAGAGATCAACTCATCCGAGGGGTTTCAGGAATGCTTCATAGCTGAGGTGGCAACTGAGTTGGGCTTCGACAGAAGGGAGAAATTTTAACATTATGGAGGTGTACAACAATTAGTGAATTTCATCCCAGGCATGACTAGAGGAGTAGAAATTTGAAAGACGTTCAAAAAGAGAAGATGAGAATAAGGAATTGAGAGCAGTACAGTAGACCCACAATGTGCTATGTTCAGGTGAACAGAATTATATTAGACTGGTCAGGGATATTGGAGGTGATTAGTGCCTCAGATGGTAGCATCAGTAATTTATAGTGGTTTCCATAGGAGCAATCACAGTTTTTCATGTGAATGTCTAGTCTAGACAATGACAAGAACTGGGAGCACAGATATTTCAACCCTTGTCCCCTGACTGTAAATCTAGTATTTTTTCACTCTCATATTCATGACAATAATAAGAATACTAGTTAGTGTGTGTGTTTACATACACATATATGTACATGTGTATGTGTATAGACTCTGGGATCATTGTGATGGTGTATAGGAAAATTTTTCAGGCAGCAATGTAGAGCATTAATCAGAGGAGAAACATGAGAGGCAGGGAGATGAATTAGGAAGCTCTTAAAATAAACTAGGCAAGAAGAAATATATCTGAAAGACAAAGATTGACATAGAGTTAAAATAAGGTACTGGAACAAAATCTATTCTTCATCAACTGAGCTCAAAAAACCAAGGGTCACAATCATGACTTCAGATAAGGCTACAGTAAATATATTCATGAAAAAAATAGATAAGCAGGGAAATTACTTACGCAGAAAGGTACCACAGATAATAAATTCATATCAGTATTTAAGACATATGCACCTAATAGCAAGCAAGTAAAACATAAAGGAATGGAAAATGACTACATCAGGAATCATCAAAGATTACTAAACTGCTGAACCATGCAGTAATTTTTTTAGTAATTTTAGAAGGAACACTTTTTCCTTTTGGATTAATTCATTCCAAATTTTAAAAATCATTTGGAAACAGGAAGAAAAACAGAAAAGCATTTTTCTTTTCTAAACTCTGAGAAAACTGGAAGAGAAAATTAGATTACTATATATTTATCTTGGCATTGTAAGGTCCTTATATTGATCAAAGGATGTTGATTTGCCTAAAAGTATTTTTGGGGAGTTTTTAAAGCAAATTTATGATTAAGATAACCAAATATCTTAAAGTTACTCATTTATACTATTAAAATCATTTTACACAGTAAAGAAAATATTCAGGGAATCCTTTAAAAAGTATTTTCTTAAATACCAAAAACTGATGTAATACAGCCATGGCAGGCTTCAGAAGAAAATTTGCATCTCTGAAAACTTACAATTATAAACTAGAAAAATAGAGGATTAAGGAAATTATTATGCAATTTAAAGCATTAGAAAATAAACGTGTAAAAACCCTGAAACAAATTAAAATAAGAAACCCTAGATATTTAAGGAGAAAGAGTAAAATTTGAAAATAGAAGTGACAAACTAGACTGAGCTGCTTTTCAAAAATATTGACAAAATCAACAGACCATTAATTAAATTTTTAAAGAGAGAAAGGGACATTAAACCCTCTCCCTATCCAACTAAAAAAAAGTGTATTCCCAGCAGAGTTGGAATAGAGAGAATTTTGAGAAACTATTATACATAATTATATGCAAATAAGACTGAGAAAATATGTGTATCTACAAAAAAATATATCAAAATGCAAGTTGAGTAAAAGAATAAATATTTTATACAACCATGCACAGGAAAAGGAATCAAGCAAACCACAAAATGCCAAAGCAGGAAATGAGGACAGGGACCCTGGATTATATGGATTTAAAAAATGAATTCTATTACATCTTTCGCAGAAAATTAATACCTCAAATATTTAAACATTTAAATTACACTATGACTGCATTGGCGCGAATGTTCCCTCCAATAGTATAGATTTCAGCCTTTCTATTTCTAATCATACTGAATAATTCTTGTTCATATACTTCCTCAAGACTGAGACAGAGGGTTCACTAATGTTCAGAGGGCTGTCATCATTTTCTCTTGACATCATGATAATACTAGTTCTGGTTTTTTTTTAATAGAAAAATAGAACATGGAAAAGAGTAGTTCAACACTGGCAAACTCACAAATATAAATGACTTGGATGAAGGACCCTATTGAATAAGAAGAGAAGAATATGGAAAAGAAATTGGGCAGATAATTAAAATTAGGCCAGCACCTTACACCATAAACTCTCAATGCTATAAATTTTGCACTATAAATAAACTTATAATAAACTACAAAGGGATACATGATCATAATATTAAATGTTACATCTTTTTTAAAAAGCAAAGAATAGGATAGGGTCCCAGTGGAGTATTCCTAATCTAACAAATGATAAAATTTATCAGAAATTACAAAATAGACAAATATAAAACATAAAATTTTAAACTCTTGCAGAAAAAAAATCAGTGCAAATTTAATAAGAAAACAATCAAGAGAGGAAATATTGGTATGAATTACTTATAGTTACCCTATGACTATGGCCATGTCATTTCATCTCTCAACTCCCTCATGTGTAAAATGAGCAGGTTGGCCTAAATGTTCCCTAAAATCCCTTGTAGCCCTAAATCTTTGACAATGTGATCCTAACAATAAGTAATAAAAATTTTGAGCAGTTTTCAAATCTGTCAATATTTCCAAAAGTTTAACCACTTTATGAAAACGTGTTTCAGATCAATAAATAATGAGATAGAAAATGAATATATCTCCAAGTCTTTGTTTCATACTCTAATAATTGAGAAGTATTCCAAAGAATGAAAAGTCAGTGTTGGAGGAAGACCACCATACTAATACATTGCTGGTGTTATAAATTATTCCAACAATTTTGGGTGAATGATACAATTTTCTTTTCTCACTTAATAGTTTGGAGCTAAACTTCCTCCAAAATCAGAGCTCAGATAGTGAAACATAGGTATCTTCTGGCTCTGTAGGCAGACTATACACTAGTAATTTTCAGGGGATGGAAATGTTTGGTGAAGGACTAAGTCTACTATATGTTTAGGATCTCTTTCTTCCCGTACTTGTTTCCTCCATGCTCTCTGTACACTACCTCTCCATAAAGGCACCAGCTTGGTTTGCCTCAAGCAATATTCACAGCATCCTCTGCAAATGATTCTCCACTCCATGTTGTCTTATTCACTTTCAGGTGTGGCTTTCCACAGGTAATACTCCTCACTATTCATCATGGTCTCCCATTCTTCAAACTGTCCATACTTTATAACCTTGCTCTTCGTACATGTTCATAGACCTGGCAGCTAAATCTATTACTTCTCATCTTCTTAGCATGAAACAAACTCTTCTGTCACACTCCATGGATGCACTGAGAGCCTATTTCCCAACTTAGTGAAAAGGGAATGGGGAGGAGCTGTCTTCAAACTCATACAGTGCTATAAGGAATAGATAGATATATAAAAGAGAGGACAATCAGTTAACCAGCAAGTTTTTGTCAAGCAACTAATTTGTATCAGACACTGTGTGTTAGATTCTTAGGATACAAAGACAAATATCAAAACTAAACAATCTGTGTTCTCAAGGTTCTTCTTACATTCTCTTGGCATGTGTCAAGGGCGAGATGTAAGGAGGAAATATGGAATTAGAAGTCAGAAAATCCATTCTATAGTACTACTTCTTCCACAAAATAATTGTGTAACTTTGAGCAAGCAACCTAGAACCTCTAGGTTTCATCTTTAAGATGGAAAGTTAGTCTAGATCAGGGCTTCTTAATATTTTGGGTCTGTTTGTGTATGTGTGTGCATGTGATGGACATTTTTGGCAGTAAAGCCTATGAAAGACTTCTAATATTGTTTTCTATTTATAATTGAAAAAAATGCAAAATTTCAGCTGGAGGTTCATGAAAAAATACATTTTTTACCATCTAAGGTCAAAGGCTCCCTGAAATGTATTCAAGGACCCCTTGCCACTCAATGAAACATAGTTAAGAACCCTTGGACTATATGATCCCTGAGGTAATTTATAGTTCCAAGATTTCACAACCCTATAGCCTAATACATAGTAAAGCTATTCAAATGTATAAATGTATGGACAAATTCAGTAGAATCTTCCACTTGGTTTATTTAAATAAAATGCTCTATCATATGTACTTGTACTTCTTAACACCTATTCTGTTGATACCTTATTAACCTATGGTTTTCTTCCCTGTACATTTTTTGTATCCCACATCCATTTTTTAATCCAAAAAAGACTACACAACAGATTGCTACTGAATGTGATGAAGGAAGGAGACATATAATTAGCAATCCTCTCCCAGTCCAAATGTCCCTCCTCCTCTTCCTTCCTTGTCCATGTCTCTCTCACTTCTCTTGAGGAGAAAGTATTATTTAAGTGGCTTGTGAGGTGCCTACATCTCAGAGGAGATGCCACCAGCGAATAAAAGATGTGAAAACCATAAACCTGAAGGAAAAGATAGCCTGTATTTAAATTCTGTCTTTCAATAATTTATAAACCATCTTGTTTTCAGTCTTTCTCTTGGAAACAAGAGTTCCTCAGCTGAGGAACTGAGTGGACTAAATAAAACTCCATCATCATGATGCCCAAAGTTCCTACACAAAACTACCTCCCATCTTCATGGACAAATGGTACCTTTAAGAGACACACAAAGTTACTGAAGGAAGAAAAGTTAGATGATCAAGGTTTCTATTAACTTTGGCACAGATTAATTTTATTGTTCAAAAATGAGTATAGGGAAGAGTGGAAATCCCAAACAGTTCATCAAAGTTGGCAAACCTGCTGGCTGACCTAGCCAGAGATATTTAGATTATGACTTCTATTATACAGATTTTTTGAGTGAAAACATGAAAGAAACAAGTGGGGGAATTTATCAACTAAATATGGTATGTCAATATCACAATTTCTCCAGCGTATAAGAGGAAGCAGGATAAAGTCTAACCTCAAATTTTCTTTCTAAAAGTCCAGAGGAGTTCAATTATTATAAGTCAAATCACCTATTACCAGTGGGAATCTATGGTCAGAGTTTCCAGGGCAGCCTCCTAGTGAATTGCTGGAAGATAGGACAGGAGTAAGAAGGCCCACAGTAAAGCCAATCATGGCAGCACACTTATAGACTGCTGCTGTGAATGATTTCAAGGGTCTAATCGCATAGTATAAAGAACTCTCTGTTTATTCAGTAACAAACTAAGAATTGTTTATTAAAGTAAAGCATAACATTCACAGCAATATTCTTAAGTAAAACATATCATTCCTAAGTAAAAACATATATATGTATGGGTGTATATATATATATATATATATATATATATATATATATATATATATATATATATCATAATAATAGCAACATCTTTAATTGATACCAATATCTAATTAAAGTCCTCTTTCAAATTAGCACACTATCCACCCCTAGGTTACAGTAAGAACAATCTTCTTAATCAATATCAAGTGTCCAAGTAAAGTCCTCTTTCATGTTAACTTGAGGTAGACTTCCAAGTCCCACAGCTCTTCCTCTGTGGGTTGAACAGACCTGACTCTTGCCTGAATTCACACATAGGCAGCTCTCTGCTCCTTCTCCATGTCTCAGCTAATGGGGACTGCTCCACTCTGCAGTTTCTGCCTCTGGGAAAACAAAGCTCAGCAGGGCAACAACCGCACTAACACACACCACCAGCACCTTCATCTCAATTCACTCATAAAGACCAGGAGACAGAGCTTCTGTCTAAGAAATCGATACAGACCAACAGACAGGACTTCTGTCTGAGGTCTTCTCTGCTCTCAGAGGTCTCCTCTCAGATCTCATCTTCTCAATGCTAGATGACCCATTCAACACTTGCTCTCTTCACATATGCTTCTCTCAGCTCTAATTCTCTTTATATACAGTTCTATTCAGCATCTGATTGGTTAGAGCCCACTTGATCATGTCTGATTGGTTAAAACTCTCTCTAATACACACACACACATACTGTTTCTAGTCAAAGACTCTTGTTTGATTCAATCAAAGGCAAGATTCAACAAGAGGCATTGGATTATCTAAAACAAAACCAGCAAAAGATACTACTTTGCTTGCCATTACACCAACTTTGCTGCAAATTGCCTCAAGCAGTTAGTTTCAAGACCAAGTTCCTTAGCTGATGTTAAACAACAAAGGTAGCAAGTGCCAGCCAAGTTTACAGACCCATCAAAGAAAACAACTCTTCCCTTTACTCTTCCACATGAACATCTGACATAGTAGAAGTGTTTTCTTTTGTGTTTAGTCCCATATTTTTGATACAAAACTACAAAATCCTACTATCCTTCAGCAGCCAGGATACCTCACATAATGGTATCATAAAAATGGATAAAAAAATAAAATGTATGCCCAAACTGGTATATTTGCAAATATTAAAAAATGAAACCTTTGATGGGCAGCTTACCCCAAACTAACTCTCCATATGTCATCTTTCTATTCTACTTGAGTCCAGTTGTAAAAATAATAGGGAACAGACAAGAGAAATTTCCTCTCTTCTGGAACAAATTATAAAAACTATTATTAATATGATTGTGTTTAATTGGGAAACTGTTTTAACAGACAGCACAATCTGACATTCTCCTGTTCTCCAAACTACATGGAACAAAAAGCTTTCAAAATATAAAGACCTAGTGGAGGGAATCAAAGTCATGTAAGAACAGAACAAAGTATGCTTCATCCTAATTAACCCATCTCTGATTAATGACAAATCTCCATACTACAAATACATGCCGCAAAAAAGATTTTTGAAAATTCAACCAATAAACTATAGTGGAACTAGAGAACCATAGCCCACATTCACTCCAATGTTATAGCAAATCACAAACATGTGGGAATAGCATGCCATACCTATCACTCCCATCATCCTATCTGCTATTATAGTTGGTTAAAAGATGCTTTCAAAAAGCCTATGGGAAGAAAAGATTACATCATAACATCTTTGTTTAACTGCCTAACAGTCCATCGAACATCAAGTAAAGGAGAAGAACAGTAGGAAACACCTTTCTTCAAAGTGGTTTCTATCTAAATTACATCACATATGTGAGAATGAAGATGCTGTGATGATGATGGTGATGATGCTATATCATGTTCTAACATTTTCAAAACACATCATTTCATTCTTTATAAGACCATCTGGAATTTTAGGACAAACTACAACTTTATCATCAGTTAGTCCTTCAATTATCAGACACACTTTCTTGTGAGCTCCAGAAAAACACAAGTTATGACCACTGACCAATAAACTATACTCATGAGCACCTTCCACTTACTACAATGATGACCCAAAAGAAAGAGAATCCAGACCAAATACTGCAAGCAGGGCAGTTATACTGTACCATCAAGCCTCAATTTATCTCTTCCTAAATCTTTCTATGCTGACTCTCCCCAGGTATTCTTTATCTTTCCAAGTAGAGACCTAATCAATACACAATACACAGAGCCATTTCCCATTCTCTGGCTCCCTGTGGAAATGTTCATATAATGTCAACTATTTTCTATAGCCCCTGCACCATGTAGAGTGCCCCAGGAAAAAATTGTCTCATATGTAGTCGTTTCTATATTAGGACTCTGTAAGCAAACAACAAAAATAATGTGAGGTGAGGTGGTAGTGATAAATATTACAAAAATGCTAAAAATAATTATTATTTTAGAGCATAGGTGTCACAAAATCTTTACATATAGATGGGGAAGGTGTGATTTTCCTCATTACAAAGAAGGAAATATAGGCTAAGAGAGATAAGATGACTTGTCCTAAATTACATGAAAAAAACAGTATAATGTGTCTCACCACAAGATCAGGCCCAAAATGACAAGTCGTTCAGATTTAACAATGAATTACTGCAGTGGATCCCTAAACTTACCCATGCACATGTTCCCTCTATGACAGTGCAAAGCACAACCCATTCATATATGTTTCATCTTATGCAACTTTTGTCCAGGAATTCACATAAATTTCACCCACAGCATCCACTCAACATGCTAAGGAGCCTTCTTCTAGGTCTATGCACACACACATAAACGCACACATATGCACATTCAAACACATGCATGTTTGCTGTTGTTCAGACATTTCGGTTGTATCTGATTCTTTATGACCCCATTTGGGGTTTTCTTAGCAAAGATACTGGAGTGGTTTGTCATTTCCTTCTCCAGCTCATTTTACAGATGAGGAAAGTGAAGCAAACACAGTTAAGTGACTAACGCAGGGTCATATAGCTAATGAGTATCTGAGGCCAGATTTGAACTCAGGAAGATGAGTCATCCTGACTCTAGGACTGGCAATCTATCCACTAAATCACCTAGTTACCATATATGTGTCTATGAGTGCATGCATGCATGTGTGTACATGTGCGTAGTATGTCTGCACACATATACATGTTTGTGTCATCTACATATTATATATACATACTCTATCCACTGAACCACCAACCTAAACTCCCAAATTTGTATATAGTTATTTATATATATGTACATATATATGTGTGTGTGTGGATATATAGATAAATATAGTTATATTTCATAATATAATAGATGTACTTTATATAGTTATATATAATTTAATTACATATGATAACATGTAGTCATATGTACTTACATATATGTATATTTGCATTCAAAATAAACACAAAATAACTATAAGGCTGTTAAATTTCAAGGTAGTTAAGGAAGGGAAGTACTAGATATTAGGAATATCCTAAAAGACCACATAGAAAGTAGGGTTTGAGCTGCATCTTGAAGAAAGTAAAGGATTCCAGAGAGCAGAGTTGATAAGAAATACATCCCAAGTATGGAGACAACCCATATCAAAGCACAGAGATGAGAAATGGATAGCCACACATGATGTGACAGATAAAAGTCTGGCCTAGCTAGACCTTTCAGGTCAATTGTGGAATAGATCATCACATTTTCACGGACAGGCAAAGCACCCCAGGCACATCAGTGTCTAGGTGTATAAAATGTCTGATCACATCCATACAAGGCTAAGTCAAAAGGGATGGGGTTCAAGTGTAGTCCATGAAGCTTATCCCATGGCACAAGAGCATCTTCAGGATGACAAGAACTGTGGTTATTCTTTCATTTGTGTTCTTATTGTCTGTGCCCAGGTTGCTACTGAATCATCTTCTCTATTTTCACCATTTCAAATGAATTCACCTTTTGAATAAACTACTAGTGGTGAGATTATCCTAATTTAGATCAATACTTAGCAAATCGTGCAATACAGAATAAATTCTTTAATTCTTGAAATGGGAAGTATGCTGATTATACCCAAACATTTCTAGAATTTTAAAGCAAATTCATTATCATGTTTCCACCAAGCAGTTCTGGATGGTTCTACTAGTAATGTTCACTTAACTATTGCTTTTTGACATTCATTTGGTCATTACATATGCCAGCAGATCCTTTCCGATGTCTCTATCCTCTCAGGAGCATCAGGATTAAAATCTACTGGCAAAGCAATTTCAATCATCATGATTGCTTCCAATTATGATACATTATTTCCTATTATTTGATATACTTGCTGGTGTCAAAATATTGGCTTTCAATTTGAAAAAAAGCTGATTGTCAGGATATGTCATGAATGTAGGGTAAGTGTCAGATGGCAATATTTGATTGATGCCTAGGGCACCAGAAAAAACCCCATGCCACCTTGCAAATGGCTGCGGGTGGAAATGATATCATTGGAGCTTAATGTCTATAATTTAAGGCTTTGATCCCCATAAAAAATCAAAATACCCAAAGAGGGTAAGACTTTAATCAGTTAGTGACTTATACCCTAGTGAGAGCAAGTTCTGATTGGAAGACAGCAAAGAAAAGCAAAGGATGTTGTCTATGTAAGAGGAGGATACAGAATGCCACCTGGGGTAAGGAAGAGAATGAAGAAACTGTGGGAGTCAAGACAGTGACTGCATTTGATCTTTTTTCTTTCAATCGCTGCCAGTGGCTTCATGTCACTGTTGCCTTCCAAGATGTTGATCCTGTTCCATGCCCAACCAATTGTTTTGGAGAAAAAGCATGGTATGATTGGGGGAAGGGGAATGCACTAACTGGATTTGGATCTAGAAGACCTGGATTAGACCTGATTCTGCCACTTGACCTTAACCAACGCTTTTTTTCTTCAGCTCTTTTACCTTATCTGTAAAATAAAGATATTCGTCTAGGTGATATTAAGGCTTTTTCTGGATCTAGTAGTTATGAGTCTCTCAAATAGTCTCAGAGAGACTTTGAAAACAATGGACATCTTTTCCAGCTACTTGTAAAATAAACTCTGTGCTTCCAATAACTGGCTGTTTCTCAAAGATCATATACAAAGGTAACTAGGTATTGGGAGGAGGGGTTCGAGCTTTGAGCTTTCAGGACTGTGTGCTGCAGTTTTTCTAATTATAATTGAAACATCATAAATAATCCTTCTTCTTTCTTGTATATCCCATACACAACGCTATAATATAACACTGAGATTAACAGATACACTTTCCCGTCAGGTCTTGTAGACTTCTTTTGATAACACATGCAATTAGCTGTTTCCCTTTTCCATTAACGTCTGCATATAATCACGGTCACTACTGCTAAAATAGGCCTGTGAGGCAAACATAAATGAAATATGGAGTAGGAAATTTGTCTTCATTAAGTGAGTAACTGAATATCTTAAGGGGTCAAGATGGAAAAATCTCTATGAAACTGTCTCAAATATCAAGAATTTAAGCAGATTGCACATGTGGGTTTGAGACTTCAAGGTATTTTAGAAACATATTCCATTCCTCCATACCACTCATATTAAGGTTTGCATATGATCCTTAATTTCAAGGAAATATTTCTTAATAATAAGAGCTATCCAAAATTGAAATGAGCATGTTCTTTGGGAAGGGGGTTCATCATCACTGGAGAACTTCAAATGGAAACTAGACTCCAACTTCTCAGATATATAGTAGTGAGAAGGACTATATAGGTTCCAATAAAAGTACATGGCCTCTGAGGTTCCCTCTAGCTCTATAGCTCTATAATTTCATAATTCTGTTTTTGTATAATCAAATTAGGTAATATAGATATACAATATTGTATAAACCATAAAATTCTATATAAAAGTTAGCTATTATCAACACCATCATGATCATCATTTCTTAGAGTCCCAAATTTATTTAATCAAACTCTAATGATAAATAAGATCTAGAAATACATTCTAGTCTATTCAGTTTCTCTAATTCAAAAGTGATCAGTGGCACATTTCCACTGGTGATCCAAAGATTGTATGTTCCATTTCCATGGACTCTGTAGATTGTCCTTCATTTGAGAAGAATTCCCTTTGACTACATCCTTGCAAGAAGGATGACATGCTTTACATGTTTCTTATTCTTGAGAATTAAAATATTCTCAAGACATCCATCACACACATTATATACACACATGTGTATATACATGTATATAAACATATATGCAGAGATGCATGCATATATATGTGAAATGTTTTGTCAGATATCAATCAGCCTGCTACATTTCCATATTTATCTTTTCAAATGCAACTGATAACTACACCAATCTGAACATTTATCAAAATGTGAAAGTCAAAAGAAAATAAAAACTTCCCCGAATCAAAAATTCCCCTGCCAGTTGTTTCTTTGATCCATATTTATTTCACAGCACTGGCATTAGGGGTTTGAGTATTCTCAATGGGGAGTGATGTTTTTTTTTCAGTTGGAAGGAAAGGAAATTATATAGATGCATACTAATTAGTGAGGAAATGAGAATTTAATTACCAAAAAACTTGAATTCTTACTAAGAACTGTTGATGAATGTGTCCTAAAAAGTTCAATTCATGTAAACCTTATTAGAACTGAATGGAGGATAGAAAGCACATCTGACGTTATTCATTCTTAGTCAAAATAGGTATGTGTATAGGCAACTCAAAAGGTACTATTTCACTACCCTGTATTTATAAAGTACATGTATTTTTTCATGAGCTGTAGGGTCCATTTTATAACTTTCTCAATGTTCTGACAATGTTTGCATTGTCAGCTTCATTAATACCTAAGCAAATAAATAAACAATCCCTCTGTTCATAGGATTATAAATTTAGAGCTGAAAGGCCATCAATTGCAACCTCCCTCATTTTACAGACATAGAAACTGAGGCTTATAGAGATTAAATGACTTGCCTAGGGTCACATAGGTCATAGGAGTTGAGGCAATATTTTAATTTAGGTCTTCCTAACTCTGACCAGTGCTTTATCCATTTCCTCAGGTAGATGCCCCTGTTGCTGCCAAAAAGTTGACTTCACTTGTTTTCCAAGATGGCATAGGGAATATGTGACACTGGATTCTTCTCCAGAAAACAACAAACTTATTCTTGTCTCCTCTGTCCTTAAAAAGGAAACTCTTTAAGCTCTGCCTCCTATTTAAACGGATCTTTCACCTCACTACTCTCTTTCACTGCAGGAATGCTTCTAAAAGTAACCTATATTCACCAACTCCCCTTCTTTGTCATCTATTCATTCTTTAACCACTTGCTAAGGGGTTTGACCTCCCTCTGAGGTCACCAAAGGCCTTCTAATCCCCAATCCAGTGATCTCTTCTCAATTCTTACCCTCCTTGACCTTTATAGAGTACTGGATATTTTATTAACCTATTTTTTAATGATTTCTTTTTCCTGGATTTCTCTTTTTCCTATTGGTTTCTGAATATTCTATTTCTTTTATAAATATATATTATATTTAATTATAACATATTATAAATATATCTATTTTTCAATATTGAACTTCTCTGTCCTCAGAGCTTTTTTTTTCAAACTCTCCTTTGGCAATTTCATCCACTACCATCACGTCATAGGATCAGGGTTCTCCCTATTTCCATGGATTGTGGTTGTTCAGTTGTAACTGATTCTTGTGACCCCATGAATCATAATGCCCATGTCTTCTTGGCTAAGAGACTGGAGTGGTTTACCATTTCCTCCTCCAATGGATTGAGATAAACAGAGGTTGAGTGACTTGCCCAGGGTTACACATCTAATAAGTGTCTGAGGCTAGATTTGAACTCAGGTTTTCCTGACTCTAGGCCCAGCACTCTAGACACTGAACCATCTAGCTGCTTCATAACACGAATTATTTCTTCCTAAAAGGCAACGAAGTATTCCTAAGGAACTGATTAGCTCCTGCCTCCTTTAAACTTCAGTTCACACCTCCACTATATTCTCTCTTGACATCTAGACCCACATGCCCAGTTGCTAGGTGTACATATCCATATGGATCATGGACATCTGATTGGCATCTTAATTCAACCCAAAAAGCATTTCTTAAGGGTCTATATCAGTGTTGTCAAACTGAAATAAAACAAATCTCTGCATCCAGCATATTGACTTAGAAAACCATAAATTAACATTATCTTTGTTATATTATTTGCTTTAATTTTCTGATTACATTTTAACCTGGCCGAGGCTACATTGTTTTTCAACAGTCTGGCGCATGGTCTGTAGGTTTGTCACTTTTAACACTCATTGCACCAACTAGAAATATAAAGACAAAACATGGAGAAAAGGGTGGGAAGGACCCTGGTTGAAGAGTCAGAAGAATTAGATTCAAACCTTGCTCCTCATTTACTACCTGTGTGATCTTGGACAAGTTACTCAACTTACCTAAACCTTAACTTCTTCATCAACACACTAGTATAAGCCGCTTCTTACTTAGACCATTGGAATACACTTTTAATTTCTCCCCCTGCCTCAGTTCTTTCTCCGCTCCAATCCATTCTCAACTCAGCTGCCAAAACATCTGACTAACCTGACTACATCCCCTCCCTACTCACCAAAATCTAGTGGTTACGGATTCCCTTCAGGAGCAAATATAAAGTTCTCTCTAGCATTAAAAGTCTTCGCCCCACCTTGTTCCTATACCTTAGACACTTGCACATGCTCCATGACCCAGTCATGTGACTTTCTTCATGTTCCTCATACGTGACTCTTTTATTTTCTTATTTAAAAAATATTGCACACATATATTGATTACATTTATTTTTTAAACCATCCATTTTTTAAAATTTTTAGTTTGAAATTCTTTCTCCCTCCAGTCACTCTCCCATCTATTAAAATGGCAAGCAATAATATATGATTGTGCATCTCCTAGTTCCATACCCTTTCTTTCTTCCTTCCTTCCATCCTTTCCTTCCTTCCTTCCTTCCTTCCTCCCTCCCTCCCTCCCTTTCTTTCTTTCTTTCATAATGGAGTTAAATAAATTGCCCAGGGTCACACAGCTAGTAAGTATCTAACTTCACATTTGAACTCAGGTCCTCCTATTCCAGAACTGGTACTCTGTCCCCTGCAACACCTAGCTGCCCCTTTCTATGACTTTTCACTGGATAGTCCCCATGCCTGTGATGCTTTGCCCATTTGCTTCCTTAATTTTTGGCTTACCTGGATTCCTACAAAACTGAGTTCAAATCCCACCTTCTGAAAGAATCCTTTCTCAGCACTCTCTCCGTTCCTCTTCCCTCTGAGATTACCTTGCATCTGCCTTGTATATATCTTGTACATGCATCATTACTTTTACATGCAGCTTTCCCTTAGAATGTGAGATCCTTTATGGCAAGAACAGTGCTTTGGCCTCTCTTTGTATCTCCAGGGGTTAGCACAGTGTCTGGCATATAATAAGCTCTTACTAAGTGCTTATTGACCGACTCCTGACTGACTGATAAAGGCAATAACTTTACTCTTCCATCATCAACTTTCTATCATATTTCCTGCAGTAGTTATTCTAAACCTTTTTTTCTTTCTTTAAACCTCCCTCTTGCCCCAGAATATCCCTATCATTTCTTTTTTAAAATTTATTTTATTTTCAATTCACATAACAAAACAACCCTCTCCACAACACAGTACAATAAAAACATGATTGCCCAAGAAACTATAAACCTACCATGTACAACCTGCTATTCCTTCTAAATATATAACAAGGTTATCATGGAAATTTCCTTTTTCTTTCTTTTCTTCCCTTCTCACCCTAGAGATGGCTACCATTAGACACGAAAAGGCATGTGCATGTGTATATATGTATGGATATATATATATATATATATACACACACATACATGCTGATATACATATATACCTGCAGATATACATATACACATATATATGTAAAATATTCTATACATACAATTCTTTTTCTGTATGCAGATAATGTCTTTCTTCATATGTCCTTTATTTTTGATTTGTGTATTTATAATAGCCAAAATAACTTAATCACTCAAAGTCATTGTTAAAAATATTGCTGCTATCATATACAATCTTCTCTTGGTTCTGGTCACTTCACTTTTCATCATTTTGTGCAAATCTTTCCATGCCCACTCATCAGAGAATCTTGCCTAATATTGTATTAAATAAATGGAAATCATTCCTGGGAGCTCTTTAATCTGCCCCAGTCTACATCTCCAACCCCTTGATATCATTGACTGTTCTCTCCAATCTCTCATGAAGAAGTAGCCTTTCTTCTGACTGAGGTTCTCCCACGTGTAACCCTTCCTGTCTTTTCCAAAATTTTCTACCCCTAATTATCACTTTTTTCTTTCTAATTCTCAATCACTCCCTCTCTCCTTCATACAAAAATCCCAACTCTTCTTAATCTGAAAACTACCTTCATTTTACCTTATTACCCCCTCAGGCAATCATTCTAAATCACTCCTCCCATTCATTGCCAAACTCCAAGACAGCGAAGTTACCTACTCTTACTACACGGAATCAGGAAGACTCATCTTCCTAAGTTCAAATCTGGCTTCAGACATTTACTAGCTGTGTAACCCTGGCTAAGTCATTCAACCCTGTTTGCCCCATTTTTCTCATCCATAAAATGAGCTGGAGAAGGAAATTACAAACCACTCTAGTATCTTGGGCAAGAAAATCCCAAGTGGGGTCATGAAAAGTTGGATAGGACTGAACAGCAAACATTCTTACTGCCTAAACATCTTCCCTCCCTTCCCACATTTCCAACACTCACAGCCAGACTCATAATCTCATGTCTTATCTCACATTTAACAGCTTTCCTTGGTGCTCACTGTTCTTGACCTCTCTACAGCATTTGACACTATTGAGCACCCCTTCTTATCTCTTTACTTTTTATCTCCCAGTGACCAGCCCAGTACCTGGCACATAGATTTTGAATGAACGAATTATACTATAATTTTGCCCATTTTTTTCTCATCTTGTCCACAAAAATAGCATAAAATGTTTTCATTCTTCTGTCCTACCTGTTTAATACCGATATAAAAAAAAAAGATTAAGCCATTCCTGATGAAAATGTTCACTTTATATTATCTCTGTTATTTTTTGTCCTCATTAACGATCCCTTTGATTTAGAACAGTGGTGGGGAATCTGTGACCTTCTAAATCCTCAAGTGAGGCCCTTTGATTGAATTCAAACTTCACAGAAAAAAAATTTGGCCCTCAAGGGTCACATGTGGTCTCAAGACCACAGGTTCTCCACCCCCAACTAGAATAATGCTAGGAGTCAAAATCAAACGCATTGTCCTAAAATTTGCAGATGCTAGTCTCTTCTGTTTTGAAAGTCAGAACCCCATTTATTTTTCTCCTTTCCTAAAGCATCTTTCTCTTTTTTCTATGATCTTTCAAAAACCAGAACACCTGCCCATTCTTTCAATGCTCTGAGGCATAGTTAATCCATGCCTGGTGATTTGAATTTATCGAAAGAAACTAGGTATTCTCTATCTATATATCTTATGATTTACCTCCATTGGATTTCAATCCCTTGGCAGCCATTTTTATTCTATCTTTTTTGCTACAAAGATCATTCTTCTTGACAGAGAAAATAAAAGCCAAGTAAGGTTTGGGTAACTGACTTCATTCTGTCTTTGGTTATCATAATACCATCTGTCCTAAGCAGTGAAGAATCCTGAGGTCTGATTTACTGTGGTGGTGAAAATGTACAAGCCTCCTCACTCCCTCCTCCTTCCATAAGTGGGGAGATTCCTACTTGGTGGGAAAATTGGATCACATGACCTCTGAGATCCCCTTTCAACACTGGGCATCCATGATTCTACAAAGTGATTGAGGGTATCTTACTTACAGTTTTCCCCAATATAGCTAATAAACTCATTTCTTGGACTGTGGGATCATCTTTAGCATTGAGAATTTGGTGGCAAAATTTTTTCATTCATTAGATGAATTTAATTTCTACACTGGTTACTTCATGTGTGAATTATTTTTGGACCTGACCTTTGATTTCATCAGCATTTGAAACCTCTTTCAGAAGAAATTCTTTCTACAAATACTTATCAGAAACTGTTCTTAAATTTACAGTTTTAAATAATTGCATAGAGCGTTAAGCCTTTTGGGGGAGGGAGAGTTGAGGAGGGAAATCTTTTGTTTCAAAACAACATACATAAATAATAATTACAAAATAACTAAATCATTTGCTCTTTCATCCAAATGGCACCTTTTAAGTCCCATTCATGATCAATGGTGAGGCTGCTGCTTCTAATCTTTAGGCCTTTTTCCTAATGCTGTATTTTGTAATAACTGGTAGTTGACAAGTGAAGTGTTTATTTCATTGTCTTGGCTGGGTAGAACACTGATTCTTTACTGACCCTTAATTTATTTCCCCAGTCAAGACAAAAGGCACTAGCTAGAGATGCTGAAATAAATACTACTTCATTTTGATTAATTCCATTTTCTCCCCAAAGGGAACAATTTATATACAGAAAGCTATAATGGAGCTGGCTTCATTGTAGGGGGGAAAGCTATTTCTTTGACAAATCTAGTGCTTACTCTTAGCTCCAAATAGGGTGTCTCTAGAAGCATAAAATGTTTTCTAAGTGCTGAGTTCTTGGGGGTTTGTTTTCACTTAATAGGAGTTGCAGTCTGTTAACTAAGGGATCCTTGATATTGTATCCACAATCCACGATTTCTCCTCTTAGGGCTCTATCTGGAAGTCTTCCCCTTTCTAAGGCTTTGTACTTGGCTGGCATTCAGTTATCATTCATGGAAGTTTAGAGAATGATATATTATTGACCAAATGCATATGTGCTCTTATCCACCTTATTTTTTCTGCCCTCATTTATTTTAATTCATTTTATATTATGATTTTAGTACATTTCTTTTCTCCCCTCTTAAACTATATGCTCTTTGAGAGCAGGAACAGTGTCTTATTTAACTTTTTATCTCCCTTAGTGTCTAGAGCAGTGCTCAGAATAGTTTTTCTTTTTAAGCTAAATCATCTGATTTTATTGGCATAGGAAACTCTTGATGAAGAAATCCCTCTTCCAGTACAGATAAGCACCTTTTCTGTAGACTTACAAAAGTGCCTAGGATTTAGAAAGTTACTTATCCCTACATACTAGAGTCAGTTTTTCCCATAGGGCAGAACATGAACTCAGGCCATTTTGAATTTGAGGTCAGCTCTTTATCCATTATAATACACTGTCTCTCTCACATTATAGGTATTTAATAAGTAAGTGGAAGGGAAGAGAGAATGAAGACCTTTATTATAGAAATGTCATAGAAGGAAGTCTGGAAATGGAATATGATGAAATGAAATATGAAATAATGGGTTCCTTGAGAGTAGTTCAACAGAGGTTGTATGTTATAGAAAGAATTGCAACATGAAGGAAAATATTGGATTGGGGACCTCCAAGACTTTTTACTCTAGATGTCTGTGACACTCAGAGCAGCTATGTGGTGCAGTGGATAGAGCTCTGGACCTGGAGATAGGTAGTATCATCTTCCTGAGCAGAGCTTGCCTCAGACACTTATTAATAATGCAGCCCTGGGCAAGTCACTTAACCCTAATTGCTTCAGTTTCCTCTGTAAAATGAGCTGGAGAAAGAAATGGCAAAGCACTCTAGTATCTCTGCCAAGACAACCCCAAATGGGGTCATGAAGCGTTGGACACAACTGAAAATGACTGAAAAGGTGTCTGTGATCCTATAAACTAACTCTTTGACCTGGGGCAATTCGCTCAACCTCAGTTCACAGCAAAAGTGGCCAATGAATCTCTCTACAACTGAGGAAATAGCTTCCTGGGGACTAACGAGCACACTCGACTGCCAAGGACTCTATCAATGTGAATATTTCCCTGGGGAATATGGTGGGGAAAAAGAATGGGAATAGCCATACTTTTATTATTGAAAGGAGCCAGAGATGTCAAATGGAAATCCAAATAATATAAACAATGTCATAGAAAATCAAACATGCTTTGTAACCCTGTAGCATCCTAATAAATACCAGTTTAGGACTTCTAAAATGATTAAAATAGACTCAAAGTTAGAGAGGAACTTAGAGGCCCTTTAGTCCAATCCCCTCCTTTTGTAGATAATGAAAATAAGACTTGCCCAAAGTCAGATAAGTAGTAAGTGAAATACCAATCCAAGGTTCCTGAATCCATATCCTTCCCAGTATGCCACACTGCCTCATTTGGACAACCTACCTTTAATTTTCACTATATCACTCACTAGCAGTGTGACCTGGAACAAGTCCCTTCACCTCTTTGGGCCTCAATTTACTCTTCTATAAAATGAAGGGATTTCTATTTAATTTTTCAGCTGTGTCAGACTCTTCATGACTCCATTTGGGGCTTTCTTGGCAAAGATACTGGAATGATGTTGCCATTTCTTCCTCCAGTTCATTTGACAGCTGAGGAAACTGAGCCAAATAAGGTTAAGTGATTTGCCCAGGTCATACAGTTATTAAGTGCCTGAGACAAGATTTAAATTCAGGTCTTTATACCAGGGCCAGTCTACTACACTATATAGCTGCCCACAGTTTCTATGGTCTCTTTCAATTCTAAAAGTTCTATCACCTTCCTATTTCTAGTTGAAAGTATACTTTCTGTTTCTGAGAGACAGAGAGACAGAGACCCAGAGAGACAGAATGAGAGACAGAAAGAAGAAAATATTTCATGAGAAAGGTTGAACAAATCTGTCATCTTAGAAAAGGGAAAAAATAATCCTTTCATTACATGTAGTTTTGTATCAGAATTATTACAGTTTTCTCTGAAGTGGTTTACTAGTCTTTAATTATGTCCTGATGTGTATCCCTTCCCTCTTTTCTCCCCAGTGAACCAGAGTAATGATGCTTATATGGCATGGCTTATGTTAAGATGAATGCTGCGGGATCCTCAGTCTCTTGAGTCTTGATGAAATTCTCTCTCAGTACTCTTTCAGCACTCTCTTCAAGTGACAGCTCATCAAATAATAGAAGAAAGATATTTGATGACAGTCATCTTTTCAGCCATTTAAGGTATCTACCGGATCTTTCAAGATACTCTTACAGAATGAAAGCAGGCATCTCAATATCAAAAAATCATTGCTCCAGCTCCAAAGCAGACCTCACCTTAGGCAAAGTCATGGTGTCATTGAAGATTTGGTTTTATTATTCAAGTCTTCCCCTTTTTTGAAACCATGATAAGGCTGCCAGTTATCTTTACAACACTTCCCAGAACTTTGATCTCCAACTGCCCGATCAGAATATCTCACCTAGGTCTGACCCCTTCAGACAGTAAAAAAAAAAAAAGCTCTGAGCTATCTTATTGTGTTTTTTTAAAAAAATCATTTTATTATAAGCATCAGCAAATAAGAACATATTAATATAGCAAAAAGAAGAAAAAGAGGATAGTATAAAAACTGTGAACTTTATTTACTTATACTTTTTAAAATAAAATTATTATGAACTTAACAAATATTAACATTTTGGTAGTGAAAGAATAGAAAAGAAGATTATGTATGGAACTACAAGCTTCATTTCTTTAGTTTTTTAAAATTTATATTAAATTTAACATAGTAATAAAATTGTTCTATTTGTCTATGTCTCTCCTACTTCCTTCTTCCCTCTTTCTTTTCTTCCCTCTTTCCTGTACCTAGCACATAGTAAATACTTTCTACTTTCCTTCCTTCTGTCCCTCTCTACTTCCTTGCCCTCTTCCCGTCTTCCTTTCTTTCCTCTTCTTTTTCTGGAAAGTGATGGTATAAAATTCATTGTTTTGATTTGAAACATTAAAAATTTAGAAAGTTAGAAAAGATCATAAAGGTCAATGATGGCCCAGAATGCTGAAGCAACCTAGCCCAAGTTGTATAGATGGTTATGTAGCAGAGCCCAGATTCAAGCCAGGTCTCTGATACGATATTCATTACCCATTCTGCTACATCACTATATCACTTCATATTTTATATCTAATGGAAAGCAGAATACAATATCCCCTTCTCTTCCTCACCCATTCTGCCAAGAACCTAGGCAACTAGCCTTTGACTCCCTTAAGACTTGGGAATAGATGTGAAAGCCCTACCACCACGCTTCACCAAAAGAAGGCAAGGAAGCAATCCTAGGCATTGATCAGCAAAGTGTCTTGGAGATTACCAACCTCAAAATCACCATCTACCTCCACTGACTCTGACTTCAATGTGTTTTACTTTAAAAAAAAAATCTCTTTCTCAGTCTGATTAATATTCCATTAGGATATATTCGACTTTAGACTTTCCTAATTATGCTCCTTGCTTTGACACTCAGTTTCATTGTATTACCTGCAATTAATCTAACTTCTTCTTGCATTACCAATAGATGACTCCTCCAAGTTTTTAGCACTAATCCCAACAGTGTCTACCATATCTCCAATGATCTGTTCTTCTCTTTTTCAGTTATGCCTGACTCTTCATGATGCCATTTGGGGCTTTCTGGGCAAAAGATACTGAAGTGGTTCTCCATTTGCTTCTCTGTCTCATTTTACATATGAGAAAACTGAGTCAAATAGGGTTAAATGATTTGCCCTGAGTCACATAGCTAGTGTATCTGAGGTCAAATTTGAACTCAGGTCTTCCTGACTCCAGGTCCAATAGCTCACCTAGCTATTCATATAATCTACTTTAATTGAATTCATTAGACCTGGTTCTTTCAGGATTTGGCTGCCCTCTGCAGATCTCCAAACTGACTGCTAGCCAACTTGAACCTCTTACAGCCCATTAACCCCAGTAAGGCTCTGACATACATCCACTTTCAGGCAGGGAATCTAAGTCACAAAGCAGTGAAGTGGATAAAAAAAAGTACCAAGTCAAGTTAGGTTAACAATCATTTACTAGTGCCTACTATGTGCCAGGCATTGTACCAAACGCTATGGACAACAGAATATCAATAGAAGGACAATAGAAAGTCAAAAAGAAAATACCACCACCATCACAACAACTACAGAAAAAGCCAGAACCTTCTCTCCAGGAGCTCACATCACAAGAGGGAAGGGGTATTCACATTTTTAGTGGATGCTTACTGTTGTTTACATTAAATAAATCTATAAACATCTATTAAGTACCTAGTCTGTGCCATGCACTGTACTAAGTACTGGGTATCCAAAGGAGCAGAAGGCAGTCCCTGCCCTCAAGAAACTTACAACTAAAAGTACACTTATGCTGAACATTTGTCAGTCTATTGTACTATTTGCTCACAATATGGTCTATTGGGCTGTTTGAGAAGTGTGATCTCTAAAACATTAAATATACTTAGAGAATCCCAGAAGATACTGATGTCTTCAGTAAAAAAGAAAAATATTAGATCTACTAAAAATTATCTTCTTGCTTGCAATTTAATTCATTTATCATTTATTAGGATCTTCTATTTCTCATCAAAATGAAAGCCCAGAGTTACTAAATATGAGAAGTTATAATTACATGATCAATATCTACATTTCTGTCTGGGAAAATGGGAACAGAGAGGTCAAGAACCTGGTAGGATGAGGAGATAGTCATTCAATTTGTCTCTTGTTCATCTTTGTTATGTGACCCACCCCATACTTCACACAATAAAATTGTCTCTAGTATATCTGTCATTCCTGGTCTTCTGCAGCAGACAAATTCTTCATCTGTCATTCAATCAGACAGAAAGATTCTACACAATGTTTTTTTTTTCATTGCAGTTACAAGCTTCTGTGCATCATACTTTATAGTGGACCAGTAATCTGGTGTGTAAATTACTGTAGGCAATTCTGTGGAATTGACATTTCTAACTTTATCTTCCTATGGGTACTTACTCCATAGTCAACTACCACTGTACGGATAGGCTAAAACCAATCAAATCCCTCTTGCCTCCCTTGGTATTCTCTCTGCCCCAGTCTGATATCCTGCTGAAACGGTTGCCAGAATTGAAACATCTTTGAATAGCTTCTTAATTTCGTAGCAGTCTTCAGGTACTTTCCCACATTGAGTAATAAACACATTTCTAAACAGATCAACATAGAACTCTGTAGCTTTTCTTAAGAGTTTGGAGACGGAATTTGTAAACCAAATTTTCTATTAGAGATTCTAATAACACACATTTTCTCTAAAATTTTTACTTCACCTAAGTCATTAATTCTTTTTTAATAAAGGTTACATCTCTGTGTTTCCACAAGCAAATTTGAGTTTCACAGGTCGTGAATTATTGCAAAGTACCCTTATAGTTAATACTATCAAAGATTGACAACTATATTTAATTCATAGGGTCTTACTTTATTTTGGGGGGGTGAAAGAGAAAAATCTATAAGCAGACCTCTGAACTATGATTTTGGAAATTGTAATTCATAGAATCGTACATATCAGGGCTGAAAGGGACCTTTAAGATCAACTAATTTAATCCTTTCCTTTTCTATATTAGTAACCTGAGACAAAAAAGAGAGACTTACTAACATAGGGTGGATGATACATGAAAGAGTCAAGACTAGTCCTTCCTAATCCATTTTTGTTTTGAGTAACCCTGAGATCAAAGCATGTTAAAAATCAAGACCTGGTTTGGTACTTGATTCTTTAACCCACAAACCTACACCAACCAAAATGTTGAAAAACACACATATAAACAGGCACAAACAGACATAATCCTTTCCCAGCACTGGACATGCAGGGATGAACTCAGAGATCACACTTCTCAAACAGCCCATTAGAAATCATTTCATTCCAGTGGATTACTGGTTGGTAGGACTTTCATTCATTTATAATTCAGGGCTGCATTCTCTTTACACTAGGTTGACTTGAAACTCTCCTTAGAATTCCATCATTGCCTCAGGCTTCCAACTAGTTCAAACATCTCTCCTTACACGTGTGACCACCAATTGGGTGAGAAGCTTTTTTTATTAATAAGAAATTACCCCCTTTTGAAAGGCCAAGGCCCTCTACCCCTCCCCATTCACATCCCTTTCCACCTCTGCCAAGCTCCCTTTAAACTTTAGTCTACAGGGGTGGAAAATGAGTGTTTTATCCACTAATAGATTCACTCAGCCCCTGTCCCTTCAGGCCAATTGCTTCAGAAAACATTGTGTAGGCTGGAGAGTGTATGTTTGCAGCCAGAAGGCAAAATAAATAAACATGCACTTGAATCAGAAAAGAAACTGTAGATTTTTTTCTCCCCCTTTCCCTAATCACTGTTTGGTTATTCCACCTACAAATCTCTGCTGAGCTAGAGACGAGCTTCAGAAGTGACAGCTCCTCTCTCACTACCTCTTTTTTCCCTGCTTATTCTTCTTGCCTTTCATTCTCTAAGGTAATCTCAATGCCATTACTAATGCCATCCCAATTGCTAGTCGTCCCCCTCCCCCTCCTACCTCCCACTCAAAAGAACAGTTTGAAAAATCTATTTGAATGAAATGGCTTGATTACAACAGAGAGACAATTGGTTGAATAAAGTCAATTATCTTTCTGGTGACAGGTGCCCACTTTGAAGTCTGGGCACCAGCTGACATAATCACTGACTCTGACATTTCCAGGCTGTTATTAAAAAGAAGGAAAATAATGGAGTCCAGTAACTGGATTTTACTGTCTTTGTATTTTGAAATTTTTTGTAAGGGATTTTGAGTTTGAGCAGGTTGGTGGCAGGGCAGATGTTGGTAGTGCTGCAGAAAGGTGATTAGCAGCTGTTTGGTTCATTACTGTCCCACTAGCTAGCACAACCATACATGAGGAACGCACATACCACCAGACCAATCAAAGGTAGGAAACAGTTCAGTGCCAACTGACTGAGAAACTAGAAGGTAAATCAGGTAGGGTAATTAATTCAAAGTGAAAAAAGGAACAAGAATCTACTTTTATCTTGAAGAGAATTGGCTTTCCCAATCTTGAGTGAATTCAAAACTAAATATTTAGTAACCAGAGTGAGTGTAATGACTTAGATAATGAGTTTTCATTCAGTGTAAATCCTAGAAACAAGAAGAGAAATATCCATTTTTCTCCTTCCTCAGATAGCCGTTTCTCTTCCCCTCGAATCATTTACCCTTCATTAATTTTACTCAGGAGGAAATCTCCACGGTCCAGTCCTCCCTTCCTTTGTCTGCCACCTTTTCTTCTGTTCATATCCATACATGTACTCTATCCCTAAAAGATTTAGAACAGTTATGATGGCTTCAAGGAGCAAAGAACAGTCAAAAAATATGGTTGGTGGACTTTTGAGCTGCTAGCAATAATATGGACCATGGGAGGGGGGAGATAGTTTCTTTTGAGAAATGAAATTATCATTGAATCTGAAGTGCAAGAGATCTTAGAAACCATCTAGTTCTATCCCCACCTAAGGTCCTCTCTACAACATTCCTGATAAGTGGTCATCGAGCCTCTACCTGAACACAAGAGTAGACAGTTAACCCACTCAAGAAGCAGCCATTGTTGGATAGTTTGAATTTTCAATAAGGTCTATCCTTATATCTCTAGGTAAAATCTCTGTTACTTCCACTTTTTGACTCACCTCCTAATGCCAGTGACACCATAGTTCAACCAGTCTGCCATATTTTAATTTTTAGTGTTATCTTTGTTAGTGTTACCTTACTGTTTCAGGTCTATATTCCAATCAATAAACCAACCAATCAATCAGCAAACATACATTAATCCCCCACAATGTGCTAGGTACAACCTGCACACAACACTCATCTCTCCTCTCTTTACCCCTACCACTACGGTACTTGCCCTAATAATCACCTAGGAGACTACTGCAATAACTTCCTAATAGATCTCTCCAATATCTGCTCACTACAATCTATTCTTTCTATAATTGTCTAACTAAATTTTCCATTTGAATTTATTCAGATTCTACTCAAAAATCTTTCGTTGTTTCCTATTACCTATTGAAGAAGTTCGTACTATATTGTCCATTATTCAAAACCCTTCCCAATTGGATGCTGTTTAAATTTTCCAGCTTGAGCTCCACATCGCCCTACTTCCTGCACATTTTTATGAGCGAGCCAACCAAGCAGGAAGACTCTCTGATTTCTGAGCACATTTTCTTACCTCCATATGATTGTTTCTGCCAATCCTGTACCTGTAATGCCTTCCCTTCTTTGCTGCTGAATTTCCATCATCCTCTAAAATCCAACTGAAATGCAATCTCCTTCATGAAGTCTTCCCTTACAGTGTTAATTGGTGAAGTACTCCCACCTCACATTCCATTTAAAAATGGGGAGCAAACAGTAGCAGGTATGGTTACACATAAGCAACCCAAGAAATAGTTTAACCTCAAAGGAAGATGGAATTCTGAAAGTTCATGAAGAAGGACTACATTCCAGGGATGAGGGATGGCCCAAGCAGTGCACTGGGGAGGGAAATGCAATGTTGAGTTTACACAACAGCTTGCAAGTCAGGGAACCATAATACAGATACACTCCACTCTGAATCTCCTGCTCTGCCTGATTTTTTCAACTACACAGAACTGAGATGACCCTCCAAGTTAAAAGTATCACCTCTAAGTTTATCTCCATTTTGCTAATTCTAAGCTCCCTGAGAGGAACTGTCTTTCTCTTTACTACATGTATCCCCAACAATTAGCACAGGAGAGACACATAGTAGGTGCTTAATAAATGTTCATCAATGGGTTACAGGTGATTATTTTAAGTTTAAAAAGGTAGGTAAGAAACTGACTATAGGAAGTCTTAAATGTGAATGTAGGAGGTTTTATTTTATCTTAGAGGCAATATTTTTGAGCATAGAAGTGTCATGGACAGGCCTGGTTCTAAGGAATATATTTTGGCAACTGGGCAGAGGTTGGATTGGAGAGGGAAGAGACTATAATCAAATAGACCACTTAGGAGACAGATGAGAGCACAGATGAGGGATGGTCAAGGCCTAAAGAAGATGTTGTTTGTGTGAGTAAAGAGAAGGGAAAGAATTTAAGAAATTTCCAGAAAATAGAGTTGACAAGGTGTGGCAAACTAATAGGAATATAAAGGGAGAAGGAGAGGGAAGGGTCATAGATAACTCACATACTAATTTCTTTGTCTTTCAACTAGGTGCCACAGCAGATAAAGTGCTGGGCCTGGAGTTAGGAACACAGAGTTCAAATATGTCCTTAGCAAATGAGCTAAACTAGTTTGAGGGCAACCAATGGGAATCAAATCTGTCAGTGAGTTAGTGGAGTATCTACCCCAAGCATGTGGAAATTTCCCCTGGCAGGATGAGTGGATGAGAACAATTTGTTCCAATGGACATGAAGATGAAGTATATATATATATATATATATATATATATATATATATATATATATATATATATATATATATATATATA
>CM053769.1:561941235-561962315 GCA_028658325.1 Potorous gilbertii | reverse complement strand
GTGGAGCACTTGGAGGCTGGTTAGATATCAAAGATGCCAAGATAATCTACTGCATCCCGGGTCTTCACCAGTTGTCCTAACTTTTCTCTTACCACTGGATCTCAGTGGTTCTGGGGGAGAGAGAGAAGCAGACGACTTTGTGCAACTGCATCACTGGGATCCAGTTCACACACAGCTCAAGACATCACTCCCTGATGTCACTGGTCTTTTTTGAAAATGAAAGACATACAACAACTACCTTTCTTTAAATAGGACTACTATGCTTGTTGGGAAAGTGAAAGGGGAGAGTCACAGAGAGACAAATGTAGTCGCACTATATAGAAAAGCTTTCTAAGATCATAGGCTGAGAACAGTTCTCAGAGGTCATCCAATCCAACCTCCTCATTCTACAGATGAGAAACTCATTCCTAGAGAAGTGAAATTGCTTGCCCAAGATCACATAGATAGAAAATTTCCCAGACCTAGTTTGAATCAAGGTTCTCTGATTCCAAAGACATAGCTCTTTCTACCGTGCCTTGCTTCATCCTAATTAACCTATCTAAAAATGGAAGGGGCTACTGGTTCAATATATAAATGGGTCCCCCATAACTGAATACTGGTGGTCTCATGTTTCAGAGGTGGATGACTACTTCTCAGGGATTTTGCATAGATTGGACTAGAGGTTATTCTGAGATTCCTCCCAACTTTGAAATTTTGCTATTAAAACAGATGCAAAGTTAGAGTTTGAGTGGATATTAACTAGAATTTCAGTTCATATTTTCATCACAGAGATATAAATGAGCCATGGCATGTGATTATACAAATAGTTTTTGTGAGATTCCTCTGTTCTTTGCCACCATACATTTTCAATTTGAAAAGATAGCTTAGAGATAAGATACTAGATCAAGATGAAAAACATAGCTTTATTGTAAGATCTTTAACTTTCTAGGTAAGACTTTATCTCTTTATGCCTTAGTTTTTCCTTCATTTATTATGTACATACACACATACATTTTATATACAGATATATATATATATATATATATATATATATATATGTAGGTATATATATGGTTTATGTAATTAAAACATACAAATGTTGGACTTCGGAGGGAAAGCTTTGATCTAGACTTGTGATTTCATCACCATTGGAGACCCCTTAGAATGCAATGTCCCTCCATGTAAACTATTAGTTTTTCTGTAAATTAGCATGTTAGGAGGCTTCAAACGTCTCCTGGGGACACTAAAAAGTTTTGGGTTTTTTTTCTTTAATTTTTGGATTTTTGCAGTATCCTGCTGGTGAGTCTGCCTGCCTCAAGTCTTTCCCCACTCCAGTCCAACCTCCATTCAGCCACTAAAGTGATTTTCCTAAAACACAGGGCCTGATCATGTCAACACCACCCCCTACCTAATAAACTCCACTGGCTTCCTATTGCCTCCCGGAACAAACACAAAATGCTCTGTTCAGTATTCAAAGTCTTTTATAACCCAGGCCTCTCCTTCCTTTTCAGTCTTATTATACTTATTCCCTGACAGGTACTCTTCAATCCAGTTACACTGGCCTTCTGGCTGTTCCAGGAACACAACACTCCATAACTGGGCTCTGGGCTGTCTTTCTTGCCTCGAACACTCTTCCTCCTCCACTCTGCCTGCTAACCTCCTTAACTTTTTTTTAAGTCCCAACTAAAATCCCACCTTCCACAGGAAGCCTTTCCCAGCTCTTCTTAATTCCAGTGTCTTTTCTCTGTTAATTATTTTCTACTCATCCTGTGTATATGTGTGTATGTATGTATGTATATGTATATATATACATATATATATATGTAAGTATGTATCTGCATACTGTCTCCTCCATTACATTGTAAGCTCCTTGAGGGCAAGAGCTATCTTTTGCCTTTCTCTGAGCACAGTGCCTGTCACATAGCAGATGCTTAGAAAATGTTGATTGATTGATTGACTTCACCATCACCAACTTCAGCATAGGGATTCCCTCCGCTGATCCACACTAGTTTTGGAAAGTTGCCCAGAGCACTGAAAGGTAAAAGAACTTGCCCAGGGTCATACATTCACTGTGTCAGAAAAGTAAGACTTGAAATTGAGCCTCCCAGACTTCAAGGCAGGCTCTCTATCAATTGTACTGCACTGCTTCTCAATTTGGCACATGTTATATAATAAATGTTTATGGAAGACTAAATATTCTAATATAGAATTGAGATATAACAGACCTGCAGGCTGAACAGGAAAGATTTAGCCACATGTGTCTCAGAAGATTGAAACTAAGTATCTTGGAACTAAACTCTGACGATTCTTTCTTCTTTTTCTGTTGGTTGAAATTCCAAAGCTATTCTGTGGGTGTCTCATAGAGATTCAAAATAACAATGCATGAATGCTATCCTGGAAGTGATTATGTATGCATGGATGTGGAAAGGATTTATTCATTTAAGTCAACAATGATTGCCCTCCAAAGGTCTGCCATTTAGCGTGGATTCCATCACTATTAAATACAGATGCCTCACAGAGTGTGCTGCTGTGTGTCTGCATACTGATAATGTGATAGGGGATGAGAAATTCCCGTGGAAATTAATCACTTGTACTCTTTTCCTATGACAGGCATGAAGTTGATGACTCCATACCTGTTAGTATCAGGGTTACAGCACTTCAAATCAAGCAGTTCTGCATTTTGAAATGCAAAAAGAAGGTGAAATGAGGACTTCCCTATTGCCTGAAATTTAAAGTTTCCAAGTGGCAGATATCCTGGGGAGATGAAATCAAAAGATGGAAATTTACACTTAAAGAATCCAGTCTGTGTTTTATGGATATACATGTGTTCTCTTTGAAAACAGCTCTCTGAAACTGGTTCAGTTGTTTTCAGTCATATTTGTGACCCCATTTGGGGTTGTCTTGATAAAGATACTGTAGCAGCTTGCCAATTCCTTTTCTTGCTCATTTTACAGAAGAGGAAACTGAGACAAACAGGGTTAAAGAAAGCTGCTGAGAGTCACATGGCTAGTAAATGTCTGAGGCCAAGATTTGAACTCAGGAAGAGGAGTCTTCCTGACTCCAGGCCCACAAGCTTTACCTAGCTGCCCAACCACCCAGAACAGCACTTTGGAAAACTTGGTTTCCTCTCTCTAAATTAGAATCCCAACTTCACAGAACAAATCCCCTAAATAAAAGGATTTATTATATAAAACTTAGTCAAAAGGCCACACACAAGGAACTAGAAGACTACATGTGGCCTCAAGGACATAGGTTCCTCACTCCTGCATGGATCTCTTCATCCACAAGATGAGGGGGTTGGACTGCATGGTCTCCCCTTAAACTCTAAATCCCATATTCTTTACATCATACAAAAGTTTGGATAAAATTCGTTATCATAATAGTTAATATTTTCATAGTGCTTTAAAAGTTTACAAAGAATTTTGCATGTATTGTCATTTGATCCTCACAATAAAAAAGGGTAGGAAGGTGCTATTATCTCCATTTTACAAAAGAGGATACTGAGATTGAGAAAGTTTGAATGCCTCAGATTCACAGATAAGTGTTTCAATCAGGATTCAATTGATCTTCCTGTGTTCCAATCTACTATTCTATTCACTACCTCATCTAGTTGCCTCAAATAAGTTTTTAAGATCTCCAAATGTTTATACTTCTTCCTTATTTTAGGGGCCTATAAGGGTGGGTTGGTAATTGCTCAACAACGAGACTTGATGGGAGGAGGGTGAGTGGATCAGTAAGCACCCCAGCATACACAGGAGAGTCTGTTGCACAGGTTCTTAGATCTGCTTTTCTGAAAAGAAAGCAACTTTTGGGTGGGCCAACAATCTTTTCTAATTATATTTACCAACAGAGGAAATATAAGCAGAGAAATAAAGACCAACAGACAGGGCTTCCAACTGTCTGACCATGAGCAATACATACTTCACAGATCAACAAATAGATCCAACTGTCTGACTATTATATATATATATACATAGTTACCAGAGAGAGAAGTACCAACATCTGGGTTTTCAAAGTCAGGGGTCTCCTTAGTGTCTACTCAGAGTCTTCTCTGGGCAAATACTTCCAATGAGTAAACCCCAACGTAAAATCTCACTTCAGAGTATATATGCACTTTCTAGAGTCAGAGGGCATCACAACCCTTGCAAACCAGTGCCTTATTAGAAATTAACAAAAGGTATGGGCCCTCCTACAAAACAAATCTTTCCTAACCAAGCTATCCTTGATAGGCAGGCTCATTACTGGGTAGGGAGGATCTTTAATTCTTTAGAAATTAACAAAAGGTATGGGTCTTCAACAACACAACCTCCACTAATCAAGTTCCCCTTAATGGGCTCCACCTGAAGCCCATTAATGAGCAAGGAAGATCTTTAATTTTACATTAACATTACAAAGGGAATGTATATACAACATACTTTTAAGTTTAATATGCATTGTTAACATTTTCTCCATCTCTTTTTAACTTCTTGACAATCAAAAAATCTCTCATTTCAATGTAATGTTCACAGGGCAGCTAGATGGCACAGTAGATAGAGCACTGGGCTTGCAATCAGGAAGACTCATATTTATGAGTTTGAATCTGGCTTCAGACACTTATTTGTTATATGACCATAGGCAAGTCACTTAAAACTATTTGCCTTAATTCCTCAACTGTAAAATGAGCTGAAGAAATGGCAAACTATCCTAGTACATTTACCAAGAAAATCCCAAATGAGGTCATGAAGAGTCAGACATGACTGAAATGATTTAACAACCAAAAAGTTCGCACTGACAAGTTGATGATCACTCTTAAAAGCCTACAGGATCTGACTGCAGCACATTCCTGCCTTGATTTAGAGTTTCATTGATTATCTAGGCTTAAGAAAGTGATGGAGAAAATGTTAACAGTGAATATTTAACTAAAAGAATATCATGCATTTTCACAGAACATTGAATCAAGCCCCGATCTATAGCATGCACCTATTTCAGATGTGTAAAATGTTCATGATGAAAATTTAACATGGTGAAAATTTAACTATCCACTCTCCCAAATCAACCTGAGTTTGAACCAGCATACTCTTGTTTGTAAACAAGCACATCATTCCACGTAGCTGCTTGACCTCTTCTACAATGTCTTCTCCAGGAGATATGATAGTGTCCAATGACTAACTTTATGAATAGTATAGAACTTGAGCTTACAAACAAGATGTGTCTTCCTCAAAACTTCCTTGGAGTTTACAAATTATTTCAATGATGCCCAAAATATTTGAGGAACTGTCCTTTTGGAACTACATCTGAGGCTTGTTGTACATGTTTTAAAAACATCTTTCATGCTGGAAAATCTAGCTATTCAAAGTGGATTTGATTTTTTGGAACCACCAAAATTGACTTGGAAAAATAGTCTGATGAATAAGGTAGATGATCAAATCAAATAATGACATTTTAAAATTTTTAGTCAAAAATAAGATACAACAATCATGTAATGAGAGTTATTTTCTTGTATATATTTTCATGCTCCACAGAGCAGATCTGAGAGAAATTTCCAGAAAAGGAGTGCCAATAATCAACCAGTCAACAAGTATTTATTGTATCTGCTATGTGACAGGTACCATGGGAGGTGAATAAAATTGCATTTGTCCTTGGTTGTTGAAGAAGACCAGGCCATCAGAGAAATGATGACGTGACTTGTTCTTGACTTTGTTTTGAGTCACCATCTCCCCCAGAGCCATCTGAATCCAGAGACCTGATATTCCTCAGGATGACTGGAGATGACCCAGAATGCACTGGAGACCTTGGCCCCTTTGGGTCAAGGTCTTTCCAGACAGTCACTTAGGGTGAGGCAACACCCATTCATGGAATAGACTTGTTTTAAAAGTAGCCAGGGCATGACCCCTGTAATGAAGTCAAGAAAAGAAAGACATCAGGCTGGGTCAGAAACAGCAGCGGTTACTATTGATAATCACTCTGAAGCTAGGAGGGTCCAGAGGAGCCCTCAGGCAGGGCCCCAATGGAGTCCCAGTTTCAGAATGCAGTAGTTTTAAGGTTTTGGGAGAGGACAGGATAGGGGACAGAGAGGAGAGGGAAGGGGAGGGGAGGGGAAGGAAAGTGAGGGGAAGGGAGGGGAGAAGAGGGGAGGAGAGGAGAGAATAATCTCTGTAACAATAAAGAGCCAAGAAATATATATTAAAAATTACACTGATTTAATATAGTCATAATAAATACATATAGACATACATGTTACATACAGTTTCTTAAATACAAGGTAACATTGGAGGATATAAGGTATCACTGGCTGTTGGGAAAGATCAGGAAGTGCTTCATGCAGAAGATGGTTTCTGAGCTACATATTATAGGGAAAGGGTTCTATTAGATGGAGCTAAGGAAGGGATACAATTTAGACGTGAGGGAGAGCCAGTGCATAGGTATGTCAGTGGGAGATGGAGTGCCAGTTTGGCTGGATAGCACAGTGTTGGGGGGAGGGGGTTGAAGTAATGTCCAATGATGCTGGAATAGTACATTAAGGCTTTTAAAACTAAATAGAGAAGTTAATATTTTATTCTAGAGGTAATAGAAATCTGACACTCAAGTTAGTTAAATGTGGGAGTCATGTGGTCATATTTGTGCTTAAAGAAAATTCATTTGGTGGCAGTGGGTCAAATGGACTGGAATAGTGAGAAACTTGAGGAACAGACCAATTAGGATCCTGTTGCAATAATCCAGGGGAGAGGTGAGAAGGGCTTGGCCCAAGTGGTAGCTCTGTGAGTGGTGAGAAGAGGTCAGGTGCCAGAGATGTTTTAAAGATAGAAATGATAACATTTAGAACTGAGAAGATATGTGAGGTAAGGGAAAGTGAAGCGTCATGGACAATGCCAAGATAGAGAACTTGAGGCAATTTTTAGCAATAATAGGACTGCAAAAATAGGACTTTCCCCAGGGAAGTACTTTGAAAAGGACCAACATAAAAGTTCATTTCTTTTTAGTTATACTTCATCTGTATGGCAAACTCTTGGTAAAGGATGGCATGAATCTAATGACGGCAAGAAATAATATATTCATCTGAATACTTATGGTTCTTATCAAGAAGGCTTTAAATTTATAATTTAAGGGGATAGAGGAACTTGCCCTTATACAACCAATAAACAAGATACCACGGAACATAGTCAGGTATGACAAAAGAAGAATTGCAGTGGAAGTACCCAATATTTCAGAGGAGACAGTAATGAGGCAGAGGAGGAAGTAATAATTGTTGTTTTAGATTTGTTTATAAAATGGAGAGCAATCAAGTGAACCATTGATCTGAGAGATGTGACCCCACAAATAGCAATAACATTTGATGGGCTATGACACTGGTAATTTTGACTCATCAGTTGTATCCTTTTGGGTCACTCATTACTGGACTGTTCCATGGGAAAATGAGATTTAAGACAACAGATTAGAGAAAAGAGACAGTAGGGTAGAATGGTATAACACAAGTCATAATCCCAGCCAGGAAATTATCAGTATATGGGGGATCACAGTGGAGAGCAGATAGGTGAGTACCAAAGGAGAGAGAGGGAAAAATTACGGTGAGCGTGAGTTTATTACTGATTGCTTGCTGAGGAATAGATGATGAATTCTAGAAAAAGATCTTAAAACTGGAACAGGGTTAGATAGAATAATAATGTGGCAATTCAACTGTTTTGGCATCTGCTGAGAACCAAACAGCTGAAACATTAACAGCTGGAACATTCTTAGCTTGCCTTCATGTTAATTTCATCCTTCATAATTTGGAGGTAGAGACAATGGAAGGTGTTATTAATGGGTCTACTTCTGGGCAGTGGTTGCCTATCTAGATATAAGAGTTTGCTCTTGAGGAGAGAGTGAGGCTGGGGACTTTGCAGAGCCCTCCCTCACTTAAATCCAATTCACTTGAAAGTCATGGTGTCACCTTCCTGATGTCATGGTCCTCTTCAAGAACAAAGGACCAATAGCAACAGTCAACTGTAACCTCTCCAGCAGTCCCCACAATGACCACTGATTATAGACATGGTGGGAACTTTGGGGGTTAAATGATCACATCTTCTTAACAAAGATCATAGTAAATAAACAGAGTGAAATGTAAGGAAAAGTGAGACATGAATGCTAGAAATAGGAAAAAAAGAAAAAGGAGGAGAGGAGAAGAAGAAATATTTGTATAGTACTTTAAGGTTTGCAAAGTACTTTACAAATGTTATCTCATTTTCTCCTCACAACGACCCTGAAAGATGGGTACTACGTTTATGACCATTTTACAGATGAGGGTTGAGGCAGACAGAGGCCAAATGATTTTGCCAGGGTCACACAACTAGTAAACACCTGAGAATGGATTTGAACTGATGTGCGTCCTGCCTCTGGGTTCAGTGCCCTATCCATGAGGCCACCTTGCCAAATAGAGATGCTAAACCTGGAGTCAGGAAGACTGAGTTAAAATCCTATCTCAGATATTTACTATAGTACTTGGCAAGTCAGTTAAACTCTCAGCCTCAGTTTCCACAAATGTGAAAAGAGATATTAATAATATCTACCTCACAGGATTAATGTGAGAATCAAATGAGAAAACGTAAAAGACTTTGAATACCTTTAAAAGAATACAAATTATACCTGTTATTATCATTGATGAGCTAAGACCATAAGAAGGCACGCACAGAGCAAGCAAGGATGGATGACAGAGGATGGGCACATCAAGTGAACGAGTGATCTGAGAGCAGTCCTGTAGCAAAGCCAGGAATACTCATGCCCAGTTTGAAAACTTTTCCATCAGTGCTAAAGACAAGAAAAAGGACTTTTAAAGGCTCCATTGGCCTTTCACAGCTTAGAGGTATAGAATAAGAAAAAGCATAAGAAAAAGAAAGTTCAACTTCTTCTTTCAAGAGAAAGAACTACTTGACTCCTCATTTGTCTTTAGTCTGTACTACCAGCATACATGAGGTTCAAGCTGGGAAATAATTTGTATCCCCAGCATTTAACCTAATGCCTAGGGAACACTTAACAAATGTTTATTGAATATACTGAGTAAAATGAAAATGGTCAACAGGCATTTGAAGCCCAAAGTAAGTTAGAAGATGGCAATAGCATATTCACCTGTCCCTAGTGAATTCAAAAAGAATTTAGAAAGTTCAAAATGTTGAGATCCCTAAAGGCATCAGCAATTTTCCAGCAATTTAATTAGTAAGAATACTTAAATAAACTGAGAAATACCAGATGATATGTTGCCCTTCCTCTCCCTTTTCCTATGGTAGCCACCCCAGCAGTGACCAGTGTGCCAATGTCTCCATCTCCTGCAAGCACACCTCAGCTGAAGGTAGTATAATATTGTCACAATTTGGGACATTCACTCTAGGGACAAAATTCCTAGTTAAAACTCTGAGTTCAAGTCTCTGAGACTGTACAAACTATAGCCCAGCATACTAAAAGAATATTTACATATGAATGCTGAGCTACTAAGCTATTCAGCTAGTGTTAATTCCAATGCTTAGACTTATGAATGAATGCTTCAAAGGCACATACTTTGTTTATTTTGCTAGGTATCTAAATATCCTCCTTGAAACTTTTTCTATACTATTCATTTGCTTAACAAACCTTATTTTTCTTAGTGTTAACTTTGGTCTAGTCCCTGTCTGAATAATAAGATTCTGAATTAGTGAAATCAGAAGTAATGAGGCTTTTCTATATCACTACTCTGGCCCCTAAGTCTTCAAACTCTTTCTGCCAAAATGTAGATTTTCAACCAGGCATTTGATTACTAATTTGTAGTTTATAGAGAAGGTATTAAAAACTTGGTTAAATTTTCTAGGTCATTCATTTCTTTTTCTCTTCAATTCCTCTCCCTTATCTCACTGCCTTCTCAATTTCTATGAAACCAATAGCCTTGAAATTTATAAAACTTTTCACTCACAGAAATAAACTATAAAATAAACCTGCCAAAAGATCAATTGGAGGTGAATCTGATTTCTTTCCATTTCAAGATGTTGTGGTTAAAAACTCTCATCTGGGAAGTCTTTCCTGAAAATTCATTAGGTTTCATCTGGAGATCTCAATTGCTTTTTATTTCAGCAGAAATCTGAGAATGAAAATGTTCAAATGCAATTTTGGTTAAAATTCCACTTGATGAGTGTTAATTTAAGTCAATGTAATAATTTACAGAATTGAAAAGAAGAGGGGAAAATATATTAAAAAGGTAGTCAGGTGGGGCAAAAAATAGAATGCTGGGTCTACAGTCAGGAAGACCTGAAATCAAATCCAGCATCAGACACTTATGACTTGTGTGACCCTGGGTAAGTCACTTTGCCTCAGTTTCCTCAACTGTAAAATGGGAGTATGAACTACCTACCTCATAGGGCTGCTATGAGGATCAAGTAAGATATTTATAAAGTGTCTGGCATATTGTTTGCTTATGACTATCCCTTTCCCAAGATCTCTATGATGTTTAATCTTAGTGAGAGGGTAACATAGAGAGGAAGTAAGGGTAGAATGTTTGAGTATATTCTTTTGACAGTCAAATGAAAAAAACAAGTGCAATCTGCTGATGCCATGAAATTGTCAGGGAGATCTAACCAAACTGAATTAGTCTTTCAACAAATTACATTAGGCTATGTTCCAAAGTGATGGCACTTATTGATTTAGGTGTTTGAAAACCATGGGGTACATGAATGATTTTCTGTAAAATAAATACTTATGGGGGAAAAACAAAGTTAATATTTGGAAGTCTTTCTTATTCTTTTTTAACTATAAACAAGCTGTTCTCTCTTCTCTCAAAGGAGCTGTGTAAAATATAGTGCTGTGTCCCAGGGAGAATTAATAATGACATGGAGGTTCAAACTGCTACATTTTATTTCCAATAGAAATTATTTGAATTACAAGGACTCATGTTTTGTGGCAGGTGAGCGGAAAGAAGCTAGAAACCGATCTACTCTAGTGAAAAGAGATGTGAATTTAAAATTGTAGGCTCTGAGTTTAAATTCTGTAATGTATGTCCTTAGGCAACTTACTTAACTTCTAGGCTTCTGTTTCTTCCACTGTAAAAATGAGAGGAGTTGACCAGATGATCTCTGAAAACCATTACAGATCTATGGTCCTATGTTTTACCTACTTCCTCCAAATTGCTAATCTAGACTTGGGAATACCTAATGATACAAAGGAAACTTTCTCTTGGCATCTGGCTTAGTAGCCTGGGAAATATACCTTTCCTCAAAGAATTTCGGTGTTTCTGATCCCAACTGAAAAAAGGGATTGAGATATATCCCAATTCTCTTCTAAAGGCAATGATTTTTAATCTTAATAACTTTCTTTAATTCTATTTAATCAATGTGGTTTGAGAATTTCTAGAGAAAAAGAGTTACTTAAAGGAATGGTATTTATCCATCTACTCATTCAGTCAATAGTTATTGTTTTTATAAGGATGTTTTAAACTGAATATCAATTTTAAAATAGTTGATCACTGAGGATTAAAATAGACCTTACCACCTGGCACTGCAGCTTGCATTCAATACATATTGTTGATTTGATTTGATACAATTAATTTTCACATGGATCACAGATTCCAAATGAAGTACTAGATGCTTTCTCTTTCATATTAATTAGAACCAGACAGAAGAGTGAGCCAGTGGACTGAATGTAAGAAGTGAGTTTGCAATCTCCAGAGGATGGACTGAGGAGATAATAGGTCTTTTCCATCTCTAATTTCTATGACTCAAATAAGAGAGTTGTTACTGGTGCAAATGGGGTTACATTGACTCCCCACGGGCAGGGTAATTAGATACATAGGTCCCATTTCTAACAACAGAAAAACAGCATCTGACTCTCAGCACACCAGACAAGAAACAGGCTGCAAAACAAGTCTCTTTTGTTTGTCTCTGGACACTAGATTGAGAGATACATGTTTTATCTGGTCTCTACTTTTGCATCATATTACTTCATGATATCAATAGGTTTCTTGTTACAGACTTGGCCCCGCCATCATCAAACTGCAACTGTAAGCACCGTGTGCTTGAAAGAATATGGATTCTAAATCGCTGGCAGATGGCAATGTAAGCTCGATGGGAATTACTGTTTGTTCACATTGTAAATGTCATGTGTACCAGCTCTGGTACAAAGAGCCCTGTAGATCTTTGCCCTGTCTTTGTCAATGCTTCCTCTGCAATCTCTCTTGTATCCTTGCCTCTCCTCTCAATTCTAACAGCCCATGGTTCAGAACTTCATTACCTCTCACATGTACAGTTCTAATATTACCATGACTACATTCTCTGTTTCCAGTCACTTCCCTTATAATACCTTCTAAAGAATAAAATGAATTTCATCTTCATAATCAGAGCTGTAATCACATCACTCTTTCGCTCAAAAAACCTCAATGACTCACTATTACCAACTCAAAAGTTCAAATGATTTAGTCCATGATTCAAGATCCCCTATAATTTGATTCCTTACACTTTTTTTCTCTGCAAAATTATTTTGACCTTGATAGGATTGGTGTCTTTACTTGTGCTTTTGCTTATACCCACAGTGAACTTATTTCTCCACCTCCACATGTCCAAATCCTTTCTATCCTATAAAGACCAGTTCAGGTATCATCTGTTTCGTTAAACCCTCTTTTCTTGATTATTCCCAGCCAAAAGTGATCCCTCCTTCTAGTGAATTCCAATTGATAAGGTCCCATATGGCCCTAACTCCATGGTCCTATGCTTTTTAAAATACCTTATTAAGCTATCAGGACTTTAAAATTTTATATTTGGAAAGGACCTTAGAGGTCATTTTGTACAAACCCTTTATTTTGCAGATGTGTAATTAAGTCTGTTGAGATAAGGTGATTTGCCTAAGGTCATAGCGCTAATCAGTAAGAGTGTGTGACTCCAAATCAAGTACTCTTCCAATTCTAAAAGACTGGCTCCATAATATATGAATTTTATTATAGTTATTTATGTATATATAATATTACTGAGAACAGATATGAACCTTGTCATATACACATAAATATAAATGTATATATAACATATATGTATATTCACATAAGTGTACTGATCTATAAAACAATAGCACTTAGCATAGCTCCTCAATAAATATGCGCTTGTGTGATGTGAAGGGAAGGGGACAATGACAAACTTTTCATTGCCTCTTCTAAATTTTCCAAATATGTGACCCTTTGATTGCTCTTTCATGAGAATAGAAGCGTCTTGAGGACAGCGACCCTTATATTTCAATCTTTGTAACTCTGGAGTACGTTACAATGACTGATAGGTAACAGTCAATTACATGATTAGATGAACAGGGAAGAGAAAAAATATAACTAAACTCTACTACAGTCAAACAAATTAGCAGCACCCATACATAACACGATATCATATAGATCTAAAGACAGCATCAATTATAGAAAAACAACTGATTGTGAAAGTGCAGCATATGACTAATTCATCTTTCTCTCATTAGGCATTGCCTTCCATTCTGCCAAGTACAAAAAAGACTGAAAAGATTCAATCAACTGGAAAGGGAAAAAATTCTAAATCTTTGATTCTTTGCGGCTATAGCCAACTCTAAGGTAATAAGGAATTGGGAAAGCAAGGGAAAGGAAACCCATAGATTATTATTCATCAACCTCCTTTTCACCAATGGTATCAATCATTTTCTCCACAAAATCTTTTTAAGGTACTTATGCAATACTACTTCCTTTTAATTTGACTCTATTATTTCCTAGGACAGGAAAGGTTTTTCCCTTACCCTGATATTCCACTGGATGTCTAACCACATTTTGTGGGTGCTCCCTTTCAACAAATCAGATTTCAACCCATTGATGCCTGCCTCTATTTGATTTTTCTCCATATCACCCCGTTAGAGCGCTAAGCATATTGAGTGCCTTCCTCTAATTCTGTTAACATTGTATGGATACCAATGGAGCACAAGGAATGCTTTTCAGTTATCCTTCATTTTCACCACTTGAATTGCCAATTTTTTTTTCTGGTTAAATATTTCTCTGATGACTTCTTTTGTGGAGTTTCTCCAGTATAATTCTTTGTTTGTAAGGCAACGGCAGCATATACCACAATATTGCCCTCTGGGCGACCCTCCATTTCCATTCTTTGGAAACTCTTTTTTTCATGACTCATTGACGCATAGTTCCACAGAGAAAATTTTGTTGATGTTAAAAAGATAGACCTTTATTTCAGGGAGATACTAAAGGGAATAAAAAACACTATGCAATTTTCCTGAAACAATCCAGTCTTTTCCTCCTGTTCAAACATGGGGCCAGTTCACTGTCTACTTGCTGCAATTGGACAAGATCTATATATTAGTGGACTGACCCTTTGGGCTGTCTTTGCAACTGGACATTATAGCTAGGACAATAGACGTGCCTTACCCACTTGACTTTTCTTGTATGAATATTTAGGTCAAACTCTCATGAGTAATTATGGATCTCATTTACTAGTTTTTGAAATATACTGGGATTTGGTGCAATCAGTTTAACATTATCTGCAACAACAAAAAAGAGGAGCACCTTGAGCCCCTTACCATCAATAGCAGGGGTTCTTAACTTGGGACCTTGAAGTTTTAAAAAAATATTGTAATATCTGTATTTCAATATAGTTGTCTACCTTACTCTTATATGTATTTTATTTTATGCATTTAAAAAGGTTGTTTTGAGAAGGGAACCCAAGGTTTCATCAGTTGTTAAAATGGCTCATGACAAAAACAAAAAACACCTATAAATTGTAAGCTTCTTGTCTTGTGTGTGTGTCTTTTGTATGTGTATGTGTCTTCAGTGCTTAGAACAGGAACCTGTCACATAGCAAGCCCTTAAATAATGTTTATTGATTCATTGATAGGATTCACAGGATCATGGAATAAAATTTCTTCTTTTGTTACATTTCTCCAGAAGCTATGTGCGGTTTTGACAAATCTATGAGAGGCATTTGTTGGAGAGTCTTTAAGACACAGTTTTACTCTTTCAAATCAACTATTTTTGTTTTGTGTTTTTTTTTTAGATAGCCAGCAATTCTCTGAAGCCTGAACACTTTTATACTCCCAACACCTTTCAATCAATTGTATGCTTGCAAAGATGTCTACCATAAAATATCATTTTTGGAAAAGTTCCTGTTCCCTTATCAATCCTTCATCAAAGCTGCCCTCAATGTATGTGTAGATTATTCATATAAAAAACAATGTAGAGGTGGGAAAATAGCCTTGAAAGATGGTAATTACTGATATTTACTCAATAAACTATAAAATGGGACATTTTTCCCAAGTCTTTGACATCCATTTTTTTGGCACTTTCTTTAAGAACAGCTCCCTCAATGACCTCAATATTCTTCTCAGTATGCTATTCCACATACTAGGCCTATATTTGTTTATTTTTGTGTCATTACCATTTACTCACATAATACATTAAGAACTGTGATATTAGAATCAAAATGGGAGCATACTGGTGTCACTGAAGATAAAAATATTTTTTATAAAATCTTTTAAATTTTCCATTTTTATCTCTTTGTTTATCCAGTTTCATACTTAAGGTATATTCAGGATAACTTTACAGAGTTAGGTCTCTTATGAAGCTTTCTGAAAACTTCCTTTTTAATGTATTCAATTGTTTTTCATTATTATATTAGGTTCACTGTCCACCATAGAATTGCAGAGGAGGTTTATATTATGAGCCACTGCAAGGCCTTTCTTTCTATTAAAAAGATTACCTCTTTTATTAGTTAATATTTTATTTATTAAATAATATTCTCACTTTTTATTTTTTTTACTTATTAATTTTCATTTTCATGAATAAAATAAATTTTAATTTTATTTGTTTATTATATAGTTTAGCTATTTACATTTATAATATAATATATTAAATAAGTGTATTTTTTTTATTAAAAAGATTAGCTCTTTTATTCTACCTTTTTGTGCCAACTAATTTACACTAGTTAAATTTGTTTAAGAACATGTTATTAACATGTATTTGTTTCTATTCTTTTATCCATTTTTGTTGTCATTAATAGCTTTTTGAAATATTGTCAAAATTACAAGTGATAACTTATTACTTTTGTGTTTCTAGCTTAACATTCATTTTTGTTATTTGCACTGAATGATCCAAAGATATACATAAAGTGGCTCTAGAAATGACTCCTATATCAATAACCAATTATTTCTTATTGATTAATTTTTTTATGATGTCACTTGGTACTTGCTCTGTCCAGCTTCTCCAGTCTCTTTTCTCAAAGAAAAGCATTTGTAATGTATAGCTATGACACTGTTATAAATCTCTGGCCTCTCATTTCCTACTCTTAAACCACATTTTTACCATGCTCTCTCATATCCAACTTTTCACTGAAGTCACGAACATTGATGTACAAATTGATTTAATATGGAACATCTTATTAAGTTCTTCATTAGAGGTCTTCACCTATATTTCTTCTGTGAAAGGTATTGGTGCATAAATTGCAATTACATTAATGGTGGCATTTTTCTAAGCCCTTAGCATGAGTACTGCAATATGAGATGACCAAATATCCATGACATGATAGTCTTATTGCCTTTGGATATAAATAAGATAAACTTTAATTACTTTATTTCACTCTTTCAAAGAGAACTGAGAGATGCCATTCCATTCAGCTGAAACATTCTTTTATCTTCTTCCACTGAACAGAAAATGTCAAGATTAATTAATTTCAATTCCTCCAGTATCATATCCACTTTCTGGACATGAGGCAAAGAGTCTCCCTTTTAGAGTAGTAGCAGGTAGGATGGTACTTGGTTAAGATAATGTCTATAGAAAATGTACAAAAAATAAGCATTAATACTTCCTTCCATTATCATTGCAGGTGCATACAGGGTCTATGTAACCAAATTTTTAAAAGCCCTTCCTATAGTGTCTATTCTTTTATCATTTTTTGTTGCTATCAACAGCTTTTTAAATATTTTAAAATAAAAATAAATACCTCAGAGAAGAAAGAAGTATGAATTAGTGTTCCCTAGAGAAGAATGAGATTGAGTTCTTATGCCTTAAGATACACAATTCTAAACTTCACCTGTTAAAAGAATTTTGAGTGCCTGGTTAATTTGCTTTTAGTCATAGAGATTCAGTGGGACTGTTTATACTTAAAACTATAGTTATATGAAGAAATTTTAAGAAACTCTTTCAATATATGGAAACATAGAACATTTACAGATGGGAACAAATGTTAATATAATCCATTATTTAATCACTTTTGAAATTAATTTTTTTCAATTAAGAAAAATCTGTTTTCTTTCCTCTTTTCTCCTCTCCTTCACTGGAAAAGAAAAAAGAAAATTCTTGTGATATTATGGATAGTTGAGAAAAATAATTTCTCACATTGGTCATCTCTAAAAATATGTTTCATTCCACACCCTGATTGTTCATCAATTCTCTCTCAGGAAGTAAGTAATATTCATTGATATTCTGGAATTGACACAGACCTTTTTAAAAATTGGAAAATTGAGTCATAGAGACCACTTGTTCATAGTCACACGAGCTATCTAATGGCATCTGGTTAGAGGATTTAGGTGCTTTTTTGTAGATATAGTCATTCCTGGAAATTACAGAGGTATCTCTGTATGCCTCTTCCCTAGAAATCTCAAATAGCAAAGCCCTACACTTATAAAAGTCTAATTAATTAATTTTCATGTAACTTTCTTTCTTCCCTTTGGTGGAGATACAAAGGAGCAGCGAAATGACCAAAGTGTAGGAAGCTAAGAAAGGAAAGATAAGCAAAAAACTTGGACAACCTGCTCCTGAATAAATGCAAATTAATTTTAACTATTAATACCTGGTTACCTTTTTCGTACAGGCCATGGATGAGCAAATATTGGAGGATGATATGATTGCTCTCATACCTAATCAAGATATTATTTATCTTTTTAATTAAAAAAATTCATTAAGTGCTCAGATCATAGTTCCAGAATATCAATGATAATTCTGCGGTGCTCTGAAGCTATTTCTTATTCACTTTCCCAACTAGTGCTTGATGTACTGCCCTGAGGGTTCTGTCCTCCTATTGTTATGTGGAAGATAATTCTGAAGCCTTAAAGCATTGTAAGACACATAGCTCCTTTGTCAGGTTCAAATGGTTATTATTGGCTAGTGTAGAGAGAAAACACCAAGACCCCAGGTCAGGTCTAGTCAAGTAAAAATGATTTCTGCATGCTTTTCAAATATCAGTGTCATCACTACTTTGCTTCTCTGATTGCAGAGTGGAGCTACGAATTCCAAACCTTTCCATCTGAAGAGAGCTCAGCTCAGACATCTCATTTCTCATCTGGATGTACTACTTGGAAACTTCTCTAAATTCTCCACAGTGCCCTGCATCTGGTATCCTTTTTTCTCTACCCTCCTGCACCCACTTTTTCACCTTCCTCTTATGATTTGTCCTTCCCCATTAGATTGCAGATTCTTTAAAATCAGGGACTTTCTTTCTTTTTTCTTATTTGTATCCTTAGTAAAATTTCTGGAAAGTAGTAGTATAAATAGTAATAAATGTCTATTGATTGATTGACTAATGTCGTCATGAGTTTCTCCAAAGAAGTAAAAGAAAGAACAACAGACTGGAGATACACCAAAATGAAAGACAATCTGGAAAAAGAGAAGCCTTAAACAAAATTAAAAGAAAATGTGATCCCTGCACAAGCAAAAAACATTGATCTTGAAGATAGGATGTAGAGATTCAATTTAAGAATCATAGGCCTCCCAAAAGAAAATGACAAGAAAAAAACCTAAATACAAAGAAATAATAGAGGAAAACTGCCTAGAACATCTGAAGAAAGAAAGCAAAACATCATTCAAAAGAATCCACAAATTGACTCCATTAAAAAAAAATCCTTGGTTCCCTTCTAAAACATACTAATTTAATAATTCCAGTGACAAACCACAGATTCTGCAATTTGGAGGACAACTTTCATATACAAAGGAAAAGAAATTTGAATAAAATAAGACAATGCACCTACCGGAAGTCACTAAAAGAAATGGATTAATACACTCTGAAAAGTTCAAGATACAATCAAAAAATTATATGCCATGGAAAACTGGAGCTAATTGATAGTAAAAAAAAAAAAAGTTCAGTAAGAGAGGTATGTGAAGCATCCCTGTCAAAAAACAAATCAGATTATCAACTTATGCATAAACCTAAAAAGAAGAAACAAAGGAAAGATAAATAAACATATCCATCAGAAAAAGCACAATAAATTACCCTATTGCTAGACATATTAACAGGAAAAAAAACTAAAAAGAAAAAGAAAACCTCCTAATGGGCTAAAAAAGAAACAAACAAACAAAAAGAACCATTAAGAGAACTTATTCTAAAAAAACACAAGGGGATAAAGATGAAAGTGGAATCTACTTTTTTTTAATCTTACTTGGAGTTTTGTTTTATTTTTTATTTATTTGTAGATTATGACATTCATTTCCACAAAATTTTGAGTTCCAATTTTTCTCTCCATCCCTCCCCTCTCCCCTACCCCATAACACCTTGCGTTCTGATTGCCCCTTCCCTCAGTGTACCCTCCCTTCTGTTACACCCCACCCTTCCCTTATCCCCATCTTCTCTCTTTTCTGGTATGGTAAGATAGATTTCTATACCTCATTACCTGTATTTCGTGTTTCCCAGTTATATGCAATAAAAATTCTCAACATTCATTTCCACTACTTTGAATTCCACCTTATATGTGTTATTTTGCAAAAGACTTCCTTAATAGTCATGTTGTGTAAGACTAACTATATTTCCCTCCATCCTACCCTGTCATCCCTTTATTCTATTCTCTCATTTGACCTTGTCCCTTCCCAAGTGTTTACTTCTAGTTACTCCATTCTCCCATTTGCCCTCCCTTCTATCATCCCCCTCACCCCACCTGTCCCCTTCTCCCCTACTTTCCTGTAGTGTAAGATAGATCTTCATACCAAATTTAGTGAGCATATTATTCCCTCCTTAAGCCATATGTAAGTTTCACTTTTTCCCTCTCATCTCCTCCCTTTTCTCCTCCCTTGAAAAAGATTTTTCTTAACTCTTTTATGAGTGATAATTTGCCCCAATCCATTCCTCCTGTCCTCCTCCCAACATATTCCTCTCTCACCCCTTAATTTTATTTTAAATGAATATTGTCCCTTCTGATTCAACTCAACCTGTGCTCTCTGTCTATATATATATACATATACATATATATGTATATGTATATATATACACACACACACACACACACACACACATATATAGGTAGGTATGTGTGTATGTATGTATGTGGGTGTATATATGTGTGTATGTGTGCTTGTATAATCCCTCTACCTACCTAAATACTGAGAAAAGTCTCAAGAGTTACAAATACTATTTTTCCATGTAGGAATGTAAACAGTCCAACTTTAGTAAGTCCCTTGTGACTTCTCTTTCCTGTTTACCTTTTCATGCTTCTCTTGATTCTTGTATTTGAAAGTCAAATGTTGTCTTCAGTTCTGGTCTTTTCATCAAGAATGCTTGAAAGTTCTCTATATCATTGAATGACCATTTTTCTCCCTTGAAGTATTATACTCAGTTTTACTGGGTAGGTGATTCTTGGTTTTAATGCTAGTTCCTTTGACTTCTGGAATATCTTATTCCAAGCCCTTTGATCCCTTACTGTAGAAGCTGCCAGATCCTGTGTTATTCTGATTGTATTTCCACAATACTCAAATTGTTTCTTTCTAGCTGCTTGCAATATTTTCTTCTTGACCTGAGAACTCTGAAATTTGGCCAAAATATTCCTAGGAGTTCCTCTTTTTGGGTCTCTTTCAGGAGGTGATTGGTGGATTCTTTCAATATTTATTTTCCTTTCTGGTTCTAGAATATCAGGGCAGTTTTCCTTGATAATTTCATGAAAGATGGATGGTGGAGTAGAAAGACTCACCTATGCTAGGTCCGAACCCACAGTCCATAGATTCCCTGTAAAAAGAACTCCTGACAAATTCTGGAACAGTGGAAGTCGCGCAGCAACACAGTGAAGGAGATTCCCGTTGCAGAGAGCCCTGAAAAACCGACTGCAAAGGTACCCCGGACGGGAGCGGAGTCCTGTCCTGCCGAGCGCTCCCCTCCCCCCCCACCCCCCCCCCGGCCCGGGCCGTGGAGCTCTGCCTAGCCACGCGGCACTGAGAG
>CM053769.1:561858443-561940735 GCA_028658325.1 Potorous gilbertii | reverse complement strand
TGCAAAACTACACAGATATGGCCTACATTGAATTGCCTGCCTTCCCAAAGGGAATGGATGGGGAGGGAGGGATGGGGGAAAAACTGGAACGTAAAGTTTTAGGATCAACTGTTGAGTATTGTTCTTGCTACTAGGAAATAAGAAATACAGGTAATGGGGAATAGAAAGTTATCTGGCCCTACAGGACAAAAGAGAAGATGGGGTAAGGGAAGGGAGGGATGATAGAAGAGAGGGCAGAGTGGTGATATGGGTAATTAGAATATCCAGTGTATTGGGGAGGGGAGAGGGGACAAATGGGGAGAAAATTTTGGAACCCAAAATCTTGTGAAAATGAATGTAAAAAGTTAAATAAATTTATTAAAATAAAATAAAAAAAAAAAAGAAAACCTCTTGAAAAAAAAAAATTTCATGAAAGATGATGCCTAGGCTCTTTTTTTGATCATGACTTTCAGGTAGTCCCATAATTTTTTAAATTTCCTCTCCTGGATCTGTTTTCCAGATCAGTTGTTTTTCCCATGAGATAGTTAACATTATCTTCTATTTTTTCATTCTTTTGGTTTTGTTTTGCAATTTCTTGGTTTCTCATAAAGTCATTAGCTTCCCTCAGCTCCACTCTCATTTTTAAAGAACTATTTTCTTCAGTGAGCTTTTGAATCTCCTATTCCATTTGGCTAATTCTGCTTTTTAAAGCCTTCTTTTCCTCATTGGCTTTTTGGACCTCTTTTTCCAATTGAGTTAGCCTATTTTTAAAGGTGTCATTTTCTTCAGCATTTTTGGGTGTCCTTTAGCAAACTGTTGACTTGCTTTTCAAGTTCTTCCATGGCCTAAGGCCATTGCAAATTCATTTTGCTGGATACAGAAGCCTTGACTTCCTCTGACAGTATGCTTTGTTCTTCCTCATCTGAAAGGATGGAGGGAAATACCTGTTCACCAAGAAAGTAACCTTCTATGGTCTTATTTTTTTCTGTTCTTTGGGCATTTTCCCAGCCAGTTAGTTGACCTCTGAATCCTTTGTCAAGAGGAGGGTCCTAGTACTCCTGTTCACCCCAGGACAGTGCTCAGGGTTGAGATTCAGATCAGCTGCTCAATTCCCCCATGGCTTTAGGCAGAGCATTTCACAGATGGATGCTGCTGCTGCTACCACAGTCGCTGCTACCTGGGGCCCATGCTGGGGGGGAGCCTGCTTCTCTCTCACCCAGTTGGGAAATCCCTCCCACTGACCTTTGAAGTTTTCTTTGGCACTTGTGGGTTGAGGGATCTGAGATCCTTCCTGCTGGAGATTCTGCCCCAGAGGCCTGTTTCAGTCTTGTTCCTCCCAGTGCCATGTGGCCAAGAGTGGACTCTGCTCTACTCAGGGTTCTGTGGGATAGAACTTTTGTCAGACTTCCAGGTTACCTTTGGCTAGAAATCTCTTTCACTCTGTCATTCTGTAGCTTCTGCTGCTCTAGAATTTGTTGGGAGTCATTTACAGGTATTTTATGGGCTGTGGGTGAAGAGCTATAGTATGTGTGTCTTTCTACTCCACCATCTTGGCTCTGCCCCAAAAGTGGAATCTAAAGAAACAGAAGTGATAGTGAAGGAACAAGTTTAAAAAACAGAGGTGGGGAATTTGTGGCCTCAAGGATGCATTTTAGGAGCTCAAGCATGGTGTGTGAAGTTTGGATTCAGTCAAAGGGCCACATGTGGCCTTAAGCCCACAGGTCTCCCACCCTTGCCATAGAATAAACCATCCATCAGCCCCCTAAGGAGAATCAATTAATTTTGTGGGGCTGAATGGAAAATAGGAGAGTACATAAAAGAGGAAGGGTGAGGTGGAGGCTAGAGTGGAACGTGGTGTATACTAATCAATTCCATGTAAAACAATGAAGGGAAAGTAACTCCTGTAGTCTCTCTGCAAGAAGAGGCGATACAGGAAATTAGGTGGAGTAGCAAAGTAAAAGATTGAAATAAGGGGGAGATTTTGACTTGATGGGAAGGGTTCCCAATTGAAAATGCTATCATGGAGCTAGAAATACATTCTGTAATGGGATATGGGAACGAAATAATGAATCTAATCTTCAGGGATTTTGTGCACAGGAAAACTATTTCCTCTTGTAGTATATAGCACATCCATGGAAAACATCTTGCCGCAAAAGAAGAGGAATTAGTGCTTCCGAGAACAATCTTCATCTAAATAAGTGGGAAGGCATGAACCCAAAGAGGTTTTGTGATAAGTAGGAAAGAAAACAATCACAGGGAAGTCAGGCCACAGAGTTGTATCCCATGATTTGCAACATAGGGAAATTTGTGTTATTATTGCTAAGTCATTTTTGCCTCTTCCTGACCCCATTTGAGGTTTTCTCAGCAGAGATATTGGAATGATGTGCCCTTTTCTTCTCCAGATGAGAAAACAAGCAAACAGGGTTAAGTGACTTGTTCAGGGTCACACAGCTAGTAAGTGTCTGACACTAGATTTGAACTCATGAAGATATATCTCTTCTTGTCTATAGGCCTGGCACTCTATCTACTAGGCCATCTAGCTGTCTTGACATTTCTAAGAGTATGGCATAACCAGAAAAGGAGGACCAGACAAAGCAGGAATTTTTACAAAGGAATATTATGAAAATTGGTTAGAAAAGGGAACCTAAAATTGATACTTTAGAAACTTTTATTCTATGAGGAACACAAAGAAGTTAAAAAAGGAACAAATAAATAAATAGATCATAAATCACACAAGTTTAATAAGTAACAAAAATGTAGAATAGAGAGAAGGGAAAGTTAATTGATGAAGGAAATAAAGCAAAGAAATCTTTTTTAAAAAATTATGAGATATCCCTTCTATTGGCCTCCAATTGAACAAAAAATAAATAAAATGAAAAATAAAGCCCTTCTCATTTTTCATCATTGAGAGTTCATTTGAATAGTTGAGATTGAAATTAATGATTGTTCAAAACACCTTCTAATCTTTAGCTTTAATTTTTTTTATTTTTGACACACATAACAGATAAAGCAATTCAAACTTTTTGGTCAGGTGATACATCTTTTTAAAGCATTTACAATATGGACCACAAAAGAATTTTTTTTTAAACATAAGCCAACTGAGACACAGATAACATTTATGTTGCCAATTTCACAATCTCTTGATCTAATTGTCTCCTCAGCATTACTAAGAATAAAAAGACCCTAACTTAATGTTGTTGGTCTAAAGTCCTATGCCTAATAGCTTAATTTTAGGCAGCCTAGGATGTTCCTCTACCCATAATCTATAATTGAATAGATCTGGTATTAATCTTACAAACCTTTTGACTATAGGGAATTGCCACCAAGAGTATGGACATTTCAGGGAAACAATATCTCCCCAACTTCATGTCTATTCCAGGCCGGAGTAGATTGTCCACTTGTATTCAGTCAGGCCTAAAGTCTGTCAGGTGTCATTGTGGAAATTGAGTCTGGCGAATCCCACCTCAGTCCATGCTAAACAGCTGCTATCCCACTCTTCCCTTGAGATCACCTATGCAGTTCATACCATCATCTCATGAGCATACTGGCATCATGTAATGGAGACTTGGATTGCTTTTCTTACTTCCCATACCTGGAGTTAGACTCAGAAGAACAGTCATTTAGTAATCTCACATCATCTAAAAATGGCAAGTTCCTATAACCAGGCTTAAAATATGATTATAGTTTCACTTTGGCTAAGAAACATCTTTTAGGCAAGTCTTAAGTGGCTTACATGTCTTTCTATACATGTTCTAGTTCATGATTAAATGGCAATCACAAAATCAAATTTATCATTAAAACCTTGACTTTTCCATCAATGCCAAATTTTTTCAGAGGTTACTTTCCTATTGGAAGTTAGACTGAAATTCTTTTCTCCAAACTAAAGATGTCATTGATTTATTCTCAGTAATTAATTGTCTATTGTTTTAATACTAATTGCTTTTACCTACCTCACTTTGTAACATAACCAATTTTTCTCCCCTTCATGCCCCTCCTCCCACTTCCTAATACCTTGCATTGTGGTTGTTCCTTCCCTCAATGTACCTTCCCCTCCATCACACCCCACCCCTGTCCTATCCCCATCTTCCGTCTTTTCTTGCAGGGCAAGATAAATTTCCATACCCCTATCCCTGTAATTCTTATTTCCCGATTATATGCAGTAAAAATTCTCAACATTTGTTTCCACTACTTTGAATTCCAACTTCTCTCCCTCCCCCCCTCCCTCCCCAGCCCCACTAAGAATGGAAGCAATTCAATACAGACTAAACATGTGTTGTTTTGCAAAAGACTTCCATAGTAATCATGTTGTGTAATACTAATTATATTGCCCTCTGACCTACCCTATCTCCCTTATTTTTTCCCCCTACAATTGACCTTGTCTCTTCTTGAAAGTGTTTATTTCTAGTGATTCCCTTCTCCCATTTACCCTCCCTTCTAACATTCCCTTTGCTCCACTTGTTGCCTCCTCTCCTACTTTCCTATGGTGTGATATTAATTTTCATATCAAATTTAGTGAGCATGTTATTCCTTCTTTCAGCCACGTGTGGGGAGTGCAGTTTATTCCCCCCCTTCTTCCTTATCTCCTCTATTGAATAAGATTTTTCTTATCTCTTTTATGAGTTATAGCCTGCCCCATTTCATTACTCCCTTTCTCACCCCTTAATTTTTATTTTGTTTTATTTCTTTTGTGTGTGTGTGTGTGTGTGTGTGTGTGTGTGTGTATGTGGATATCATCTCTTCTGATATAACACACCCTGTACTATCTATCTTGTGTGTGTACAATCTCTCCAACTACCCAAATACTGAGAAAAGATTCAAAAGTTAATAATATTTTCTTTCCATGTAGTAATGTAAACAGTTCAGCTTTAGAGAGTCCTTTATGATTTTTCTTTTTTTTCCCCTTTTTTACCTTTTCATGCTTCTCTTGATTTTTGTCTTGGGAAGTCAAAATTCTAAATACATATCTGGTCTTTTCCTCACCATGAAATCTTCAAATTTGTCTCTATCATTGAATATCCATTTTTTCCCTTGAAGTATTATATTCAGATATGCTGGGTAGGAGATTCTTGGCTTCAATCCCAGTTCCTTTGACTTCTGAAATATCCTCCTCCAAGCTCTTCAATCCCTTAATGTTGAAGCTGCCATATCCTGTGTTATCCTGATTGTATTTCCACAGTACTCAAATTGTTTCTTTCTAGTTGCTTGCAGTATTTTCTCCTTGATCTGGGAACTCTGAAATTTGGCCACAATATTCCTAGGAATTTCTCTGTTCAGGTTTCTTTCAGGGGGTGATCAATGAATTTTTTCAATATCCATTTTGCCCTCTGATTCTATAACATCAGGGCAGTTTTCCTTGATAATTTCCTGGAAGATAGTGTCTAGGATCTTTTTTTGATCATGGATTTCAGGTAGTCCAATAATTTTCAAATTATTTCTCCTAGATCTATTTTCCAGGTCAGCTGTTTTTCCAATGAGTTCTTTCACATCATCTTTTATTTTTTTTTAATTTTTGGTTTTGTTTACTAACTTCTTGGTTTGACTCATAGTCATTCTTTTCCCTGGACTCAATTCTCTCTTTCAACAAATTATTTTGTTCAGTGAGCTTTTGAACCTTCTCCTCCATTTGAATAATTCTGCTTTTTAAAACCTCCTTCTCCTTGTTGGCTTTTTGGACCCCTTTTTCCAGTTGAGTTAGCCTCTTTTTAAAGCTGCTATTTTCCTCAGCATTTTTTTTATTCTCCTTAAGTAAGCTGCTAACTTGTATTTTAAGGTCTTCTATTTCCTGAGCCAAGTTTAAGTCCCCTTTGGAGGGAGGGCCCTTAACTTCCTCTGACAGTATGCCTGTTCTTCCTCATTTGAAGGGATAGAGGGAGACACCTGTTCCCCAAGAAAGTAACCTTCTATGGTCATATTTTCCCCCCCTTTTCTGGGCATTTTACCAGCTAGTTTCTTGACTTCTGAGATTCCTCTCCACACCCATCTTGCCTACAGCTCTGCCCAACCAGCACTTGGGGGTTGAGATTCAAATGCTGCCTCCCAGTCTCAGGGCTTTCAGCAGGGGCAGGGCTGCTATTCAGTGTGAGATTAAGTTCAGCTGCTCAGGTGGGAGGCAGGACTGCCACATGGGGCTCAGTTCCCTCAAGGGGTTTATGTGGAGACCTTCAACAATGGATCCGAGCTCCTGTCTTCTTTGGGAGACCCTGTCTGCTGCCACCTCCACTGCTGCCTCCCGAGGAGGCCTGAGTTATGGGGACACCCCACTCCCCTCTCAGACAGCCAAAAAGACCCTCTCACTGACCTTTGGCACCCGTGGGTGGAGGGACCTGTGTGGCCACTGGAGATTCTGCCCCTGAAGCCTGCTCGTATCTTCTCCCGTTGGTGCTGTGTGGCCAAGGCAAGACTGGGCTCTGCTCTGGGTCCAGTGCATGACAGATCTTTGGTGTCAGTTTTCAGGTCTCTCTGGAACAGAAATCTCCTCCACTTCATTGTTGTGTGGCTTCTGCTGCTCCAGAATTTGTTGGGAGTTCTTCTTTACAGGTATTTTATGGGCTGTGAGTTAGGAGCTAGCATATGTGTGTCTTTCTACTCTGCTATCTTGGCTCCTCCCCTCTAACTTTAATTCTTAATTGATATTGATTTTTATATTGTTCAATGGTCTGATTGAACAAAATCAGCTGATTCTCATCTGACTTTCATATTAGTAACCAAGAGTCTAGTCATTCAAGATATAAATGATTTTATTTTCATGTTATTTGAAACTTGTTTTTATACTGTTTGAACTATATCAAATGCATTTCAATTGTCTTCTGGAAGAAAATATTCATTATATATAATTGCAAGGCTTCTGAATAATCCATAAGCTTTTATTTTTCAGCCATAAGCCATATTTTACAATATTTTTTATCATCTTTCTTAGAGCCACTTTCAGGATGATATCATTAAACATCAAAGCATTTGTTGACTTAGTTTGGAGAAGCTGGTCAAGGTTTTTGTAGAATTTCTTCCCTTCTTCATCTTCTGCACAAGATGTTAGTACATAAACTCCTTTGGGATTTGTTTTTTGGGGATTGTTCTTTGCTTATGAAGATGAAGTATTTCTTTCTTTTTTCTTTGCATTTCTTTGCTTATGAAGACCAAGTATCCTATGAAATTATATACCTTGTTGCTTTGGAGCACTCAGTGAAATTAATTTCACCAACTTTTTTGTTTGCCAAACCAAGAAGAACCTAGGAGCTGTCTTGCCATCTATATTTAGCTTCCTTTTGCCTTTCTGATTTTGTTTTCATGAGAATATTAGTATTTACATGGTTCAATTCTTATAATAGATTGCTAATAAACAAAGCTATGATCTATTTAGTATGTGTAACTAAGGTAATGTTTAAAAATATTATAAAATTGTGAATTCTTAGAATATTTGATCCTCTTTCCCACTACCCTGCCAATATCATTGTGGATATGGAAGGGAACTAAACAGAACTAAGTTATGTTTTTTTCCTAATTTTCTGTTCCATGAATTACCATGATTAAATAATTCTTCATCTACTGGACACCTATAAATGAATTTATATAGTTATTTAAGTTGCTTATTAGATAACAGATTTCATCCATTGTTGGAACCAAACATGGAATCTTTCCGGTATGGTAAAATTTTCTAATGCTTTTCTACTGTTAAAAAGGAAGTAGAAAATACAATTATTCCCATCTATTTTAACACCTCCAGACAACTGAAGAAATAGTGGTTTTTATGAGATAACTCCAGTGAGTAGGGAATAGAAAGGAATTCTAAACTGAGAGGAAGCCTAATCCCTTTATAGAACAAACATCACCATTTTGTTCCATCTTTTTGTATTGTAGCATAATCTACAATGCCTTCACCATACTTAGCACTATCGTTCATGTAATTAAAAATGAAAGTAAGAGCAAATAACAAGAGCAGGGTAAAGAAAAGGTAATAAGAATATATCTTTTGAAAATGTTCATATCAAAATTTCCTTTGGTTTATCAACTTTATGAGTTATTTCCATAGGTAAGTTTCTTAATATTTCAAAATGTTTTCCATGTAATACAACGAGAATGTTCATTCATTCTTCTATCTTTTCTCATTTTTGTAAATGTGGAATATAATTTAATTTCTACAGTCCTTTGTGAAGATAAAGTTACAATATGCAACACAATTTGGACAGGAAATAATGGATATGGGAGATTTCATATTTTCAATTGAAATTATCTCTAAGCACAAATTACCAAAACCCCACACAAATGTATGCTATCTTGTATCAAGACTAGTTTAGAAAAAGAGAAATTTCAAATTGCAAGGAGAAGTTTGAATGAGTATTTATTGAATCATATATTCTAAGATGTGAATGGTAACACAAAACACATCTTGAATATCCAATATCTGAAAAGAATTCTCCTCTATATTATACAGTGCAGATTCAGTCTGCTCTTGAAGACTTGCAAGGACCCATTTACTCTAAATCTTAGGCTGTCTATTCAGGTTGAAATTGAACTATTAATATTTTTTGGATCTGACCATTCATCCAGTTGCAAATACATCTTACTACAATACTATCTAGAACATATCTTCCCATCTTCTCCACAGAAACAGTGTATGAAACTGTAGGAATGCTTTGCTAAAATCTGTGTGTTTTGTTAATAGCATTCCCTCATCTTCTAGTCTAATAATCCTTTGAAAAGAAAATGAAGTTAGTCTGGCATGTCCTATCTCTTTATTTTCTTTATTTTCCACAAATGTTGTTGATGTTTTTTTTTAATTAAACATTAACAGATATTCTCCACCCCAAATGAACCCACCATAGAAACAAAGAAAAATATTTAGGCAAAAATGAGCAACAATGGTTTATCATGATATTATATACAACATTTTTACATTGTTGCTCCTTCACATCTCTACCGATTAAAGGGAAATGGCTTTCATCATCCACTGTATGGAACACTAAGATTAATCACCATTAATCTAAATTTAGCTGCCTTTTAGTAGAGGTTTTGTTTACATCAATGTAGTTATTTCATATTATTCTCATCATTGTGCCTTCATGGTTCTGCATTATTCCCTATTTCTCTTTGCATGTTTGTCAGAATTACTTACATTTATCATTTCTGATGAGATAATATTTCGCTACATTCCTATACTACAACTTGTTCACTCATCCTTCTTTTGAGGAAAATTGTTTCCAATTTGTTTCCTTTTGATTCTACATTTTGCTATTACAAAAAATACTTCATGACTCATTTGATAAGCGACATGACCTATTCTTGATGTACCTATGCTGGTTCACTTTGAGAACATCAGGAGATGGAGGAATAATATTATGTAACAGTGATCTCTTTAAAGTTAACTTTCCCTTCTACTATTGGTAAAGAAAATGGCTGGATTAATTTGGATATTGGATTAGATTTGTTTTTTCAGAAACTGAAATATTCTACTGTATTTGTGAGGAGAGTTTACAGAGGAAAATCATTTTAGGGGAGATACATTTTCAATTGGCAAGGTAACTGAGAGTTGACAAAAATATAAATTGATAAATGTTGGAGAGATTTCAGGAAAACAGGACCATTGATGAGCCATTGATGGAGTTCTGAATTGACTGAGCCATTCTGGAAAGCAATTTGGAACTATGGCCCCCAAATTACTAAACTGTGCATAGCTTTTGACCCAATGATATCACTATCAAGTCTGTATCTTGAAGAGATCAAAAAAAGATAAGGACTTATATGTAGGCAGAATCAGGAGAACAAGTTATATAACAACAATATTGTAAAGCCATATAACTTTGGCAGATGTAAGAATTCTGATTGATGTAATAACACTGCCGTTCCAGAGAAGTCATGATAAATCATTCTACCCACCTCCTAACAGACATGAGATAGTCAGTAGGGGGAGGATGTAAGGTAGGTGAGAAGACAGAAAAATTGAGAACCAAAAAAATAAAATTTAATTTTGAAAATAAATATGTTAGATACCAGAAGAAGAAGATGAAGAGGAAGGAGAAGCAGATGAAGGAAAAAGAGAAGGAGCAAGAGAAGAAGAGGAATAAGAAGGAGGAGGAGAAAGAGGAGAAGAAGAAAAGAAGAAGAAGATGATGATGATGATGATGATGATGATGATGATGATTTGATGATACCAAAGGTTTGGGGAAACCCTTAGACCTTATTGATATCAAAAATGGAGAGTGGGAAAACCTTCAATACATTACTCTATCACCTATCCAAAATGGTAATGTGAATTATCTATATGATAAGCAAGTGAATCCTTGATGAAAGTATTGGTAGAGAATAAGTAAGTTTTTATAAATGGTATTTAACTGTGGACCACATTTATCATTTTAAAGTTAATTGAATGATGTAGAGAACATAACATCTGATATGTCGTTTGTTAATTATGAAAAAAACATTTAATTTGGATAGGAAAATACCACCTTGAAGACTCTTTTCCAAAAGAATTCAAAATCCATTGCAAAATGTAACAGAAATAACACTGTTTGGTGACACTCTGACAATAAAAAGCAGAAGGGGCATAACAAATAGATATACACTCACCAACAGATAGATATATACTTTGCCACTATCACAACAGAGGGATCAACACAGAGTCCAAATTGAAAAGAGTATTTTTCTGTGGATAGGGAAGTTCTGCAGATATTCTTTTTTAAGATGATATTTGCATATGATTACTATCAAATCCTAGAACATTTTAGAGCCTCCTTAAAGAAATTTGCAAAATATTAAAGAGTTTAGTCACTCTATGCACAAAGGGAAGGCCAAGTGGTTGAAAAATATCTATCTTCTAAACATTCATCTAAATGGAAAACCATTGGACATCTCCTTTAGAATGAATATTCGGGAAAGGTTGTAAAGACTGGCAATATATTGAGCCAAGAGTTAAAAGGGAAGAGAGTGAGCTAAATTTCCTTTAAGAAATTATAAAATTCCTTTAAAAATCACTTTCCCCAGTTTCCCATGGAAACATAGACCTGTATTTCAAATACCAACATTCTACTGGTGTTGTTATGTGGTAGTGAGACATGGAATATGGTAGTCTCCAAAGAATTATTTTTATGATTATAACATAGAGACAATTGGGAAAAAATGCAGCCTGGGTGTGAAAAGACTGAAACGTACAACCAACGAGGAATACTGGGAAAGAAAACAGGAGTAAAAGATGCTATATAGGACAAAGATAAGAAGAAGAAAAGATGTTCTGATCACATGGATTATGAAACAGGTAATAGGTGGACATCCAGGGTGCTTTATGATATCTTCGCAATTTCAAGAGAGATAAAGAAAACAATTGGGGAGACCCCCAGAAGCAAATTTATGGGTGAACAGGGACAAGAGTCATATAGGATGATCAGGCATGGATTAGTTACTACCTGTATCTTGGAGGGAATGCCCTGACTGATGAAATTACAGATATATTTCAGTATTTTAAATAGTAGAGATACAAGAATGATATAATACTAGAGGAAGAGCCAGAAAATATCTGTTAGCAAGAAATTAGGAAATCTGCTCTGGGGAATAAGTAAGGTCAATTTTGGATAGAAATACTGAATTCAGAAAAAAGAGTACATTTAACATTATTTGTGGCCCATTACCAAAGTTCTATACAAGGACCATGTGCAATGTTGGGAGGGGGAGAGGTTTTCTCCCTAAAATCTTTTACTCTTGTCCCCACCCAAAATGTCCCCTGAGAATACAGAGTTTAGTTCACATCTATATCTTCACAGAAAGAGGAAGAGCCTTCAGTTTCCAACCAAGCATTTGGGCTCATAATGCATTGAATATACACAAAGTTTTATTTGATCAAACAAAAAAACACAAAATGTAGCGCATTAGCAGGTATGGCTACTACAGTTGAAACATCTTTATTGCTCTAGTTGGTCTTCACCTTCTCCAAGATTCTAAATATGGTTGTGAAATTTTATAGTATGCAGATATCCCACAAGAGGAAATCTGAGATTCCTAGAGAATTAACCTCCTTTTAAAAATTATTGATACATTTTGTTTTGACACAATAACCACTTGCCAACAAAAACTCAAACTCTCTAATATTTCCTGTCCAATTAATTAGTTCAGTTAATAACAATTAATTCCAATTAATAACAGAAAGAATGGTTGTATACTTTGACAATGAGTTTGGGAAAGGCACTAGATCTGTAATATCATTGATACAAGGAACTCTCAAAGGAGAAAATGACTATTAATTTACTTTTTCTATGACCTGTAGTCTTGGAGAACTGAGAGCAAAGTTTTCAAACACACAAGCTACTTGACCCACAAGATTCCCAAATGAGGCACAAACCAGATAAAAATATGGTACCTATCTGATCTTAATGTGTTAATGTATTAATATATGTATGTATATGAATATATGTATGTTTCATACATATATGCATATATATATATATATCATACACATACATATACATACTCATGCACATAAGTAAACACTCATGGTTGTCTGAGTTTATAGGTAGCCTGCAGGATGTTTATAAATGGTTCAGTGGTCTCTGTTTCTATTTAATTGTGATATCACTGACCTAGATTAATGAGAGGTTATATGACTTGCCAAGGACCATAGCCAATAGGTGGCAGTTTTAACTTGCACTAAAGTCTTTTTGGCTCCAAACCATTGTACTAGACTGATTCCATAATTCTGCATTGACAAATATTGATCATTGTGACTTCTGGGAGCCAAGATGGTGGAGTAAGCAGTGGGTCATTCTCACTCTCCCTTATTGACCTCATAAAACCAAGAAAATATTGCCCCAAGAAAAATCTTGGAACAGTAGAGCACTTGGAACAGAAAGATAGGATGCAGCAGTCTTTTGACCAGGAGACTCAGGGGACTGACAGGAAATATCCTTTTCATGTAGCAAAAGGGAAGTAGTACAGAACAGAAGACATCCTGGCAAGCCAGCAGCAAGCCCTATCTCAGCAAGCCAGCGGGAGATTCTGAGCCCTAGGGTGGTGGAGCAGGCAAGCACCAAGACCCCAACTTTCCACACCACATGCCTTGGCACAACCAGGGGAACCAAATGACTCCAGTTTGCAGAACCACCACATGGTGAACAGGCATCTACCAACAGCTGAACAAACCCATGCTCTAGAGCATCCCTGGTGAGGAATTGTCCTCCAGGGGTCAGACCACACCCATACACCTGGTGAGCTTCAGTCTATCCCCAGGGAAATGCATAGAAACATCACCTTGCCTCAGCACACACCATCTGCCACCACCAGCTCCAGCTCAGCACCAGGTAAGCACCACACCCCTACAGCCTCCAGCTGCCAGCACTTGAGGCCCCAGCACACAAAGCTAGTAATCAGACCCTTGGCCCTCAGCACAAGAATCTTGGGATCCTATGCCCCAGAAGCAAAGATCAACTTTAAAAGCCAAGAAAAGGCAAACACCATGAGCAAAAAGCAACAAAAAGAACCCCAGTGACCATAGGGAATTATTATGGTGATAGAGATAATCAAAACAAAAATTCAGAAGAGGACAATATTGTCAAACGCCTACATTCAAACTCCCAAAGGAGAATATGAGCTGGTCTCAAGCTCAAAATGTCTTCTTAGAAGAGCTCAAGAAGGATTTTAAAAGGTAAATAAGAGAGGCAGAAGAAAATTGGGAAAAGAAATGAGAAGTATGCAAGAGAAAATTAACAGTTTGGAAAAGAAAGGACAAAAATTGATAGTAGTTCCTTTAAAATATGTAATTTAGCACAGGGAAAAGGAAGTACAAAAATTAACAGAAGAAAATTCGCTAAAAATCAGAATTGGACAAGTGGAAGATAATGACTCTACAAGACAACAAAATTCAGTCAAATAAAATCACAGGAATGAAAAAATAGAAGAAAATGTAAAATATCTCATTGGGGAAAAAAACTGACCTGGAAAATAGATCCAGGAGAGATAATTTAAGAATTTTTAGTCTACATGAAAGCCATGAGCAAGAAAAAAACCTGGACAGCATCTTTCAAGGAATCATTCTGGAAAACTGCCACTGCCCTAAGGTCCTAGAACCAGAGGGTGAATTAGTCATCCAAAAAATCCACCAATCACCTCCTGAAAGAAATTCCAAAATGAAAATTCCAAGGAGTATTGTATACAAATTCCAGAATTATCAGATCAATGAGAAAATAACCACAAGTGACCAGAAAGAAATAATTTAAATATCATGGAATCACCATCATAATTACATAGGACCTTGCAACTTCTACATTAAAAGATTGAAGGACTTGGAATATGGTATTCTGTAAGGCAAGGGAGCTTGGATGGCAACCAAAGATCAAACTACCCAGCAAAACTGAGCATAATCTTTCAGTAGAAGAGATAGACATTCAATGAAATAGGAAACTTCCAAACCTTCCTGATGAAAAGACCAAAGCTCAATGGAAAATGTGATATTCAAATACAGGGCTCAAGAGAAGCATAAAAATGTAAACAGAAAAGAAAAAATTCATGCCATTCAATAAGGGCAAACTATTTACATCCCTACATTAGAAGATGAGTCATACCTCTTGAGAACCATATCTTTATTATGGCATTATGAAGGGATATACACAGAAAGAGGTCATGGGTATAAGTTCACTTTGAGATGATGATAAAAAGTCTAATTAAGTGGTAAAAAGGGATTGTAATTGGAGAAGAGGAAAGGAGGAAGCAGAAAGACATAAATTACATCACATGAAGAGGCACAAAGACCTATTACAGGAGAGTGAAAGAAGGGAGGGAGCTGAACATAGTTTGATCCTTACTCATCAGATTTGGCTCAGAGGGAATAACATACTCAGATATAGAAATCTAGCTTGTGCTATAGGAAGTAGGAAGTGTGGATAGAAGTAATTTTCATTTTTCTGATCTTTAGTGATTTTGAACATTTTTTCATTATTGAGCAATTATAGATCATTTCTATTTTTTTCTTTTGAAATCTTTTTTTATATCTTGTGACCCATTTTGTACTGGGGAAGCCTCTTGTGCTTATCCATTTGTGCAATTTCCCTGTAGATTTTTTTAATATCAAACTTCAATCATAGATACTTGATGCAAAACTTATTCTTCAATTCATTCATTTTCATCTGATTCTAGTTGTATTGATTTTGTTTGTGTAACAGCTATCCTATGTCTGGTTATACATTTTCTCCCATCTACTATCCACAACGATAAAATGTGTGACTATTCTCTAATTTTTATCATGTAACTTTTTTGGACATTAATTTATCCATCTGAAATTTATTTTGGTAAAAGGTATTTTTAGTGACCTAAATAAAAATTTTGGTTAAATTCATTTCTGTTGTTTATCAAACCCTAGACTGATGTGCACATTTATGTCTAGGACTTGATCTGGCCTTTCCACTGATTTACTTTCTATTTTTTATGTTCAGTATTCAATAGTTTTGATAATTACTGCTTCCTAGAATAGCTTGAGATTTCTTAATGTAAAACACCTCTTCTCACCAATTTTTTTCATTATATCCCTTGATTTTCTTGGAAAGTCAATCCCTTCATCCCCATACCTACTAAACATAACACTTAAAATAATTTACAATATTGTGAATGGCAAGGCACAAGTGTGTATCTCAACATTGTGGATCTGTTTATCCCTGCTAATTTGATTTTGGTTTCCATTGGATCCTAAAACTCAGCTACTTTTTCTAGGACCTCAAGATTGTCTAGGACTCCTTTTCTCTCCATAAGTCTTAATTCAATAACTCAGTGTCATCCATGAAGTTTCTTCTGTGTCCAGGAGTCTTGGTCCTATAAATCCTCTACTCATCCAAAAATTCCTGCTTTATGCCACTCCAGTGCTGGCAGCTTGAATTCCTACAGCTTCTATATTGACAGAATGGGAACTTTTTTTTTGTTTTCTCACCCTTGCCTTTATGTGTTTACCGTTGTTGTTCCATTTATTTTCTTCATTTTCTGGGACTTATTTGCTCCCTGCCCTACACATGGCCTTCTGGTGCACATTATTCCCTAGAGAGGCAGCAGAACTAAACAGGCTTCCTTCCTGGGAACTAAAATCTGTGGATAATCGACTTTTAGCTGTCTTAGCTTTGGTTCTCTTTGTATCTCCCTCTACCTGTTCTACAATGTCTTTTAAAGGCCAAACCCAAAGAAGTAGCTCATATGTATGACCAACATGACTTAAGTAGTTGCCCTTCATATAGTGTTGGATCAGGGACTGTTCAGGGCATAGTGATTTTGCATCAGACTGAGGAAATAGTATTCATGCCAAAACAAAGACCTCATCTGTATTAACCTTTGCAGCAAGAATTTAACCTTGAAGAAGAATTAACTTTGTCGGTAGAATTTCAAAAGGAAAGATAGGTCGATCTCTACAATAAGAGAAACATTCTTCAGGTTAGAAGTCATAAATTATTTATCATCATTTAGGGGAGGGGTTGTGGATAGACAGTGATGATGGAAAATATACCAAAGGTATATTTGGGCCAAAAGAGAATAGAAAAGTCTCAGATGAATTACATTAGGGAAATTGAATAAAGCTTTTATTGACCCCAAGCTTCTCTATGAAGCTAAAGCTCATGTTTTAAAGATCAATATTACCCTGGTGATATCCTGTTGCTGTAAATAATAGAATATCACAATCGCCAAGGACTTAAAATTGAGGGTAACTCAAAGAATGATGGAGAGAAAAATGTTAAGTATGAAAGAGTTGCAGCCTATTTCCATTAAATAACTGAATACATAATGCAATGAAAAGGGGATCATCAAAGAAATGTGTGACCACAAAAGGAGGTAGGCCAGGAATATAGCAAGAGCAAGAGTTTATGGACAATGCACATGATTTACTGGCACTTATGTAATATTAAGAGTATAGAGGAATGTCCTCGGAATAATAGACAGATCCTTCATGATAGATTCCTGGATGGACATCCATAAGAGTTGCACGGAGTAAAGTGTAAATGGAGGGAGTATTCATAACAGTGAGATCTGTATATTTATTAAGATATACAAATATTGAGAAGAAATGAGGGTAGGTAAGTGAAGAGTATTCAGGATGTCAGCATTGATCAAAACTACCTAAATGAATGAATGAATGTAAAAAGCATTTATTAAGCCCTGAATGATAAAATACTTATTAAACACCTGTTATGGGCCAGTGCTAAGCACTCAAAATACAAATACAAACAGGAAAACAGTCCCTGTCCTCAAGGAACTCACATCCTAATAGCCGTAGACAACACAAATAAGACCGTGGTAGCCAGGGAAGGATTTATGGTAAGGAATATCACAGGGCAATTGACTGACATTTTTCCAGAAATAGTAGGGTAGATTAGATTACTGTTCTCAGAACTAGAGGTAGAAAGTAGAGGAAAAGACTGGTGTGCACACTGTAGCGTAGCACAAAGGTTTCCAGGGAGCCCTGGCTGCTCAAGGGTCAAAGAGGTCACATTAGTTATGGCAAATGTGAACCAGTCAGAAGCCCAGAAAAGAGATCCAGGTAAAAATCAGAAGCTCAGGACCATGACACAAAGATAATCAGGGAACACTTCCAGAGTGACTGGAGATTGACAAAATATTTTCATAACAGTTGACATTGATATGATCCTTTAAAATGTGTAAAGCACTTTACATTCATGAATTCATTTGATTCTTACAACTCTGAGTTAGCACCATGGCATTATGATACCATTTTATAGATGAGGAAACGAAAACTCATAGCAGTTCAGTGACTTCCCCATGAGTACCCAGCTTTCTTACCACTATACCAGATTGTTCTGAATAATGAAAACGTTCATGCCAGAGAGAGAAAAACAAGAATACTCTAGAAATTGACTGGGCTCATTAGTCTCCTTTAACCACATCAGGAAAACCTCCTAAACAAATTCAATGTGGAGAAATTGAAGGGATCAGCAGCAGCTTAAAGAAAACAGAAAAGGAATTCCCATAGACCTGTGAAAACAAGGGTAATAAAGTATCCTATCATTTAATAATACAAGGTCACTTAGTGAATTAAGGCAACTCTTGAGAAAATTTACATTGAACCACTGTTATTAAATTTATGCTAATAGAAGCACTAAGGCATAGAGGATAGAATATAAGCTCATTGAAAGTATAGTTGTTTTTTACATATGTATCACTGATATCTGACACTGTGCCTGAAAGATAGTGTTCCCTTAATAAATACTACTTGTTTTTATATTGAATAAAACAAAGGTTCTTAGTGCAGGTTAATTCCATAGGTTACATGAACATAGTTGGGGAAAATACATCTTTATTTTCACTAATTTATTATTTCTTTCATTTGTCGAAAAATATTTTTGGAAAAAAAAGACCATAGGCTTCACCAGACTGCCCAAAGGGATCATGACAAAAAAAGTCAAGAATGGCAGCTCTAAGACTCATCTATTCAAATTCCTCTATCCTTAATTTTTTTAAAGATACTAGAGTGCTTTGACATTTCCTTCTTCAATGGATTAAGGCAAATAGAGATTAATGACTTGCCCAGGATCACAGCTAGTAAGTGTCTAAAGACAGATTTAAACTCAGGTCCATCTGACTCCAGACCCAGCACTCCATCCACTGAGCCACCTAGCTAACTGGAATATAATATATGCGTTTAATAAATATTTATTCATTGAATAATCCCACTTCCTCTCCTCATTCATTCCTTGTCCTTTTGCAATCTGGCTTCTGATTTCATTACTCAACAAAAACTGCCTTTTCAAAAGTTTCCAGTGATCTCTTAATTGCGAAATGTGATTTTTTCTCAATTTTTTCATTGATCTCTCTGTTGCTTTTCACACTGACCCCCTAACTTCCTGGATAGTCTCATGATACTATAGATTATTTCATTATTTGCATTTGTACCTCTAGTATCACAGTAGGATCTAAATAAAGGCTTAATGATTGAATGATGGGTTTTGTGGCACCAATGTCTTCTGGTTCACATCCTTCCTGTCTGACTGTTCTATCTCAGTCGTTTTTACCAGCCTCTCACCCATATCATACCTCCTAACTGTGAATATACTAACAAGGATCTGTTTTGAGCCCTCTTCTCACTCTACACTCTCCTCCTTGGCTATCTCATGAGTTCCCATGAGTTTAATTATCATCTCTCTGTAGATGACTCCTAGATTTGGTATCCAGCCCTAGCCTCTCTCATGAGCTCCAGTTCTACATCTCCAAAAGTCTATTAGATATTTTAAGCTCTATATGTTGTAGATATCTGAATCTCAACCAAAACGGAAGACATTATCTTTCTGACCAAATGCTTCCCTCTACTGTACTTCCCTGTTTCTATTGAGGACACCACCATAGCTCTAGTCCCTCCAGGTACCTAACTGCACCCCAACATGCAAAATGTCACGTCTTGCCATTTCTACCTCACAACATCTGTTGCATTTGACGCTTTCTCCCTCTTCTCACAGCCACTGCCTTAATTCAGGTACTCATTACCTTCTTAGGGACTATTGCTATGGCCTCCTATTTGGTCTCCTCCATTCAAGTCTTTTTTCACTCCTGCCTACACGCACCTGCTAACGTTCCTTAACTGCAGCTCTGATCCTATCACCTCCCTTTTCAATAAACTCTAGTGACACTACTGCCACTAGGATAAAATCAAAATTTCTCTATTGGGCTTTCAAAGCTCTTCATAACAAGACCCCAACCTATTTTTCCAGACTTATTCTATATTCCTCCACTCTTCATATTCTACAATAGAGTTAATTTGACTTTCCCTCAATTTCTTGCATGTGCCTTCTCACTACCGTTGCACTGGCCACCCTCAAGATGTGGAATGCATTTCCTCTTAACCTCAACATCATAGAGTCCCTTGTTTATTTCAATACATAGTTTATGCACCTTCTTTTAGACAAAGCCTTTCTTGATCCTTCTCCTCAATTACCAGTCCCCTCCTTTCTTCAACTACTAGGCATCTAGATACACAGGAAGCCCTGAGTTCAAATCCTGATTCATATGCTTATTAGTTTCATAACCCTCAGGAAATTGTTTAACCTCATTTTCCCCATCTATAAAGTGGGGACCATGACAATAAAATCTACTTCACAAAGTGCTTTGCCAACCATGAAGTGAAAACTATTATAACTACATTACCATGTAATTATTTTTGTAATTATTTTACATATATTCATATAGGTGCATGCTTTCTCCTTTGATTAAACACAAACTTCTTGAGAGAAAAGTTTTTCATTCCTTTTTCTTTGTATACCCAGCACCTAGAACAATGCACTATATATATATAGTCAGTGTTTAATAAATGCTTATTCAGGATGCTTGACAATTGCTCTAGGAAAGTTCAATTGCTGGAAGGAAAAGAAAGAACATGCTTTCAGTTGAAAAGCAGGAGTTTGAGTAACAAAAGATTTGAGGGATGCCCAAATAAACTTACAATATCCACATAATCCCACGTGGCCCCACCTACCCTTTTTGGTTTTTGACTTCCCTAGTTAATTCATTTCTGTGAGGAATTCAGACATTTTTGGAGGTCTGTAAGAAAGATGGTTCTTCCCAGGGAGGAGGAACCCATATAGTTCCTTGAAAGTCAACCAACCCCCCCCCCCCTGCCCAAAATAGATCTAGGGGAATAAAGATTGGCAAACACCAACTGACTGGAGTTAAAGGGTGCTTTTTAAATATGAAGTAAGACAGAGGTTCAGGATTAAGAAGAGTTTCATGTGAGAAGGAATTAAGTTTAAAAGATACCTTCAGTGTATTCTTTGACTTCTCTCTCCTTCCTCATCTTCTCTTCCACCAGCTGTGATTGCTACTCCCATTTCTTCCCTCTTTGTTCAGGCTGGCTACTATTCCACTTTCTCTCATTCTTTCTCCCCTTCTCAAAGTGGCAACTGGATGGCCCAAAGGAGAAAATCTGGGCTTGGAGACAGGAAAACCTGAGTTCAAATTCAGCCACAGACATTTATTAGCTGTGTGGTCATGGGTAAGTCACTTAACCTCTTTGTTCCTCAATTTCCTCAATTGCAAAATGGGGATACTAATAGAATCTACCTCCCCGGGTTGTTGTGAGGATCACCTGAGATAATGTAAGCAAAGTGAGTGGTACACGGCCTGATATACAGCAATTACTAAATAAAAATTTGTTTCCTTCCTTCCTTTTTTCTTTTTCTCCCTCTTTTCTTTTTTCATTTATTTATTTTATTTTTAATTTATGGAAAAAACAAGCATTGCACTTGAAGCTGCAAATCCATTATGCACAACTTTCTATTCCTTTAAATATACAAGAGTTGTCAAGTAAATTTCTTTTTTTATCCCTCTATCCCTTCCCCCCACCTTAGAGGACAACCATTAGACACAAGTAGATCTTTTATATATAATGTATGTATGTACGTATGTGTAAGTGTGTATATAGGTAGATATATATATATGTGTGGTGGTAGATATGTATATTTGTATGTAGTATGTATATGTAAAATTATTCTATACATACTGCTAATTATCAGTTCTTTCTCTGGATGCAAATAGTGTCTCCATACATCCTTTACAGTTAATTTGGATATTTATAATAGTCAAAATGACTTATCTGCTCAAAAATATTCTTAAAGCAGTGTTACCATTACTATATATAATATTATCTTGGTTCTCCTCATTTTGCTCTCCATTATTTTTTGTAAGTCTTTCAATATTTTTCTAAGATCATTGAGCTTGCCATTTCTTATAGTACAATAGCATTCCATCACAATGATATACCATAACGTGTTTAGCCATTCCTCACTTGATGGGCATCCATGCAATTTCCAGTTCTTTGCCACCGCAAAGAGAGCTGTTATTAACATTTTAGAATATAGAGGTTCTTTTCCTTTTTCCCTAATCATCTTTGGAAATAAACCTTGTAGCAGTATTCCTTCTTTTCCTTCCTTCCTTCTTGTTGATTAGAATCTAATGCTCCAGAAGATACCTCTCTCATAATCTCAGATGTATGTCCTAGGGATCCTATTTGGACTCCTAGTTCTTGCTTTTCTTATTATAGTGTGTGACTTTAATTAGCAAATTGGCTGTTTTGCATCACAAAAGAGCTTGACACCTGAAGGCTCAGACTCTGGGAGTTGACAGACTTTTCTCTCCCCAATCAGGGTATGTGTTGTTTGTTTTTTAGGACCTAAAGTTTAGCTACTAGCCATAAACTCAAAAGGGATGACAGAGCCTACTCTTCCTCTTATGGAGAAATGGGGACTCCATATGTAGTCAAGTATTTGGTGGCTGCAAAAGGAATCCAGATGACAGAGGGAGGGAGGCAAGAGGTTCAAGAAAGACAAAATACTCAGTGGGGAGCAAGAGTGATATAGGGGGAGTAAGTCCAATAGAATTTCATGATATCGCCAAAAGACATCAGTAGCCTTGCAGTGTTGAAGAAATGACTTGTCCCATCACAAATTGACTGTACTTTGAATTCATTGTCTCCTACTCTGGTTATCAGTTCACAAAGCTGTGATTTCCAATAGATGTAAACCCAAAGGGTTTCTTTTTTTATTTGGGAAATGTTAGGAGGACACTGAATCATATAAAATCCCCTCTGAAAGAATCTGCAATTTCAAGTATCTAAAATAAATCGATTTCCTAATGAATATTGATGAAAAAATTTTAAGTAAAATACTATCAAGGAAATTACATCGATATATCACAAAGATAATATGCTATCACTAGGTGGAATTTATACCAGGAACACAAGACTGGTTCAATATTAGGAAAACTATTAGTGTAATTGATCATATCAATAACAAAACCAACAGAAATCATGTGATTATCTCAATAGATGCAAAAAAATCTTTTGACAAAATACAACCCTCATTCCTGTTCATAAACAATAGAAAGCATAGGAGTAAATGGAGCTTTTCTTAAAATTATAAGTCGTATCTATTTAAAGCCTCAGCAAACACTATCTGCAACAGGGATAAGTTAGAAGCCTTCACAATAAGATTGGGGTGAAGCAAGGATTTCCACCATCACCACTGTTACTCAGTATTGTACTAGAAATGTCTGCAATAGCAGTAAGAAAAGAAAATAAAGTCAGAGTTTAATAATTGGGAAAATATTAGTTGCTCATGGGAAGGCCAAATCAGTAAAATAAAAGAAAGACAATTCTACCTAAGTCAGTTTGCTTATTCAGTGTCATACTAATCAAATTACCAAAATTTATTTTATAGAACTAGAAAAAAATCATCATAAAATTCAACTGAAAGAACAAAAAGTAAGGACTATCAAGGGAATTAATGGGAAAAAAATGTGAAAGAAGATGGTCCACTCATATCAGATTTCAAATTGTATTAAATTGTTAATCATCAAAATAATCCGGTAATGGCTAAGAAAGAGAGTGGTCAATCAGTGGAATACATCAGGTACATAATACACAGTAGCAAATGACCAGAACAATCTAGTTGTTGGTAAACCCAAAGATCCAAGCTTTTGGAGTAAGATTTCAACATTTGGCAAAAACTGCTGGGAAAGCTAGAAACCAGTTTAGCAGAAACCATGTATAGATCAACATCTCCCACCATATATAAGATAAGATTGTATGTAATTTAGACATAAAGATTAATACTACATTCAAATTAGGAGAGCATGGAATAATTTACCTGTCAGATTTTTGGATGAGGGAAGAATTTATGACCAAACAAGAGACAGAGAGCACTACAAAAATGCAAAAGGGATGATTTTGATTATATCAAATTAAAAAGGTTTTAGACAAACAAAACTAATGAAGCCAAGATTTTAGAAGGAAGGCAGAAAACTGGGGAGGGGAAGGGGAGGGGAATTTATAGTAAGTTTCTCTAATAAAGATCTCATTTCTCAAATATATAGAGAATTGAGTCAAATTTATAAGAACAGGAGTTATTCCCCAATGGTCAAAGGATATAAACAGGCTTCAGATGAAGTCTTCAGATGAAGAAATTAAAACTCTCTATAGTCATATGAAAAAATGCTCTAAATCACTTGATTTGAGAAATGTAAATTAAAACAACTTTGAGGTAATACCTCACACGTATTAGATTTTCTATTATGATAAAAAATGAAAATGATGAATGCTGGAAGAAATATGGGGAAATTAGGTCTAATGCACCATTGGAAGAATTGCAAACTGATCCAATTATGCTGGAGGGTTATAAAGCCTTGCATACCCTCTGACCTAGCATTACAACTACTAGGTTCATTTCCCAAATAGTTTTTATTTTAAAGGAAAAGAAAGTTTTTGTACAAAGATATTTTTAGTAACTCTTTTTGTGGCAGCAAAGAATTGGAAATGAAGGAAATGTCCATCAACTGGAGAATGGCTGGACACATTGTAGTATATGATTGTGATGGAATAATATTGTGCTATAAGACATGAAAGCAGGATGCTTTCAGAAAAACCTGTGAAGACTTACATGCACAGAGTGAACAGAAACAAAGGAACACTGTATACAATAAAAACAATATTGTGCAATGATCAGCTGTGAATAACTTAATTATTCTCAACATACAATGATTGAAAAAAATTTTAAGAGACTCATGATGAAAAATACCATTTCTAGAGGAAGAATTAATGAGGTGTAAATGTAGATGGCCACATACTCTTTTTCACTTTATATTTTGTGTATTTCACTTTATATTTAGAAATGCCCTCCCTCCCCTCACCCCTTCATGACAAGGGAAGAAATTTGATGTAGGTTATACATGTGCAGTCATGTAAAACATATTTCCATATTAGTCATGTTCTGAAAGAAAATATACCAAAAAAGAAAAAAAACAAGAAAATATTTCTAAATAGGTTTTGATCTGATTCAGACTACATTAGTTCTTTCTCTGGAGGTGGATAGCATTTTTTATCATAAGTCCTTTAACTGTCTTAGAACACTGTAGTGCTAAGTAATTCACAGCTGAGTATTGATCACTGATGTTAATATGTGTATTTTTCCCCTGGTTCTGCTCATTTCATCTGCATCAGTTCACCTAAGTCTTTCCAGGATTTTCTGAAAGCATCCTACTTATCACTTCTTATAACACAATATTATTCCATCACAATCATATGCTACAACACATTCAGTCATTCCCCAATTGATGGGCATGGCCTCAATTTCTTTATTTTTGCTACCACAAAACTGCTATAAATGTTTTTGTACATATAAGCCCCCTTTTCATCTCTTTGGGATACAGGCCTAGTACTGCTATTGCTGCTCAAACACTATGTGATATTTTACAGGTCAAATTTTTGTTTAGTTCTGGACTTCTCCTTATGAGGTCTTCAAATCCTTCTATTTCATTGAACGATCATTTTTTAATTTTGCCAGATAAGTGATTCCTGTTGCTAGAGGATTCCTGTCCACCTAGCACCACCCCGAAGCATGTGGAGGTCCAGTTGTCATCAGACACCTACCAGGAGCAAAACTGAATCACTCTTAGGTACAACTCATAGGACACCTGCCCACCTGGGGTTACACTGAAGCACTTAATGGTCTGGCCTCTGGAGGATGCCTGTTATCTTGGGGCTATAGTGAAGTAGGTAATGGTTATCAGAGTTGGAGTCTGCCAGTTCCTTGGCTATGCTAAGGGGCATTTATCTGCTCTACCACACTGGGGCTGTCCTGTTGGTTTGCCAAGGTGGGACTTGCTGTTGGCTTGCTGGGATGCTTTTTGTCCTGAACTGTGCTCTGCTTTTATCTGAGTGAGATGGACCTTTCTTGCTGATCCTCCAAGTCTCTTAGGCTAAAAGACTGTTACATCCTGTATTTCTGCTGACTCAGCTGTTCCAGGATTTGCTCTGGGGCTCTATGTTATGACTTTTCATTGTTTCAAAGTGAATATGTGAGAGCCACAGTGATTTACTGCTTACTCCACCATTTTGTCTCCTAGAAGTCCCCAATTGACAAATGGATTAATCCCATTTCAATTTTTCAAGGAATTATTTTCTTTAGTAAGCTTTGTACCACTTTTTCCATTTTACTAATTGAGATTTTTAAGAAATTCTTATCTTCAATGTATTCTCGTGCCCTTTTTGTCCTTCGACCTATTGTTTTTTCTAAGATGTTATTTTCTTCATTATTTTTGTGCCTCCTTTAACAAGATGTTGACTATTTTTTCAATTATTTTCTTATAACTTCTCATTTCCTTTTTTTTCAATTTTTCCTATACTTCTATTTTTGCATTTTTAAAATCCATTTTGAATTTTTTTAGGAATTTTTGTTGGGCCAGAGACTAATTCACATTTTTCTTTTATACTTTGTATGCAGCTCTTATTTATTTTGCTCTTCTTCAAATGTGTGTTTTTATCTTCCCTATCCCTGCGATAACTTTCTATGATAAGATTTGTTGTTGTTTGCTCATTTTTACAACTATTTCTTGACTTTTAACTTTATGTTAAAGATGGAGAGGGCACTATCCCAAGCTTCAGGTTTATCATTCTGCAGTTTTTAGAGCTAGTTCTGGGGATCTATAAGTTTTCAGTTCTTCCAAGGTGGTATGATCTAAGAAGAGGTGTGGCCACTATTCTCCTCACATGTGCTCTGGTCAGTGAGTAATCACAAGTACTCTTTTCAACCCTGAAAATATGACCAGGGTCTCCCCTCCCCTGCAAATTGCATGTTCTAATGTGCTAGTGTTCATCCTCAGCCTGGGACTGTGACATGGAATTGAATATAGAAAATGCAACAGTCTTTAGCCCAGTGTCAGCAAAGAGTCCCCTGTAATCTCCTGCTGACCAGTTGTCCAATCTCATTATCATCTGTGAACTGAGAGCTGCAGAAGCTGCAGTTACCAAGCCAGTCACCCCCTGCCTTGCTGAGGCATTTCCTTCACTGGTCTGTCCTCCATTCTTGCTCTAGTAAAACAGACTTTTTCTGTTGATATAAGTTGTTTTGGGCTAGAAAATTATTTTACCCTGTCCTTTTGTTGATTCTGCTGCTCCAGAATTCATTTTGTGGCATTATTTTAAAGTTGATTAGAGAAGAATTTGGGAGAGCTCAGGCCACTTTCTGATGTTACTGCACCATTTTGGCTCTTCTTACTGATTTCTGAGAGGATTCTTGCCTTTGCCACTTTTGACCTAGTCCGTGTCCCTATGAAAGAGAACTGGAAACTATTCAGGCTTCAGGGAATGATTAAAGAAACCTACACAGGTAACAGAAGGAATGCTGTGACTGAACATGAGAAAAAGTGATAAAGTCAGACACAAAGATATTCCCCAAGAGCACAAGGTTTAGACAGTTAATCATATGAACTTTAGGCCAATTCTTATAACAACTTTCAGGTGGTATCTTGGGCTTTTTAAAAATTCTTCTCCTGCCTGGGGTCCTATGGAACTGATTAGGTTTCATAGTAGAAATGATGTAATTAGTATGTGAAACCTTTATTCACACGGAATAAGAATAAGCTAACTGCACTAAGCCCCGTTTGGAATCATCTTCTATCAGTTGTTATAAAGAAGGAAGGGTAACTCTTGGAATATGACAAGCTGTGCTTGCTAATCTCAGTGTATCCTTGGAATTGGGGAACCTGCAGACCCAAAACACCTCTCCCTCTTTTTTTCCTCTCTCTCTCTCCCCCTCCCTCCATATATACACATATATACATACAGAGATACTTCCGTGTGTGTGTGTGTGTGTGTGCATGTTGCTTGTTTATTTTTATTAAAAGGGATTTTTTTTACTTGATTAGTTCAACTTTTTCTAGACTAGTACTAGTATTAAGGACCAAGATGCACCCAGCCCAAAACATCTGTCATAGTGAAAGCCAGGTGAGACTGATAATGAGTTCATGGCTTCACACAAGATGAGAGAAAGCAGTAGCAAAGGAAAGAAGGATGGGACAGTTCCCAGGAATGAACTTGATATGACTGAGCCCGGAATCTGCAAGTTTCAGGGGTGTGGGGACTGTTACCTCACAATTAAAAACCCTAAGTTCTGGCTCATGCATGTACCAGGTTCATCCTGGGAAGCTCAGACTCTAAAGAAAAAGATGAGGCTGTTTTTCATTTTTTCTGGTTTTTCACTCCCCTATCCCAGAATCCTGAGGGAAAGTCCTTAAGGCTCAGATTTGAATCAATCTAGGGTCTCTCTAAAAGGAATCAGAGAGGTACTCATTGCACAATATAAATCAAAAATAGAACAATTATTTACTTCTTCCACCAAAAATAAATAGTAATCATAACGTTTAATAACTCCTATTATCCTCTCCTTGGAAGTCCACATTTAAAATATCAAAATATGCAATATTTTGCAGGAATCTTGAATAGTCATTTCACCTTTCCTGTGATTCTACCCCTTCCAGTTTCATATCTTCTGGAAACCCAGAGTATGACATGAGTCTTACTTACTTACTTACATGACCTGTCAGTGGTTATCTTTTTTAAAAAAAAAGATATAGTTGCAGAAATTTTTATGTTCCTGCCAGTTGGCTCTGACAGAAGCATCAGGAACTCTGGAACTCCCAAGGATGCCTCAGAGGCTGGAAATATTCATCACAAGATCACTGTTGAGTCATCTATGCTCAAGGAAAGAAAAAAACAAAATAGAAAAGTCAGCCAGAGGCTGGAAGTTCATACTCAGTCTCATCCGGGGAGCACATGTGCTCTTTTCTGAGCCAGCAAATGCTATAAAGACCAGTGAGGAAAGAGGACACTCTGTGTCCCCCCAATAAGCCCAAAAGAGAAAGTTCAAGCCACATATACGGGAAAGAGGAAGAAGAAAGTAAGAGAAGTCTCTGCCATTATAATCTGTTGTTACAGGGATCAAGTGATTTAGGAATTATTCCAAAGTCTATCAGTGCTGAGCGCATGCTTCCTCAGAAGCCAGGGGAGATTAGTTCAGCTTCACAATGTTTCAATGGAGGACACTAACCAGAGAGGACTGGAGAGGGAGAGGACAATTACTCAATTATACTTGTAAGAACCTCCATATTATTATAGACCAGGAAAGTACCACAGTAACAACAGAGAACTCTTCTCTCCAAGCCACAGGTCCAACTTCCTATAAAACACTCAGGTCAGAATCAAGTATAAATTAAAGAGGAAGAAAAAGTAGGAGTATTTTTTGTGGGTACTAAATGCATATTGAAATTGTATCCATCCTTCGTTGCTGAAGAAGGCCATGCCATCAGAGAAATGATGACATGATTTGCTCTTGACTTTGTTTTAAATGAAGGAGGGCTGTGCAGGTCAAGTAAAGAAAAATACTTATCCCAAAATTTGTAATCTCTCTGTGACACTGTTGTGACAATCAGCAATTTAACTTTTAAAGGAAATTTGAAATATTTCCCTGTTACTGCAAAAAAAAGTTCCCTTACCACTTGAGATTTTCATTTGCATTTTACTTTGAAAATGTACAAAGTGAACTATTGACATGTAAAAATGGTACCTGGAAAATACAATTAGTAAAATAATGAATAATTTAAAGAAAAATGAATTGGAAGTATTGTACTATAACCATATTCATTCAACAGATAACAATAGATTTTTAAAGACTCTATCAGAAGTGAAAGAACTGTGCTAGGTTATTTTTTTCTATAACTTTTTTTAAAAAATATAAAATTTTCAATAAAAAACAAACTTTTAAATACACACAAAAATAAAAACAATATATAAAAATCCTAAAACTCTATAATTTTGAGGTTAACATAAATATATGCTATCTTTAATGAAATAATATTAAATATGCTCATGCTTGGGCTCAACTTGCACATTCTCTTTCTTTCTTAATTTTTGTTATATTCATTTATTCTTCTTATGATAGTTGTAATTAGTGTATACTTTTTGCTTCATTTTTCATCACTAACTTTCTATAGGTTTATTTTCTTCCTGTTTACCTTTTCTTATTAGAAAGATGGACTTGAATTTGAAACAATGCCCAAAGGGCAATCAAACTCTTCATACCCTTTGACCTAGCAATACCTCTCCTAGGTCTTATCCCAAAATGATTTTAAAAGAGGAGGAAGGGCCTGTATGTGCAAGAATATTTATAGAAGCTATGTTTGTGGTGTCAAGGAATTGAAAATTGAGGGAATGTTCATCAAGTGTGGAATGGGTGAAAAAGTTGAGATATATGGATGTAATAGAATACGGCTATACTATTATGCTATAAGAAATGACAAGCAGACAGATTTCAGAAAAAAAACGTGGAAAGATTTACACGAACTGATGCAAAGTGAAATGAACAGAACCAGGAGACCATTGTATACAACAACATTACAACAGTAATGTTGTTCAATGATCAACTGTGAATAACTTAGCTCTTAGCAACATAAGGATCTAAGACAATTAGAAAAGACTCATGACGAAAAATACTAACTGCACCCACAGAAAGAACTGATGGCATCTGAATGCAGATCAAAGTATACACTTTTCACTTTCTTTATCTTTTTATTTTTTTTTTCTTTTTGGTCTGTTTCTTCTTTCACAACATGATTAATAGGGAAATATTCTTTACATGATTGCATATATATATATATATATATATATATATATATATATATATATATATATATAAAACCTATTTAAAATTCTAACATTTTTAGAGAGGGCTGATGGGAGGGAGGGAGAAAATTTGGAACTCAGTTTTTGTAAAGGAATGTTAAAAATTGTCTTTACATGTAATTGGAAAAATTAAATACTATAACAATCTTTTAAATAAAAAAAGATGTGCTTGAAATACTCTATCTCATTCAAATACTACATTATGTTCAACTATGGGAGAAATATATGTGTTTGTTACCATTTTTTTACTATTATAAAATGAGAAAATTCTAGTTCAAGTAGGCACAAGTTTAAGTGACTTCTGTGGTTCTTTCAAATTCATAGATTCTGCCAAATAATGTTGCTAAAACATTTTCATACGAAGCTATTTTTTTGCTCTATCATTAACTTCCTTGGGACATTATCTCAATAAGGGTATTTCTTGGTCTAAGTGCAGAAATGGTTTTATAGCTCTTGTTCCATATTTCCATAGATTTTAAACAATTGTAAGGATTCAGAACTCCAAAATATCCAGTATCCAACTTCAATATCCAAAAGCAAGTTAGTGGTAAGCAAGTCTATTTTTCCAAACACCACCAGCAATGAATTTTTACTGTTGTAACTATATTTCTGAACTTACTAGTTGCAAAATAGAATATCCATGTTGTTTTCATTTTCATTGTTCTAATTACTACCATATTCGAACATTTATGCTTATAGATATTTTTGAACTAAATGTCTGTTCACATTGTTTTCTACATATCTATAGGAAAACTGATTTTATTCTTATAAAATCTCTATGAATTTCTTAGAGATTTTTGTTATAAATTTTGGATTAGAAGTTGTTATTGAAAAGAAGCTTTTATTTCCCCAATCTGTTTCTTTCTTCTTTCAGATGCATTATTTTTTGGTGTTTTTAAAATCTATTTATTTTTATTTAAATGCTCTAATGCACCTGTGATTTCACTTATTTGAGTATTTCCTCCATTGACAGAATCCATCCATGTCTTCTAAACTTATGCACTCTTTTCCATATCCTAGCAAAAGTTTCTTGCAAGGGTCACCTAATGTGGTTAGGTCCCATCTATTTTTCTCTTAACATTACAAAAGGAGATTGCATTTTGTACCAGTAGAACCCATGTATGTTGACCAATCAGCTTTCGATAATAAATTTTTTTCAATTTTTTTTCAATCATGTATTTCTTTGATGATATCCTTTACTCTGCTTCTCCTACATAATGCTGAAGTATAATCAAACTCACTTCTTTGTTACTGTTGTTATTGTTGAGTTGCATCCAACTCTTACTGACTTCATGGACACCAAACCCTTCTATCCTCCACTCTCTCAAAGTCTGTTTAAGTTTATATTCATTGTTTCCAAAACATGATCTATCATCTCATATTCAACCATTCCTTTTGCCTTCAATCATTCCCAGCACCAAGGTCTTTTCCAGTGAGTCTTATCTGCTCATTATGTGGTCAAAGTATTTAAGCTTTAGTTTCAGTATTTGATCTTCTCTAAATTAATTTCTTTAAGTATTAATTACTTTGATCTCCTTGCTGGTCAAAGGACTTTCAAAATTTTCTCCAGTAGCACAATCTGAAAGCACTGATTCTGTGGTGCATATATTGCTATTGGAAAAATCATAGCTTCTACTATACAGACCTTTGTCAGCAAGGTTTTATAAGGCTATCCAGATTTGCCATAGCTTTCCTTCCAAGGAGCAAGAATCTTTGAATTTCATGGCTACAGTGATGTGCAGTAATCTCTGAATCCAACCATAATAAAATCTGACACTGCTTCTATTTCTTCTCCCTTTGTTTGCCAGGGAGTGATGGGGCCAATTTACAAGATATTAATTTTGGTTTTCTTTTTAATGTTAAGCTTCAAGCCAGATTTTATATTCTCCTCCTTGACCCTCATTAATAGTCTTCTTAATTCCTCTTCACTTTCTGCCATCAGAGTGATATAGTCTATCTCTAAGATTATTTGTATTTCCCCAGGAAACCATAATTTCAGCTTTTGACTCATCCATCCTGGCATTTCACATGATGTACTCTGCATATAAACTAAATAAATAGAGTGACAATATACAACCTTATTGTAATCCTTTTTCAATCTTAAACTGATCAGTTAGTTGTTCCGTGTTCAGTGGTCCTCTTCATTTTCCATTAATTTATATTCTGTTTCAATTCCTCAATGACTTGCAGTCTTTCATAACAAACAGCCATTGGCCTTTGGGACATGGCATAAATCACTTAACCTTTTTTGGAACACAGTTTCCTCAGCCATAAAATGAAGGATTTGGAATTGGATGACCTTCAAGGTCGCTTCACACTCTAATTCTATGATCCTCTATCATGTAGCTCTGCTTGAAAACACTCAGTGATTCCTTATAGCCTTCAAGATAACATACAGAATCATCAACCTGGTATGTAATGCCTTCTATAATATGGATCTATCTACTTTTTCCAATTTATTTCACATTTCTCCCTCTGCACATGATACTTCAACTATAGTTGTCCACTACTTGCTTCTCAAACTCACCACCACAGATACAGTTTACAGATGAAGAAAATGACAACCAGAAATGCTAAATCTGGTCGAAGATCATGAAAGTAGCCAACAGAAGAGTTGGAATTTGAAACCAGGTCCTCATTCCAAAGTTAGCACTCTTTCCAATGCTCCATGCTGCCTTTTAAAAAAAATATTTACTTCAAACTTCAATACAAAAGCTTAAATATACGATAAGAAAAGGAAATATATCACAAACTTAAACATTAAATTTTAAAATACAAAATAAGAGGGAAAAAGCCTTTCCATGTGCACAGCTGAACTTGAAATGATTCAAAATATATTGCAATAAGTTTCCATTTCAAGAAAGCCTATATAATAAATACTAAGCATTGTGCTCAGAGCTAACCATTTTTTCTTTGTTTCCTTTTGTTTTCTACTTTCATGCTGCATTTTTGAAGAAAGATAATGACTGTAGGAGGCTGAGTTGAAGCAGAGTGTGCATTCCAGGGACTGGCGATGGCTTAAGTGAATGCAGATGGGAGCTAGAACAGACCATGGCCTGAAACATTCCCTAGCGCAGTTCAAACCAGATTAAAATCCAATTGTAAAATATTTAACAAGATAAATAAAAGTACAATAAAACATAGATAATATCACATTTTAAAGGTAAGTTAGCATGTGGCCTGAAGGGATCCTTACGTATAGACTAGTGGTCTCTATTTCTATTGGAATTTTATAACACTCATGTAGCGGAAAGGCAGCCGACCTGGAAGACGTGTGTTCAAGTTTTATCTCTGACACAAATTGACTACATGACCCTGGGCAAATCACATTACCTCTGAGTGCTGTACATAAATCTCTCTCTTTTTTTTTATTTTAGACTCCAATGCCAGAACAAAAATACAGAATAGAAAAAAGAAACAAAAACATATCACAAACTTAAATATTGGAACTTAATCCAAAGTTAGAAAGAAAATAACATGTCATATGCATAGCAGAACATGAGAGGGTTAAAAATATGTAACAATAAATTTTCATTTCAAGAAAGCCTGTATGATAAATAACACTCATTGTGTTGAGAAATATCTATCTTTGCTTCTTTGTAAGTTTTCCCTTGTTTTCTACTGTGTACTTTTTTTACTTAATTCTTTTTTCCCTCTCCCCACCCACCCAGAAGGCTACAATAAGTTTAGATATGTTTCTCTATAGCTATAGATACATAAATACTGATAATCATTTAATTTCATTTAATAATTTCAATAAGGGCCAGTGCCTGAATTAATAAACCAGAAGAAGAGCTCAGACCCAACAATTTCTTTGTTTTCTGAGTAAACTCAGAGAATACCTCTTTCTGTGTTGAGGCCAGATAGGACTGATGTAAGAGCATTTTCCTCTGTTTATGAGAGTCTTAACCCAAGAGGCTATCGTGAATAACGGAACTTCCTTATCTCAATATTTTATGGAAATATACTATGTTATGGCATGCTAATGGTAAAGAAAACACAGATATCCTGGGTTGTAATTTCAATTGACACTATACTAACTCTCTTACAATAGTATTTACCAATTCAATTAAGAAAATTGCTTTCTCATAATATGGTTAGTCATATATGGAGTTCATAAATTTGAGTGACAAAGACAACTAAATTGGGATTTGTTCTAAAACATATTTAAGCCTGGTCGTTCTCATATCAGACAGTCAGAACTTATATTTTGGCTCCTTGTACATACAAGTTTGCTAGCTTTAGCTAGCTTTAAGGGAATAAACAATATTAATTTACATATCACCTAGGCTGTTTCCTTCCTTTAACCAAACTTTCAGGTCAACAATACACACATACATATATACGTACATATGCAGATATGTATTTTTTCCCTAAGAAATTCTACTCTTGATCTCTGTTTCTATGTTTATGCATATCTCTTGTTTCCTATCACTCCTTCCTCTCCTACTTTACTTCTACCCACTATCTCACCCTCCTATTACTTGCCTACCCCGCTCTAAGGATCTCTCCCCTATCTCCCATTCCCATAAATTTAAATATATTTCTATATCCTGCTTTTACCTATTCCTTCATTCTTCCCTCTAAAGATCTCTCCCTTGTGCTCTCCACCCTCCTTATGACCCTACCATTTTATTTCTTCTGAATACAGATGACATTTATACTCTTCTAAACATACATGTATTGTTCCTTCTTAAACTCATTTGGATGAAAACAGGTTAACAACTACGAGCCCTCCTCCTCCACCTAATTCCTCTATATCAATTCTTCCTCTTATACCTCATTTGTATAAAATAATTACTCTTTTTAGCTGTTCTTAAATGGTTTTACTTTTGAAATTCATATCTTACTCAGGTTCAGCCTAATCTTTCTTATGAGCTGCCCAATTATTAATAAGAATCTTAGACATACAGTTTACATTTTTTACATATATATACATATATATGTATATATATATATATAAAATTTAAAAAGCAAACACTCTGTCCTTATGAATTCCTTATAATAAGTCTTTGCTATATATCTTTTATTTCTCCTAGTTCTTGTATGTTGAATCTTCTGTTAAACTTAGGATTTTTTTAAAGTCTTGGAAGTCTGAGAATTTATCAAATGTCCATTTTTTCCTTCAGGATACTATTTAACTTTCCAGGGTATGATGTTTTCAGCCAGAGTCCCAGTTCTTTTGGTCTTCGATGTATTGTGCTCCAAGACTGGCAGTCCTTTAGCGTCTCTGCTGCTAGAACTCATATGAGTCTGTTTGTGCACTGCCATATTTATATCGTTTAATTCTTGATGCTTTTAATATTTTTATCCTTGAGCTAGTTGTTTTGGAATTTGATAATGATATTCCTATGAGTTTCCCTTATAGGACCTCTTTTAAGTGGTGATGGATGGATTTTTTCTAACCCAGGTCATCTCTATTCACATAATAGCTTTCTATGGTTAGATTTTTTTCTCCTTTGACTGTGTATTTTTTGTGATAATAGCTTAATTTTTGTAATCACCTCTAGCCCTGGGGCATGGAAAATGATGCCTCTTGCTCCAGATCTTCAGTTTTTGCATGTAGCCTGGAACCAATGCCAAACCTCCAACCTCCTGCCAGGGGCATTCTTCCCCATTGCTTCTGCACTCACCAGACTTGTGCTGGTTCCTTCTCTCCCCTACTGCTCTTCACAGCACACCTGGATCTGATATTCCTTACTAGCAGAGGTTCCCTCCATGTTCCTGGGCTCAAACGCCCAACTTACCTCACTATCATAGGGGTAAAATTTTCTGTGGCTGGGGCAGAGGCAGTTTCTCAAACCAGCTAACCCCAGGGCTTGCCACTTGTTGTTAAAACAAAATCTAACCTGGAGGTGTTTACTTTTCCTTAGGACCAAGCTTTGTCCTGGGATTTTTCTTCTGATCTTCTCAAAGTGTCCTAAGAAGACCTCAGTTGTGCCCCTATTCTTATTCTTTCCACCCACACTTTGTTCTCCCTAAGATGCTATTTTAACTCTCTTGTGGGGAAAAATCTTGAGATCTTGGAATTTTCTGACCTATTCCACCATCTTCCCAGAATCCTCCCTACACAAATCTCTAAGCCTAAAAGTTGTTGAGCAGATGCTTACCTTCCTTGGAAGAGGAAATTTTCTCACCTGAAAGTTGCCAATAAAAATGGAGGTCCAATTCCTATTCTTATACGTACATTTGGAAAGGAATTAGTCAAAAGGAATGTCTTGACCTCTCCAAAACCTTTGTAATATTTCAACTCCCTAGGTTTTAAGTATGGAAAGAGAAAGTAGATTGATGTGAAACCATAAGATGACTATGGGTCTTTATAGAATAGTGTGTGTGTTCATCCTTCATTTCCAAAGGAGACCATACCATTAGAGAAATAAAGACATGATTTGCACTTGACTTTGTTTTGAGTGAGGGAGAGTTGTGCAGGTCACCCACCTCACTTCTCCAGAACCATCCAAATCCAGTGACCAGATATTCATCAGGATGACTGGAGATGACCCAGGATAAAGCAATTGGGGTTAAGTGACTTGTCCAAGGTCATACAGCTAGTGAGTATCAAGTGACTGAGGTGAGATTTGAACTCAGGTCCTTCTGACTCCTGCACTGGTACTCTATCCACTGCACCATCTAGCTGCCCTAGCATAGTAACAAGAGAATGAGCATGGTAGGGAAAAAATGATTCTAACTTCATTCAGAAGTGTCCACTTGAGAGAGCAGGAATTCAAGTTTTTTAAAATGAAGCATAAAAAAGACTTTAAGAACCTATTTGTGATTTTAAATAAGAAAGTAGCCTCACATGAACTCTTAAGACTTAACTCAGGTTCTTGGGGCTACAATACAAAAGAAAATTTGCAATGGAAAGATGACATCTTCATGCAAATCTCTTTGTTTAGAGAAGAGTACTTAAGGTATAAAAAAGGTATAAAAAGATATTTATGGCTTAGAAACAGAAAGCAAATTCATGTGAAATCTCAGGACTACAGCCTTAGATCTTTAATACTGAAATACAAAAAGGGATATGTCATGAAAGAAGAAAATGATTGAACAAACAACCTTTATAACAACTTCAGATCTTTAAGGCCTGAAAAATAAAAGCAAATTAAAAGAAAATATATGTGGTGGGAAAGGGTGACTGGTTTGATTCATACTATGTTAAAAGAAAAAAGATCTCAGGTCCTTAACGCTAAAGCATGATACAAATTTTAAAATAATAGTTATGATATGGAAAAGGAAAATAACTTTATGAAAACTTTTCTATATAAACTGATCTTTTTTTAAAGCTTTTATTGTTTCCATTTGTTTTACATTATAGATATTTCAACAGCCATCATATCTAGTGAACTTCTAGTTATAAAAAGAAAAACAAGAGAGCAAAACAACAAACTTAGCAACCACATCTGATGGCAAATGTAACATTATATAATACTCATACTCCTCTACTTCCACAAACAAAGTACAATGGTGTACTTCCTCATCTCTCTAGAGCTCCCTTTGTACTGTTTCCCCTGATCTCATCAGCTCCTATGGATTCAATCATCATCTCTTTGCAAATTATTCTCAGGTCTATTTTCCAGCCCTAACCTCTCTCTCCTGACATCCAGCCTTGTGTCTCCAAATTGCCTATTGGTCCTCTAGAATTGATACCTCTAAGACATCTGAAAATCAACATGTCCAAAACTGATTTGATTGTCTTTTCCACCAAACACTCCCTCTCCCCTAATTTTCCAATGCTGTCCAGACTAGCACCATCCTCCCAGTCACCCCAGAATCAAAACTCAATTGTCATCCTCAATTCCTCACTCTCTCTCACCTCCTCTCCATATCCAATTAGTTGCCAAATCCTGTTGTTTCTTACTTCACATCTCCTCTGACAGTATCACTACCTGAATTCAGGCCATCATCACTTCATGCCTGGATTATTCCAATACCTACAGATTCATCTCTCTGCCTCAACTACAATCCATCCTCCACTCAGCAGTAAGTTGATTTTGTTAAAGTACAGGTGTAAGCATCCCATTTAATAAGTACTAGTGACTCCTATCATCTCCAGGATTAAGTATAAAGAACACTGGTTTTTAGAGACCTTCATAAACTTGCCCCTTCCTTCCTTTCCAGTCTTCATACCTTACTCCAGTCTATATATTGTGGAATCTAGTTCCACTGGTCTCCTTGCAGTTCTTTGGACACAAAATATCATTTTCCGACTCCGGTATTTTCACTAACTGTCATCCATGCCTGGAACTCTCTTCCTTCTCAGTTAAACTTCCTTACTTCCTTGGATTCATTCATATCTTAGCTAAATCCTATATCCTGCATGAAGCCTTTCCTAAACTTCTTTAATCTTTGTGCCTTCCCTCTGAGATGACTTCCAAGAAATTGCTTATATATCTTATCTATACATAGTTGTTTGCAAATTGTCTCTGCCATTAGACTGAAAGCATGTGGAGAGCAGCAAGGGGTTTTTCCTCTTTCTGTATATCTCCAGTGGGGCAGCTAGGTGGCATAGAGGATAGAGTCACTGGGCTTGGAGTCAGGAAGAGTAGATATCAAGTCTGATCTCACATATTTACTAGCAGTGTGACCCAGGGCAAGTCACTTAAACTCTGCCCAAATTGAAGTGGCGAAGGAAATGGCAAACTACTCTAGTATTTTTGTCAAGAAAATCCCATGGACAGTTGGTCCATGGAGTCACAAAGAATTGAACATGAGTGAATGACTGAACAACATATCTCCAATGATTAACACAATGGAATTCAATAAATTTTTGTTATTTTAGTTGTCTTTTTATAGGTAATCCCAATAATATAATCTCAGATCTTTAAAACAGAGAAAAAATGGCATTTGTCAACAAAAAAGGGGATGTAATTTCATATAAAATATGTTTATTTAGGTCTGTAAGGCTAAAGAGTAAAACTCATGGTCTAAAAATTGAAAATAACTTGGATAGTCTGACTATTGTAAACAATCTAGATTTTTTTATGAAATCTATCCCTGGTCCTTAAAGGGGCACTATTTGAGTTTCACAAGAAATCTCAAAAGCATAGGCTCAGAGTCTCAAAATAAACATACAACATAAAGAGAAACAATGTTTGTGATAGAAAACAATTGAGTAACTTCATCTCAAATCTTCTTATTTAAATTTTTTAAATGGCTCCAGGATTTTAAGCCAAAGGTATAAAGTAGAATTAAAAGGGACCCAACCAGTTACTTCACTTATGGGTCCTTTGTCAAGAGTAGGGTATACTCTGGGGACCTGTAAGTTCTCAGTTTCTTCAAGGTGGCACAATCAAGGGAGAGGAATTCACTCCTCAGGGGCCTCCTGCTTTGCCATGCCCCAGGACAGTTCTCAGAACTGAGATTCAGATCTGCTGCTCAATTCCTCCAGGGATTTTAAGCTGAGCAGTTCCAACAATGGACCCTGGCTGCTGCTGCCTGAAGTCAGGGCTAGGGGAGGACTCTGCTCCCTTCTCCTCTGGTTGAAAAAGCCCTCTCACTGACCTTTGGTGCCTGTGGGTTAAGGGATCTTCCAACCACTGCTGCCAGAGATTCTGTCCCTGAAGCCTTCTCTGGTCCTGCTCCTCCTAGGGCTGCTCAGCCAAGGCTGGGCTGGGCTCTGCTCCACTTCTGGTGCAACAGACCTTTCCCATCAGCCTTCCAGGTCACCATGGGTTGGAAATCTCCTCTACTCCATGGTTCTGGGGCTTCTGCTGCTCTAGGATTTGTTGAGAGTCTTACTTTACCATTATGTTATGGGCTATGGGGGGAGAGTTAGAGTATGTGTGTCTATCTACTCCACCATCTTGATTCTTCCCCCTTGGCTTCTTAAAAGTATATATCTAGCCCTCCTTTCTTTAATGCTCTTCTTTTAAAGGAGAAAGTAGGGTCATGTAAAATCTCAAGAACATAAAGCTCAAGTATGTAAGTCTTTAAGAGCAAGGTATGAAATGTAACTTCTTTTAAAGAAAATTGTGATTAAAAAAAAAAAGAAATATCACCAAAATCCCAAATCTTTTTTTAGAGACAAGAAAAATGGGAATAATAATTTTAAAACATACATACACACACATACACATACATACTATGTATACATATATATGTATATATAATTTTAAGAGAATATCTCCATCAGAAATGTTCTAAATAATATACAGCCCTTTCCGATATGTACCTTTTCTATCTTTAAAGTTGGAATAAGGAAGGTGAAAAATACCTTCATTCAGTTCCCTGATAAATCAAGATTTACATAAGAAATCTAAAGTTCTCTAAATCAAAGGTTTTTTAGGAGAAAATACTCAAAGGGAAATTTTGAAAATTTAACCTCCAATCTTTAAAATAAAGAATTTTTGTTTAATAGCTCCTAAAAGGCCTTTGTAGCCATTTTCCAAACTTTGAAGTGCATCTTCCTCAAACCCTATAGTTCTCAAGGAAGGTAGAGGAAAAGGGTGAAATTTATTGATAATTTCAAAATAGAACATTTGCATAAATATATTCACTTTTTTCAGTGAAACCAAAGTTCAAATAAAAATGAACAGGAGTGAGTCTAAATGAATCTGCTATAACTGACGATGAATGTATCACAGCAATTATGTAATATGTTATGGTTAATGAGGTCAAATTTGAGCCCACATTTCTCAGATTTTCATGTTGGCATGTTCTTCTACCATCATCATCCATCTACATGGGCTTAAACCAACGATGAATTGTGTCACTGAGCAATTTACTTCATTTGAGAGAGAAGTGTAACTTCAAAGTAAAACAACTTTTTCTGAGAAAATTTAAATTACCAGAATATATGCAGTAAATTTTCAACATCATTTATTTTGGCAAGAAGATATAATAAGATAGTCTCCAAAAAAGAACCCTGAAACTTTAAAAATAATTGAAACAACTCAAGAATTGTTTAAAACATAGTTTTATGCTTTTAGTAATTAAATTTTGATGAATTTTATTGAATCTTTTGAAAAGAATAATAATCTCCCATGATATTAATATATAACCCATTTGAAGAATAAATCCAGTGTAATACCTAAAATTATTATAAACAAAGACCATGGAGATAGTTAAATAGTGCTACATAGAAATAATAATAGCATTTAAGAAAGTACAGTACATGTTATTTCATTTGTCTCTTACAACAAATCCTGAGAGGTAAATGCAATTATTGTCTCCATTTAAGGAGGGGAACTGAGGCTCTGAAGGGTTAAATGACTTGTCCAAGATAACACAGGTAATAAGTATCTGAGGTGTGATTTAAACTTGGGTTTTCCTGATACCAAGCCTAACACTCTTATCTATTGCATAAACTAGCTCTGTTTATAGGAAGGCTATAAGAACACAGAATACATTGGATGAGATGAGAGAAAAGAATTTCATGGAAAATTAAGTACTTTTAATAAGTAATAGTAAACTTAAAAAAAAACCTGTATCTGTGATATCAAGGATTACATTCATCTACAAGGTTGCACAGACAGTGGTTAAATATAAAAAATGTCTCATTAAATAGAGGAAACATTGGTTATACCTGAAGCTACTATAACAGTCAAAACAAGTGTTTCATGAATTACATGCATGGCAGCTTCTAATAGTTCCACTTACAGATAATATGGGGAAAGTGGAATTATCCATTTGTCTGAAGACCTTTGGGATCAATTAATTGAGAAACCAGAATCATCCAATGTAGTTTAAAATGTCCAATTGATTACATTGCATATGTTATTAAAACTACCATCAGGGAAGATTTGTTACTTTAAAAGTTTATTGATGGCAGTGTTACATCAAGGGAAATTGTCAATATATTTGATGGATTTTAAAATGAAAATTACATAATGTGGGAGAATTGTATTGGACTGCACACTGAGAGAACTCAGTCAATACCAGAACAAAGGGAATGTCTATAAGCACTGGTGAAAAATGTGGTTCCCTCATACAATTTGGATCCAGTGCTTGCTTCAGATAACTACTTGTATCAAGAAATATGAGTGGAGAGCTACATAACATTTTTCAAATTATTTACAAGAACAATCAACTTTATTTGAATAAACAGTCCACTAAAAGGAATATTATAAAACTGTAATGGTGAAAAAGAAAAAAGAATGTAATAAATATGCATAGTCAATCAAGACAATAAACACCTTTACCATGTACAAAAATGTGCCTCTTTCTGTGTCTTGAATCCGTGACTTCTCTGTCAGGAGATGGATGGAATGCACATCATGAATCCCCTGAAATTATGATTGGTCATTGCATTGATTAGGATTCCTAATTTTTTCAAAATTGTATGTATATTGAATGACTTTGGGGTATAATTCAAAATCACTTTCCAGAATGGCTGCACCAATTCATAGCTTCAACATGTATCAGTGTGCCTGTTTTCTCATAGTCCCTCCAGCATCTGTCATTTTCCTTTATTTTGGTCTATTTTGACAGTTGATGGTTGGAGAGTGTTATATCATACTGGCTTTACTCTGGATTTGTTATATCATACTGGCTTTACTCTGGATTTCTCTAATTTTTAGTGACTTGGAGTCTTTCTTTGCATAGGTATTGAGAACTTGAATACCCTCCTATGAAAATTTCCTGCTTTGGTCATTTGTCATTAGAGTTACACATAATTTTGACATCAGTTCCTTATATATCCTGGAAATGAGACCTTAATTTAAAAAACTTGCTTCAATAATGTTTCTCTAGTTGTTCCTTCTAAATGTTTTGCTTTAGTTTTATTTGTATACAAATTCTTAATTTTATTTGATAAAAATTATCCATTTTGATTTCTGTATTCCTCTAACCTTTCGAACTCTTGTTTGGTCATAGACTGCTCTCTTATCCATAGATTTGAAAGGTAATTTCTTTCTTGGATTTTTTTTATGCTGTCTTAAAGTCTTTACCTCAGTAGCTGGGATCCTCGGCTTTATTACACACTATGTGTGTCTGTATATTAACTAATCTGTTCCATAAGTCAACATCTTTGTTTTTAACTCAATATTGAATCATTTTTATGATTTCTGGTTTATAGTTGTTTCAGAACTTTGTTATATTATTTTATTATATTATATATGTATATGTAATTTAATAACTTTATTACATTTTATTGCAATTTTATTGTAAAACATGCTGAGTTTCTTGTACCAAAGTACTTAAAGAGTGTTTGGAAAGAGGGAGAGAGAGAAAGAAAGAAAGAGAGAGAGAGAGAGAGAGAGAGAGAGAGAGAGAGAAAGAGAGAGAATATTCAAGCTGTTTGTAGATGCCCTGTTTCCCAGAACTAAGACCCAATAAACAGTCTGTACCCTGAACAGTCTGTACCCTAACAACTTTTTGAGATCTAGATGATCTTACCCCCTGGAAAAGTACATTTGCTTTGAACAGCATCAGGTGTTCACTGAAGGATTCATGATGTTTAGATTTGTTGGAGCTCCCTCTCTTTCCAGGGACCAGAGAGCCAGAAGCAGGTGATATGCTGCAGACTAAAGCCATCCATCACATCTCTTGATGTATTCACAATCCCTTTTTATTTTAACTGCCAAGTGAACTGAACCAGGTACTGCACTCCTGTTCTTATCACATTTACTCTGGTTCTGTACCCCACTGAAGGATCACAAGGTTCAATAACACTGATGTAACTTTGAGACTGTTCTCACAGGACCCAAGAACAGCTTTATTTTCCCAAGAAATGCCAACACGGGAACTGCTACTCAAGACTTAAGAATAATTGTGTTGTGGTCCAGCCCTTTTTGGGTTCTCATGTACATAAATCCTACACTTGACCCAACAAGTTAAGTTCTGCCACTTTGGGGGGTTCGCTTGCTACTATTTTCCTAACTCTGGAATTAAACTGCTGCTTGATTCCTGACACACCTGCCTCTGGCCTGCTTTGTTTGGCTCTGTCCATTTATAGATTAGAGGCCAGTTCTGGTCTGCTTAACATTAATTAGTGGCAGTGATTTGATGGATGCAGAGGTGGAGCTTTGAGATCTCAAGTATTGGGGAATGAACTTGGTGCCACCAGAGTTTTCTCTAGAGTGTGACACCCACTCCCACCCTCAATTAATCTGGTGAGTTCACTGCTCTCCCTCTCCATCCCCAGGCTCATACTTTGATTAAGCTCACCTTTTTTTGTGATGAAAACTCTGGGACCCTTCTGTTGATCCAATTCCGGTAAAGATATCCTATATACACCTCCATTCCTCTCCGCATACCTCTATGAATTTGCTTCTGTGTCTCTATTTTTTTCTACATGCCTTAGTACCATATGCCTAAATGGCATACCTTTGTTAATTGGCCCCTCTGTGTACCTCTGGTCTGTGCATACCTCTGTCTTTTTTTTTCTGCATGTCTCGATCCTGTGTGCCTCAAGTCAATTGGGTAAAATTAGAGTTGTAAGCCTTCTGTCTGTATTTGTCTTGTCATTTTGTCTCTTTATAAAACGTAGAATATCTGTATCATATTTGTGTTGTGAGCTATATTCTGTTATCTTGAAAGATTTAAAATGCAAGCAGCCAGAAAAATTTCTAATGACTATAGTCAGAGAGTTTATAGTGCTGGGGAAGATAAATGAATTTTCACACTTGAAGCAATTGTCCCAGTAAGCAGGACTAACCCCAACTTTAGGTTTTCCATGGGAGGTTAGACCATAAGAAAAGAGAAAAAAAGCTGTAAGACACTTTCCCCCCCATCATTTCAGCTTTAGTTATGTTGGAATTACAGAAAAAAAAAGTCAGACAATAGAAATTTGCAGAACCACTAAAAACATTTTAGCAGATTAAGGAGTTTTAAGATTGCAGGAGAGAACTCCTGAGACTCTGAGGGTAATTCCAGGAATTCACTCCCTTCTGAAATATCTCAGCAAATTTTGGGGTACCTATAAGCAAGTTTTGGGGTACCACTCTGTAGTATTAAAGGAAAAATAGGAATTAAATTTTGTTTAAAAAAATTCAGCAATTAAGATTAATAGCTTCACCATTCTAGGACAATGAAGGAAAACTAGTTTAGGAGTAATGCCAGAGTGAATAAAAAAAATAGATAAAAGATTTGCACCTTATAGCAAACTCTTGCTGTCCTGTTTTATTAATAATCTTCATCCACCCATCTCTAAACAAATTATTTCTGATTGACAACAATATGACATTAGATTCCCCCTTGATATTGCAGCCAGTGGAAAAGGATGAAATTAGTCTGCAGGTCCCTTCTGTATCACTAGGAAAAAAAAGTATGGTCCCTTTAATCAACAAGACTCAAGCTAGGAGCTTTTACTGTAAGAAATCTGATCACTGGAAGGTAGAATATGGAATGAAGGCTAGGGCAGATGCTGATAAAAGGGAAAACACCCCAGAAAGTATCGAGGGACTCTCTTGACAACCCTGGTCATTCAGCATGATGTGGATCTGGGGAGGAATGGTACAAGATGGGGAATATTCAGTAAACCTGTCTGACTTCCCCGTTCCCTTCCTCCAGAGTCATGAGTGTATTTCAGTTGTGGGGATTGCTAACAAGACCATTACAGCCCATGTCTCTCCGTTAATCCCTCTCATCTCAGATAAGATTAAGAGGAGAAAATGTTGGAGAACTGTAGGGAAGCTGGAATTACATTCTACCCTACATGGTAGAGGAAAGGGGGCAGTAGCTCCAGTAAGGCTCCACACAGGCAGTGGCCCAAACAGTCCTGTGCCCCTGGGTAACCTTCAATCCACTCCTCAAGGCAAGCCTGAGGGTGTCGTGTGGGTACAAGTACATCCTACCCACTCTGCCCCAGTAGCTGCCAGTGGTTCCAGCTCCAGCAACAGCTGCAGCCTTGAGGAATAGAGGAAACACAGACCCCATGGATGACATTTGCTTTGCTCTGCCACCAAAAACTATCACCAATGCAAAGGTCCTAGCACCAGCCACTCCAGTCCCTAGGCAGTATCTTTTCCTGCACCCTCCCAAACCCAGTTAGTGTCTTCAGGATAGCTGTTATGGAATCAGCAGATTCCATAAGGAGGGTCCAGATAGCCCTGGCAGCACCTAATGTGGCAGTATGAGGTAAGAGAGTCAGCCAGCCTTTGCCCTTGGTGAAACAGCTCTTCTCTGTTATGGTTGTAGAAATTTATTGGCTGTGTAATCATAGGTAAGTCATTTTATCTCTGTTTATCCAAGTCTCTTGATCTGTAAAGAGGAAAATAATGGTACAAACAAAACTGTAACTATTTGCAAATGACATAATGGTATACTTAGGGAACTCTAGAAAATTAACTGAAAAAATAGTTGAAATAATCACGATCTTCAGCAAAGTTTTAGGTTGTAAAATAAAACCATACAAATCATCAGCATTTCTATATACTACCAACAAAACTCAGAAGGAAGAGATACAAAGAGAAAAGCTCCAAAAGGGCTTTTGCTTCTCTGGTATCAAATATAGAAGTTCCTAAATTATTCTGGTCCTCCAGAACTAGAGAATTTCACTTTGAATTCTGTACCTAATATAAATATCCTTCAAAAAAATTTATGAGTTACTTTTCTATTTCTTAGTACCAGATAATTTTGGTATTTCTCTCATTGCTATTACAAATATATTTTTAAAATAAAAATGAGTATTATACTTTTTTCTAAGTACTTTAAGTATTTTTTCTGTTATTATTTCTTAGGAGCTCTAGAATATGGATATAATATTTCTGGGAGTTTTCATTTTAGGATCACTTTTAGGAGGTGATCAGTGGATTCTTTCAGTTTCAATTTTACTTTCTGGTTCAAGGATGCTGAGGCAGTTTTCCTTGATAATTTCTTGAAATATGATACCTAGCCTCTTTTCTTGATCATGGCTTTCAGGTAATCCCATAATTCTGAAATTATCACTTTTTAATCTATTTTGTTGGTCAGTTGTTTCTCTGATGAGATACTTCATATTTACTTTTGTTTTTCATCCTTTTTGACTTGTTTTATTGTTTCTTGATGTCTTAAAGTGTCATTAGCTTCCACTTGCCCGATTTTAATTTTTAAGAAATAATTTTCTTCAGTGAGCTCTTGTACTTCATTTTCCATTTGGCCAATCCTGCTTGTTATGAAAGTACTTTCATCAGTGAATTTTGGTACTTCATCTCCCACCTGTTAAATTCTGGTTTTTAAGGAGATCTATCCCTCAGAGATTTTTTTGTGCCTCTTTTATCATTAGACTAATTATGTTTTTAAGATGTTATTTTCTTAAGTATTTCTGTGTCTCTTTTACCAAGTTGTTAGTTGTCTTTCCATAATTTTCTTTCTTTTCCTTTCATTTATTTACCTAATCTTCCCTCGACAACTCATTAGATTTTGAAAATAATTTTTAATCTCTTCCAGGAATTCTTACTGGGCTTGTTTCCAATTAATATTCTTCTTTAAATTGCTTACAGCTGTTTTGACTTTGTTGTTATCTGAGTTTATGTTTTGTTGTTGCTTGTTATCAAAGTAACTTTTTACGGTGAGGTTCATTTTTTGTTGCTTGATCATTTTTCCATCTTATTTCTTGATTTGGAACTTTATATTAATGTTGACCTCTGTTCCCAGAGTAAGGGGGTAGGAGGGAAAGAGACTCTATCTCAAGCTTCAGGTGGTTTCATGCTGCTGTTTTTAGAGCTATCTATGGAGGTTAGGAAATTTTTGCTGCTTCCAAAGTAACGTTATCTTTAAAGAAGTGTGGTCACTGATCTCCTGAGTTGCATTCTGGTGCTTACCCAGCAAGGGTTCCTAATCCCTTGGGATTATTGTTCATACTGCTTTTCAGGACCCCAGTTCTCATGGGACCAGAAACAATACTATTCCTCAGTGTCTCTATTCCCTTGAGGCCAGAAGTGATACTTGCCCTCTCGGTTTCCACTCCCTCTTGACTAAAAGTGCTCCTCTCTGGCTTTGAGTGAGGCTGAAGTTAGTATAGGCTATAGAGTTGCCAAAAAATATCTGGTTCTTCATCTGATATTAGCACAGGGGTCTCCCATAATCTCTTTCTGACCAGTTACCAGGCCCCCTTATCATTTCTGACTTGGAAGCTCCAAAAACTGTTTCATTTATGTGGACTCTGGGCCAATTTCCACCCCCCATGTCACAGATCCCTCTTTCCAACCTCTTACGTTGTCTTTGGTTGGAAGAATGTCTCATTTAGACATTTATTGGCTCTGCCACTTCAGAATTTTATTTGAGGCATTATTTTAAAGTTGTTTGTAGTGATATGTTAGGAGAATTCTGCTGAGTGTTTATTTAATCTGCCATCCTGATATTCACATATTGTTTTATCTCTCATTTTATTTTTTTCTCAATTACATGTAAAAACTTTAAACATTTGTTTTTTTAAATTTTGAGTTCCAAATTCATTCCCTCCCTTCCTCTCCTCTTTGAGAAAAAAAACCAATATATTATACGTGTGAAATCATGCAAAACATTTTCATATTAGCCATGTTGAAAAGGAAAACATAGACAAAAAAACAAGAAAATTAAAGCTTTAAAAGTATGCTTCAATTTTCATTTAGACTCTATCAGTTCTTTCTCTAGAGGTGCATAGCATTTTTCATCATAAATCCTTCAAAATCATCTTGGATCACTGTGTAGCTTAGACGAGCAAGATATTCACAGTTGATCATCATACAATATTGCTATTACTATGTTTAATGTTTTCTTGGTTCTGCTCATTTCACTTTATTTCATTTCTCTAATTCTTCCCAGGTTTCTCTAAACTCATTCCACTCATCTTTTTTGATAATATTCCATCACATTCATATGCCAAAACTTGTTTAGCCATTTCCCAATCAATGAACATTCCATCAATGTCCAATTATTTACTCCCACAAAAAGAGTTACTATAAATATTTTGAACATTATTAGTCCTTTTCCTCTGATCTCTTTGGGGTACAGTAGTAGTAGTAGTACTGTAATCTAGTAGTAGATTTTTTTTGTGTCAAAGGACATGAACAGTTTTACAGCCCTTTGAGCTTAGGCTCAAACCAAACTGCTCTTCAGAATGGTTGGATCAGTTCACAACTCTACCAACAGTAATAGTGTCCCAATTTTTCCACATGTCTCCTAAAATTTGTCATTTTTCTTTCTGTTATATTAATCAATGATGTAGGCTGCTACCTCAGAGTTATTTTCATTTGCATCTCTCCAATCAATAGTGGCTTACAGCATTTTTATGTGAATATTGATAGCTTTGATTTCTCCCTAAAACTTCCTGTTCACCACCTTTGATCATTTGTCAATTGGGGAATGACTTCTATTCTTATAAATTTGCCTCAGTTCTCTATAGATTTGAGAAATGAGACCTTTTTCAGAGAAATTAGATGTAAAAAGTTTCCCCATTTCTTGTTTTCCTTCTAATTTCCTTTCAAATTCTAATTGTGGTTGCATTGGTTTTCTTTGTGCAAAACCTTTTTTAATTTAATGTAACCATAATTATCCATTTTATAACTAATGATCTCCACTTCTTGTTTAGTCATACATTCTTCCCTTATCCATAGATATGATGAGTAAAATTTTCTATACTCCCCTAATTTGCTTAAGATATCAACCTTTATGTCTAAATCATGTCCCCATTTATTCCCTTATCTTGCTATAAGGTGTAAGATGTTGGTGTATACCTAGTTTCTACCAAATTGCTTTCCAATTTTTCTATCAATTTTCATCAAATAGGGAGTACTTTGTCCAAAAGTTTGGATCTTTGGGTTTATCCAACATTGGATTACTATGACCATTTATTACTGAGGATTGTGAACTAAATTCGTTTCACTGATCTTTCACTCTATTTCATAGATAGTTTGGATTATTACTACCTTATGATACAGTTGGAGATCTGAAACTGCTATGCCACCTTCTTTCACATTTTTTTCATTGATTCTTTTGATATTCTTGACTTTTTGTTCTTCAATCTTGTTATTTTTTTCTAGCTCTATGAAATAAGTTTTGATAGTTTGATTGGAATGACACTGAATAAGCAAACTGATTAAAGTAGAATTGTCATTTTTATTTTGTTACCTTAGCCTATCCAGAGCAATTAATATTTCTATAATTGTTTAGATCTCACTTTATGTATGAAGTATTTTAAAATTATGTTCATACAATTTATATCCTTCTTAGATTTGTCTTGGCAGATAGACTCCCAAGTAATTTTAAATGGAATTTCTTGTTCTACCTCTTCCTACTGGACTTTGTTGATAATATATAGAAATGTTATAATAAAAATGACAATTGTACCTAAACTAATTTTACTTATTTAGTGTCATATGAATCAAACTACCAAAAATTATTTTGCAGAGCTAGAAAAAATAATATCAAAATTCATCTGGAAGAACAAATGGTCCAGAATATCAATGGAATTAATGAAAAAAAAATGCTAGGGAATGTTGCCTAGCCATAACAGATCTTAAATTGTATTATAAAGCAGCAGTCATCAACACCACTTAGTATTGGCTAGGAAATAGAGGTAGATTTATGGAATAGTTTAGATACACAAGATACAGTAGTAAATGACTATAGTAGTCTCATGTTTGATAAACCCAAGGACTCCAGCTTCTGGGATAAGAACTCACTGTTTGAGAAATAGTGTGGTGGAAGCTGGGCATAGACCAACACCTGACATCATACACCAAAATAAAGTTCAAATGGACACATGATGAAGGTATAAAGACAAATACTATAAACAAATTAGGGGACCAAGGAATAGTTTATTTGTGAGACTTAAGGAAAATGGAGGAATTTAAGAACAAATAAGAGACAGTGGCGGAACATTATGTCGTGCAAAATGTATAACTTTGATTACATTAAATTAAAAAGTTTTTGTACAAAGTCAATGCCACCAAGATTAGGAGGGAAGCAGAAAACTGGGGAAGAATTGTTTTTTTTAGCAGTCACTAATTTATTTATGGCTGCAAGAAAGGGTAGATGTCACAACAATACACCCCTCACCACGATTTGTCCAAGGGCCCTGGCTGGGGATGTACTTAACCCCATAGCCATCAAGAATGAGTTGCTTCTCAGCTATCATACCCTCAAACTCATCAGCATTGAACTTGGTGAAACCCCATTTCTTGGAGGTGTGGATCTTCTGGCATCAGGGAACTTGGATTTGGCTCAATGCAAAGCTTCAATCACATATTCTTTATTCTGTACCTTGGTTCGAACTGACATGGTAACTTGACCAATGTGTACACAGGCTACAGTGCCCTGGGGTTTCCCAAAGGCTCCCCACATAACAGTCTGGAGCCTATCAGCCCTAGCACAGGATAACATCCTATTGAGGTGGATGACATGAAAACGATGTAGCCGCACATGAATATGATAGCCATCCTTACCACAGTTCTTCACCATGTACGTATTGGCACAGATCCAAGTGACCTCTAAGGCTTCTGATGACAGCGGTTCATATTCATCTGACACCATGTGGCCACACAATGGAAATGCATCCACTTTTGCTTTCTTTCTACCAAGATCAAAGATTTGTATCTTGGCATCAGGAACTCCCCTGCAGAAATGGGACTTTGGGTATTTATAACAGTGAACAGGCATCATAGCACAAGTGCCATTGGGGCTGGGGCTGAAGGAAGAAGGAAAACAAGGGCATCTGTTGGGGCCGGACAGGGACCAAGGAAGAGGCACTGAGTGAGACACAGCACCACCAACCGAGCTCACCTAACTGCAAGGAAAGCTGGAAACGAATTTTTGCAACTAGTGTCCATGATGATAATAGATAAAGACCTCATTTCTAAAATAGATAGAGAGCTGAGTCAAATTTACAAGAGTATAAGTTATTCCCCAATTGATAAAGGGTCAAAGGATATGAACAGGTAGTTTTCAGAGGAAGAAATTAAAGATATCTATAATCATATGGAAAAATGCTCAAATTACTACTGATTAGAGGGATGTAAATCAAAACAATTCTGAGGTACCACAGCACACCTGTCAGACTGGCTAACATGACAAAACAGGAAAACAATAAATGTCGGAGAAGATGTGGGAGACTTGGAACACTAATTCATTGTTGGGGGAACTGTGAGCTGACCAAACCATCCTGGAGAGCAATTTAGAACTACGTCCAAAGGGCTATAAAATATGCATACCCTTTGACCCAGAAATATCACTTCTAGGGCTGTATCCAAAGGGATCATAAAAATGAGAATATTTATAGCAGTTCTTTTTGTAGTGGCCAAGAACGGAAATGGAGGGGATACTCATCAACCAGGGAATGGCTGAACAAGCTGTGGTATATGAATGTAATGGAATACTATTGTGCTATAAGAAGTGACAAAGAACTGGACTTCAGAAAAACCTGAAAAGACTTCTATGAACAGATACTAAGTGAAATGAGCAGAATCAGGAGAACATTGTACACAGTAACAGCCATGGTGCACGATTTAGCCCTTTGCGGCAATGTAAGGATCTAAACATTGCCAAAGGATTCATGATGCAAAATGCCATCCACATCCAGAGAAAGAACTATAGAGTCAGAACATTGAATGAAACAGACTATCTTCTCTTTTGTTATGTTATGTTTTGTCTTGTTTTTCTCATGGTTTCTCCCATTCATTTTAATTCTTCAGTACAACATGCCTAATGTGAAATTATTTTAATAATAATATATGTGTAGAGCCAATATAATATTGCCTGTCATCTTGGGGAGGGAAGGTGGAAAAAGGGGGGTAAAATTTGGAACTTGTAGAAGTTATTGTTGAAAACTGAAAACAAATAAATTAACAAATTTGGGGAAAAAGAAATTATTTATATGGTTGTATTTTACATCCTACAACTTTGCTTGAAGTTGTGAAGTGTTTCAACTAGTGAGATTCGCATATTTTTCAATGCTTATAATACTTTAAACAAATCAGTGCAAAGTCCTGAAATTCCTATGTGATTTTTTGGAAATATTAATAGTTATGTATAATAAATTTACAAAATTATATTTTGATATTCACCAATTGAAAGATAACCCTGCCTGCAAATGAAATAGAAGAAAGAATTGATTATTAATCACTTCATTCAACATAGCAGATTCAATTTTATTTTAAAGACCTTGATATTTCTAAATATAAATGACTAAGAAATCTGTTTGTCAAGGGAAAATATGATACCTTCGGTCTTGCTCCCTCTGAGTAGAAGTGGCTAATAGGCTTCTCTTCTGATATTGTTTTGAAATAGACTTTTGGATCTGAAAAAATCTTATTATATTGTGGTTTTTGGCAAATAAAAATTTCTTTTCAAACAAAGCAATGCTACTTTTATTAATATTCACAGCACCTTGTTTGTGTGAAATATGGTTTCTCCTATAGGTGATCACAATACCAATCTTGACTAGTGATTGAAAAAGAATTAAAAATAGTACTATCATAATTGACACACTTGGAGATATTATACTTAAAGTAAACACACCATCATATTAATATAATTACTGTGATTTTACAAGTTGTGAATATAAAATAAAAATGATTTACCAGTAAATATCTGTGTGTGCCACAAAATGTTAATGTGCTCATGATTTGCTTGTGCCTGTTATAAAACTGTAATAAATTTTTAAATAAGGCATAAATTAAGAAAATTATTTGCATTTATTATTTTACGATAAGTGAGAATGGGGCACATTTTTTTTTTTGCTTAGAAAATGAGGAGGTACTGCTAAATAAAAACTGGAAACTACTACTGAGATAAATCTCCCTATGTCTTTAACACAAGAATGCTACAGTGGAAAAAGATAAATAAACATAATTCCACTTTACCTGTTTGTTTCTCATCTTATCCTTTAAGCTCTGCTGTTCATTTCCTTTAAACAATAAATTCAAAAATACATCAAGCGATTGGTTCCCAATGAACCAATCCAGTCTTTGACCATTACGTTGAAAAACCCTGAATTTGAAATCAGGAGAGCAGATTTTCAAATTCTAGGTTAGCAGGGGATATCACTTTATGTCCCTGACTCTAAGGTTCTTTACGGTAAAATGAAGGGGTTGGTTTAGAAGATTTGGATCAGAGGTCTAGAAAAGGGTAGAGGAGAACTTGATAATTTCAGATACTGAAGTCCTTCTACAAGAAGACTGTGATAGAGAATTAATTCAGATTGTAGACAACAAAAATAATACAAATTTGTACAAAGTGTTATTGCCATTTTCAAAGTGCTTTCACTTCTGTAAAGTAGGCACTGGAGAAGGAAATGCCAAATCACTCTAGGATCGTTGCCAGGAAAACCCCAAATAGTGTCACAAAGAATCAGACACAACTGAATGACAACAAAGTAGCATGGGAAGTAGTGTTATTCCCATCTAATAGATGAAAAAGAAACTGTGGTTCTGGGAGTTTAATTGACTTACTGGAGGTCACACACCTCAGAAGAAAGCAGTTGAACCAGGACTAGAAGCTAGGTTTTCTGACCCCTTACTCTATTTTATTTTCCAGTTCCTATTGTATTTTCAGTTGTTAAATCAAAAGATGAAAGAATCCTAGTTTTTGAGGTAGGCAGAATTTGGGGGATCATCTAGTCCAACTTCTTCATTTGACAAGTAAGGGAACTGAGGTTCAGGGAGATTTGACTTACCCAAGGTCACACAGGTTGTTAAGTTAAGTTTCAGAGGTAGGGTTTGAAACTAGGTCTTATGATTTTACCAATAATGTTCTCTCTTCCATACCCCATTGCCTATAATGTTTATTTGGAAGCCTTCTTCATATTCAGAAGTTTGCAAGAAAACTTATTTATGTCTCATTTGCGGCTTCTACTCTAAAAAGACCACAGGCTTAACTTAATGTGAAGTGATAGAGAAAAAAATGAGACAGGAACTCATTTAGTATGTGAAAGTCATTGTTGCAAGAAGGGATGAATTAGCCTTCAGATCACATATTCTAATAAGGGAAGTATAATACCATGGAGTTCACTGTCTCTTGAACTTGAAAGATAAAGATTTTGAGTTGAGATAGGAAGGCTTGGATAGACAGGCTTTTGCTACAGATCTTGTTTGATAACTTTCATTTTTCTTTCCCTTCAAAACCAAATAATAAAAAAACCATCATTTCATCTTTAACTATCAAGTGGTTCCTCATACTTAGCAAATGAGAAAATCAGATATCAGGAGAGAAAAGAACCCTTTTATGCAAAAAAACAGTCCCAGATCTTGAGAAATTGATCAGTACCATGAAACGAGAAGCAAGGTCAGCTTCAAAACCTTTTCTAGAGAAAAAAAAAAGATAAATGGAAAAACAGCTGGGGGCAAAGACACTCTCTTTCCCAGGGAGTAAGATAAACATGGTTCTTTTAAGGTAAAATAGAATGATTCCAAATCATTCGAAGAGTCATATTCCATTTCAAATAAAAGTTCATTTCCTGTTTACATAGTCACTCTCTAATAGAATATTATTTAAGTTTAAAATTAAATACAGTAGTTTTAAGTGATCATGGTACGCATTATACTTTGATATATAAATAAATTTAAATAGAAAAGATTCATTAAAAGCACTCTATTTCTGACTCTACAGAACTCATCAACATACCTCCAGACACCTGAACTAGCCAGGGCCCTTTCTGTCCATCAGTCCTGTTCCCTGAAGGCTCAACATTCATAAATAAAATAATGAAGCTCATATTATTAAACTTAGAAGATCAGTTTCCTTTGGACAAAGGAGATGGGGGTTAAGTTAAAAGGGGCAAAAAAGAGTTTCTTTCATCCATTTAGAGAGGCCGTATGCTAGTGACAGCTGACCTTGGAGTCAAGAAGACCCAGGTTCTCCTCTCACCTCTGATACACACCATTTGGGTAATGCTGGACAAGTCACTTAACTTCTCAGTGCTCCAGCCAATTTTCTAAGACTAAATTGCAAAGAAGGTATTGATCTACATTGGTAGAAGGAGTTTCCTCATAAGGACTCCCCTGTAGCAACAAAATATCCAATCCCACAAACAAACATCCATTTGGAGAAGCTAAATGGGAAAATCATTTCTATTAGATGGTTTAAAGTGTTACAATCAATGTACCACACAGGTAAGTTTTCTAATTCTTTGGTATCTCTACTTTAATGCCTACTTTAATTATTCCTTTGTCTTTCCTTAAATTGGCATGAATTACAAGGGACTTTGCAGTTTGTAATGTATTTGACAAAGTAAACTCTTTGGTAATGAGGGACCCTCGCTAGAGCAGCAACGTGGCAGATTCCAGAGAGGAGGCAACAGTTATATGTTGGACCCTACCTAACCAAGGAACAGACAAGCAGAAAAATTCAGGAGCTACTGGAGTGACAGAAAGGTAAATGGACACGAAGCTAATTGGAAAATCAATCATCAAACCTTTCGTAAAAGCCCAAATTTAACCAGGTATTGTGTTAGGCACTTGGGGCACAAATTGAAAGAATGAAATAATCTCTGATCTCAAACAGTTTCCTCCCATTCTATTAGGTGAGATATATACACATGTATTTATCTTCATCAACAACATGCAATATTATGCATTATATGCCAGGTACTTTACTAAATGATGGAGATACACAGAAAAGCAAAAACATGATCCCTGCCACAAAGAATTCACATTCTAATGGGAGAAACAATATGTGAACAAATAGAGATGATAGATAGATAGATAGATAGATGATAGATATAGATATGAATATGATATGGACATAGATATGGATATGGATATAGATATAGATATATATAGATGATATGGATAAATGTAAGTTAGAGATAACCTCAAAGGGAAAGCACTAGCATTTACTGGACAGGAGAAAGGATAAGAAATGCTGTGAGGCTCAAATGACGTAATGGATATAGAGTACATTGCAAACAATAAAGCACTATTTAAACGTCAGCTGTCATCATTGTTGCTATTACCAGGCCTCCAACTGTTAATGATTTCATTCCCTGAGCCTTCTACAGCAGTCATGATGAGCTCAAGCAATGTTTATAAAGCAATGCAGGGTGGTGATGGTAAATATTTTACAACCAGGTTGAGGCGGAGGGAGGAGGAGGAAACAAAGGTATGGACACATGGTTTTAATGTGCATGATTAATATTTCCTTAAGTCAAGACAACCAACAAAACAAATCAGGATCTGATGTCTAGTTACAGTCAAATGTCTGAGGTATAAAGAAAATGTAATAATTAGTTAGAGCTGACCCAAACCTGGAATGGCCACTTGCAAAAGATGGGATTTGAGAAGAGACTTGAAGAACATCAGAGAAACTAGTAGGTGAAAGGAAGGAAGAATATTATTTTTATTAACCAGTTATTATCATGACTCTAGTTTATTTGACCCTAGCTAGCATTGGACCTTCTCTCCTCCCACTCTCCAGACCCAAGCCTTAGCCCTTTCCTAGATGTACTACGGCAGGTAACATTTATACAGTTGTTCTGCCCCATAGTCTGTAGGCTCTATTCCTGGCATCCACTGTGCTATCCTTCACATTCTTGTTATATTCTAATCTCCTCAGACATTACTATGTTTGAATGAGTTTACCTACTTCCAAATGATATGCATCAAAATTTCACAATTGTCCAGATTGATTCTGTTGCCAAATAATGCCTTAACTATTTGGTTCAATTGGAGCCCAATGACTGGGTCAGTAATGTTAATTTATCTTGCAACAGGATGTTCATATTTTATATCTGAGGGTAAGATAATAGGAGGTGACTTTGTACTACATCAACATGAGTCATCCTTCAGTTTTCTCTAACCCAGGCACTAATTAAGTCCTCTGAAAGGCTTGAGTGGTTAGTTTGTGGTAGAGATCAGAAAAGGTTGTAGACAGAAATTTTGTTGTAGACAGAAAAGACTATATTCCTTCAACATTTCTTATTGAATGAATGGCACTGAAGGCTTATTTAAAAGAATTTTAAAAAATTGTTTCAAGCTACATTTAGTCCCTAAGAAATGAGATGAAAAAAGACCAAATGACCCAGCCAGATGATTCTACCTTCTTAATCACCATCCCCACTGCTGCTAATTAAATCTGCACTGCACATTGGCTTCTCTCTGAGGGACATTAAAACAAATAGAGAACACATGACTCCTATACTTAAAAATACACATATGTTGCCACAAAACCATAAGATGACATCTCAATGAAAAACTGAAAAGTGAAGTACTATAGGTTTACTAAGTAATTTCCAAGTGCTGTGGACTCTCTTACACTAGTACTTAAGGACAAGAGAAGGAGAAAGAAAAGAGCCAATCTGAAAGTCTTAGGCATGGTGGGCTCTTTTGAACCCTTCTTTTGCTGGCTCAGGATTTGGATTGTAATCTTAGTAGATCCATGAGCAAATAATTGAATTCTAACCCAATTCATCTGATCTGGTCATTAAGACAGGTAAAAATCTCCAGATGTGTTTTAGCAATTGCTTGCCTATTGTTCTAGAGTAGACCTAGATCCTACCGCATGTGCTAGATTCATTTGTGCGTAGGACATAGTGACAATATTAGGGATGGTAACTGGAAAAGAAACTCTTTTAAAATAGAAAATATAAAAGAAACTCACAATCTTAGATTTGGAAGTTATGTTGGAGATAAATTTATTCTAAACTAGCAAAATCATGAAACCCAAGTATGATATCTCTGGTAACTCACTTGAAGATTTTCAGTAATGGAGAACTTGATAATCTCCTAACTCAATCAATTCCATTACTGGACAGTTATGTTGTGGGACACATTTCATACATGTGTGTGAACATATATATGTATATGTGTGCATATATATATATATGTATGTATGTTCAGCTGAAATATGACCCCCTATAAAAAATGACCTACGTTTCTTAGGTTTATAGTTCACAAAGGGATTATCTCTCTCCCTTTCCTATGAAATAAATATTAAATTTATCATTGTTGGTATTATCATTCATTTTTTATGAGGAGTCCGTACTTGAACAGTGATTTCATTGGTACGGGAAAACTCCCAAGATCAAACTCCCCAGAACAATTTAGCTGAGGACCTTCTCCACACTTTATGCTCTTTAGAGGATTGCCTAGACCATTATAATATTGAGTAACTTGGCTAGGATTCAGCCAGCCAGTATATGCCTGAGGCAGGACTTGAAACTAGGTCTTCAGGGCTCCGAGGCTTTCTATCCACGGTACCATTCTGCTTCTCAGTTCTACCATGTTGCCTCTGAAGGTTATAGTTGTTGCCATTTATCATTTCTCCATTTTACAGATGAGAAAAGGGAGGCTCAAAGTTATGAAGTGATTGGTCCAAGATCACACACTTAGAAAACATTAGAGAGACGACTTGGACCCAGATCTTTAGATTACCAAATTCAATGTACTTTCATGAACTCATTAGTTCAAACTTTGCCCTTCAGGATCAAACAGAAGAAAGGTAATCCCTTTCCAACTAGGAAATCCTCAACTATAGTATTCTTGACTTCATCTTTTATTTTTCAAATGTTAAAGGAAAAGAGAATAGTTGAGCGGTCGTATAAACTAGAACTGTAGTGATGAGTGACATTTCATTGTTATTTGTTCAGTCGTCTTTCTGTCATGTCTGATTTTTGTATGACTCCATTTGGGATTTTCTTGACAAAGATACTAGAGAGGTTTGTCATTTCCTTCTCTAGCTCATTTTACAGAATAGGAAACTGAGGCAATGCAGGTTAAGTGATTTGCCCGGGTGCACACAACTAGAAAGTCTGAGGTTAGATTTGAACTCAAGAAGAGGAGTCTTCCTGACTCCAAGCCTGGAGCTCTATACACTTCATCACCTGGCTTTCCCCTTATTGTTATTGACATCTGCTTAATTAACACTAATTAAAATATAAAGTGACCAAGAGAAGATGTATCTACTATTAAAATTCCACAAAACCCATTTGTAACACTAAAAATATCAAGGACTCAGGATGATCAACTGGCTTTAAAGTTAAATACGTGCCAATCAACTGTTTTCTTATACAAATTTTATTATTTAAAATACAGCACTTTACCCACATTATGTCAGAATCTGTGTAATAATGAAACATATCAACGGGTTCTGTAGGATCTTACAAAATATAAACCAAATTTAATAATCTTACCTATAATAATAATATTTACTATTGATCCGATACTTGCTTTGAATACCCATACCCGTTTCTTTAATTTGCCACCACCATATCTGCTATAAACAATGAAAAGACAAATTCATCTTCCCTAAAAAGCAAGGAGGACATAAGTTTGAATGGAAGAATGTGTAAGTATGTTTATATTATACAAGCTAGGTGTTTTCAGGTAAGTAGGGCTGCTCATTCTGGATCTGAATTAGGCAATTCACAAGATGAAATAACAATTTCCATTAATTTTCTGTTAATTACACTAGTGCTCCTTTATATTAAATTATGCACCAATGACCTGAAATAGTTCACCCACCTGCCTAACATATGTTCAGGGACTAATTTAGGCTATATGGACCTCACATACTTGAATCAAACTTTATGGCAGTCTTTTCTATCATAATAAAATTATTTTATCATCATAATTTTTACTGTGAAATTTGTGCTATAACCTCACAGGGTGAGAAAACGAGAAGGGTTTATAATCTCTGCCAGAATCCGTGCCAAGGATCATTCAAAGTATGCATCGATCTGAGCTGTCACTCTTCATATAATTGATTGAACTCTTTACCTTTGGGATATTTCTTTACTAAGCACATTCAGGCCCATTAAGATGGAAAACTAGAGAAAAACCAAGACTTCATTGTTCAACTCAGGAAGAGCAAGACAGTATACTTGATGATGAAAATCAATGGAAGGAGTCTTTTGATCTACTTTAAATAGCACCAAATTAGCAACAATAACTGGGTAAAATTCCTAGGAAACATTTCTCACTAAAACATTGAATCATCATTAATAAAAAATGTTTTCTTTCTTTTCCCCCATGAGACATTCACTTAATAAATTTTAAAGCAAAATAAACACTTACACCCCTATTTACTAGCATCAGGACTCAAAAATTTTTCAGCACATAGTAGAAAAATTAAATCAATAGACAAGAGATCTGAATTTTGACTCCATTAAAATAACATTTATTTAGCACCTTCTATGTTCCTGGCACTGAGCTAGGTGTTGAGATACAAAGGCAAAAATAAATATTTCTGCCCTTAAGGAGATTACATTCTAATGGGGGGAAATGGTGAGTGTGTGTGTGTGTGTGTGTGTGTGTGTGTATAAGGAGATTTCTGCAGGGAGGTCACAAGTCTATCATTAAGAACATTATATATATTAACAACAGATAAAAGTTCTAAGTGTCTGTAGAAGGATAGGGAACTCTGGAATTGACGCATAAAACCCTTCTGACTAGGGTTAGATTTGCTGACTTGAGAAGGGCCTTAAGTCACTAAAGATTGTTCAGGTTGAGAAGGCAGAATTTTCCACTACAGAGATTTTGTTTTATTTTATATTTTAAGTTCTTGAGAGAAAGAAAGGGAAAGGATACTTAGAAAGAAGGGAGATGGTCATTAGATGGTCAGCATCAAATATTTTTCATGCATTAGTGGGTTGTTTTTGTTTTTTCTTTTTTAAATCACAGGTGCTCTCTCAGGTGGTAGACATACTAAGAAAAAAATAAAAGACATAGAGAAAGTAGCAATCTTTATCCCTGCCCCTACATTACTTCAGTTGAGTATGATTTATACTTGTTTGTAGATGTGACCTTTTATTATGTGATAGACTACATCTGATTTATCAAGTGTTATTCACAAACATCTTTGGTTCACCATATCCTTTGCATTTTTCCTTATTTCCTTTTTTTCACAGAATGAGGGCACAGGAGAGCCACATTGGAAAGAATGACCTTTTCCTAGCTCAGACCTGGGATTCCAACTCCTTCATTGGTTGTTAGAAAGTTTCTCTTCCTGAGGGCATCATCACAGGCTATTCATTTGTTTCATAATTACATTTACAAGGTCTATAAATGAACCTGTGCATTTAAATCTTAATCAGACTACAACTCTAACATATGGTCAACTCTTATACTTGGATGGGTATGAAGGAGCAGGGAGTGGTAGTGAGGAAAAGGAGTCCTAGACCCACTACTCTCTAGTTGTGTGACTTTGGGCAACTCCTAGGCCATCAGGTCCTTCTTCTGTAAAATTACACAACTGAATAAGATGGCCTGTCATAAGATGTTCTAGCTCTAATATTCATGATCTCCAAGGATAGAAAATCTGAAGTGGATATGATATTTAAACTCCATTGTCTATTACTGGATTTTCTCCCTGCAAATTTCTTAATTTTCCTGTAACTTGTCTATTTTCTAGTCATTTGGAGTTCTTTGGTCCTTTGACCAAAGGGCAAGGGAAAAGAAATGAATTTCCCATCAGTCACCACTTATTGACTGTGATCAAAGTTTTGCTGAAAGAGGAAATAGAAATTGAAACCTTTTTTCCAATATTACTAAGAGTTAGGAGACACAAATTTAATGTTTGTGACAGTATCTTGGTTCAAATTCTTTAATTGTAAGATCAGTGGGTTCTCTTTAATAAATATGTGACTAGAAATGTCATGTACCTCTCTGGACTTCTATTTCCTTACTGATAAAATGAGGAAACTGAATTAGATGACCTCTAAGTTCTCTTTCAGGACCAACATTACATAAATCTATACTCAAGTTAATTACTTGGAATAGGCTCCTCCCAATCTTTATTTGTTAAAGTTATTTTCTTCCTTCAGCTAAGATGTCACCTCTTTCATTAAACCTTTTCATCATATCAACTGTCCCTGAAAGTGGCATTGCCAAATTTCTCATTTCACTTTGTCAGATTCCCTCCATTGCAGCATCACACATCATAACCTTGTATCATAGTTATTTACGTCCCTTTTTTTCCAACATATTAGATGGCAAGCTCCTTAAGGAGCAGGATTTATGGCACTTCTATATTCATGTCTCAAGTTAACTAATTCATGAAGCTTATTGATTTGAAAATTACTTTCATCATGAATAAAGAGTGCTTCTTTAGGGATTACATACTTGAATGAGCCAAATACTACCTGGGAATCTATATCTTCACTCCAATCTCTGATTCTTTTTGGGGAAACAGAAGAGCTCAACCCTTCTCACTATTCCTCATCACTGCAATTAAATACATTACTCCAGAAAGTCAAAGTGACATGTAGGTAAGAATTTTCTCATTTGCCTTGTTTTGGGGGGGTTTTTTTGGTTCAGTCATGTTTGACTCTGTGATAAAATTTGGATTTTTCTTGGCAAAATACTGAGGTGGTTTGCCCATTTCCTTCTCCTGCTCATTTTACAGATAAGGAAACTGGGGCAAACAGGGTTAAATGACATGCCCAAGGTCACACAGCTGTAGTTAGTATCTGAGTCCAGATTTTAACTCAAGAAGTTGAGTCATCCTGATTCCAAGCATACTGCTCTATCCCCTGTGCCACCTAGCTACTTCATTTACTATTAATGTAAAATTTGTCTCCACTCATTGGTTGTGTCATTCTACATAGGATAGTAAGATTGCATATTTCCTCTTAGAAGGAATCTTAGAGGTCATCTAGGTCACCTCCTTGTTTTATATTTGAGAGAACTGAGGCCCACAAAAGGTAAGTGGCTTGTACCAGGTCACAAAAGTGGTTTGTACAAGATCACACAAGTGGTAGTCAGGAATCAAATCCAGGTCCTCTAACTCTTCCTCTTACCACCTAATTATTAGAAAAGGAAGTCTCATATTGTATAATGGTAATTTGAATTGGAAAACCCTTCCTATTCATTAATAAGCCCATGGAGCCCATGGTGGGAGGTGTTTGCTGAATGGGTGGAGCAGGAAGATACTGAGTTTGTGGTATTTTGTGATTCTGAATTGCACCTGATATTCATAACTGCCACATGCACTGTGAATATTGCATTAGTGCTACATATTGCAACATCAGTAATAAGCAAAAGCTAATTCAATTTGATTTATCAGGTATTTATTTATTATGTTCCATGGTAAGGATAAAGTCCTAACCCTTAAAGTACTCAAAATATAAAAAGATGAGATCAACTATGTATACAGATAAATTTGATAAGGTACAAGTTCAAAGTGATCCAGACAAAATAAGAAAAAATACATAAGGAGGGAGAACTGACTTTGTCTGAGTCTTTAGGGAGAAGGGAACACCTGAACTGGGTCTTGAAAGGAGAAGAATTTCAATGGGAGAAAAAGTGGAGTGTATCAAAAGCATAAAGGAAGATAGTAGCCTATCTACATGTGTTTAAGCAGGAGAGGGCAGGATAAGATCAGGGAACAGCTGGTGTTCTCATCTGGCTAGAACATATGGTCCATCATGGTAAGAGGTATAAAACAAAGCTAAAAATAGTAGGTAGGTTTTATATACCATGTAAAGACACTTTCATTTTATCTAGCAGGTAGCAGCAGACAATTGAAATCTTTTGAACAAAAACATGACAGGACTAGTACGCTGAAAAAATTATTTTGGCAGTTGTATGAGAAATGAAGAGAAGAGGAGAAACTGGAGGCAAGGAGACTAATGAAGAGGCTATTATTATAGACTAGTAGAGAGATGATAAAGGCTGAACAGGAGATGACAGTGTAAGTCAATAAGAAGAATCAACAGGGTGAGAGAATTGACTGGATTTGGGGGAGGAAGAGATGAAATCATAAATGCTCTCTCACCAGCATCATTAACTTTTCAATTGCCATGAGCTGGGAGGAATCATGGAGAAATGAAAGTAGGGAACTAGGTAGGTATCGGGAGACTGAATTGCTGGTCCCAGTTCCACCAGTGACTTACTCACCTTGAGTGAAATTACATATATAGGTATATATGCATGCATGTATATATGTGTGTATTTATATATACACACATACACATACACACACACACACACACACACACACACACACACACACACACATATATATATATATATAAAATGACTTTTGTTTTTATATGGTTCTTTCTGGATATACCACTCCCTCTCCCCCAAATTGAAAATTCCCTCCTAATAGGAAAACATGCAAGCAAAAACAACCCAATTCAGTGACAATATTTCATAATATATGTTACATTATAACTTAATAACTGCTTCTTCTCTGCTAAGAGAAAGGAAATATGTTTCATTATCTGTTCTCTAAGACCATTACTGATTTTTCTCAGTTATTCAGACTTTATCTTCCATTTAGCAATCTTTTAATTTGTAGCAATGTACAGTATATGATTCTTCACTGCTTGTTTCTTCCTTGAAAGATGGCAATTGAGAATCAAGGAGGAGCCTACTCTTGATAGAGGTCTACAGGAAAGAGCTGCCACAAAATGACTCCATCCCATTTTTGCCCAGGAAGAGATGAATGGGAATAGGATCAGTGATGCAGGTAGAGGAACAATCCTTGGCAAAAATAAGGACCATATTTTACTGTGAGACTGGAAAGAAGAATGCGAAGATAAAAGAGAGTATAGTAATAATGGAGAAGAGTTGAGGGAATTCACCTTAGAACTTAGTTGGCATTTTAGATTGGCACAGAAGCTGATGATTCCAAGTGGGTAGGAAGCTTTGAAGGGACTTACAACTTCAGAAAAGAGGATAAGTAAAGGTCCTATTCGGTCTTATGTCCAGCATGCCTCTTATATTGCCCTGACATTTCAGATTGCAGTGGAAGGATCCACATTGGGCAGTGGGAGAGTTAGAAACTTGGTCTGGCTCTGTCACTAACCAGTTCTATGATTTTTAGGTAAGAGGCTTAACCTCTCTCTACAGGACTTGGTTTCTTCATCTGTAAAATGAAGGATTGAATTAAATGATTCATAACATTCACTCTAGCACTTAATTTCTATAATTCTTTGACTATCTAACCACATTACTCCTTAGGGGCAAAGGGATGGAGGCAGATATTTGAGTAAGGAAAGAAACAGTCCCAGTAAAATGAACTGAGAATCAATAGAAAGAAATTACTTATTCTTAAATCAGCAGAACAGGACTCTGATTCTGGGTACCAAACTTAGATCAGGAAGACAAAATTAGACAAGATAAATAGATGCTAGATTCCCAAGAGCCTCTCAGAATCTGTCACCTCACCGGTGACCAGGTCCAGTCAATCACCAGGAGTCCAGTCAAAAAGTGAGAGGGAAACAGCCAAGAGTTCATACCTAGCCCAGCCAGGAGGCAAAGGACAAAGAGAAAGTCAAAAGCACTGGAGAGTGAGATGTTTGAAAAGCAGCTCACTAGTGGCTTATCAATCCCTTTGCTTGAGTTCTTCCCTCCCATGTACAAGCAAATGCTTTATTCACTTTTAGAAAATTTCAATTCTTTTGATGGGCAAGTAGAATGCCTTTTTCTGGTAAATTCTCCTAATCCTGTGTTCCTTTTCTCAATATCCATAACAGGAAAGAGATGAAAAAGCTTTAAGCTCCATTGAGTTTTATTAGTGTGAACTGGGTACTCAGAAAATCACTACAGTCTCTACAACTGAAACTCAAAGTCACATATTAAAAAAAAAATCCCCCACTTCATGCCACAGACCTCTTCTTCATGCCTATTCTCCATTCCCTTCTCCTTTGCTACATTGTCTGATAAAGAGGTAAGCCTTCCCCTTAAAAAGACTTGTAAGACTCTCAACTTGTGCTCTTAGACTGAGAACTAATTCCATCCACAGAAACACGGAGCCAATAGGAGAGTAGTAGTCAACCCAAGGTATTAATCAGATCATAGCTCATTTTGCCTCCTTACCACTCCAGGAAAATTCATTCATTTCTTCTTGATCTCCTGTGTTTTCTTATTATTCAATCATAAGTATAGTTAGAATGAAGGAAATTTATTAAAAGTAGAAGAGGATAATGAAACAGAAGGATCACTGGGGGCAATATGAGCTCTCATTCATTCATTCATTCATCAAGTCACAAGTGTTAGTATCACAAAATTAGGCACTTTATTCAACTCAACCCTCACCCTCACCTCACTGATGATAAATGAAAGGGAAAGAGTGCAACTAATACTTGGAAGACTGACTTACCTTCTCATCACAGAAGGCATAGCATCAGCCTATCCTGGGGATCATTTCACCTTGTCACAGAAGTCCTGCATACTGAAACTGTCTGATCCAGTTTCTCCTAAAGGAGTCTTCTCTTGCCTCCTCCAGGTCTACTCTGGCCTCTGGCAGTGCTCCACTCCATCATTGCTTTGAATATTGTCTTCTAATCTCACCTACTCTTCAGCAAACCTGGATCTGGCCCATGCCTGTGCCCTCAATATTTAAGTCATAGCACAAGTACATAGCAATGCATAGGCAAATTTCCCCTTCACTGAGCCCTCTCTATTGCTCCCTTACTTTTTATTCACTTAAAGAAACCCATACACTCCCCTAATTACTGTTGTTCAGTCATTCAGTGACTCCCATGGACCATAGTGCATCAGGCCTTTCTATCTTCCATTATCTCTCAAAGTCTGTCCAAATTCATGTTCATTGTTTCCATGATACTATCTATCCATCTCATCTTCTACTATCCCTTTTTCCTTTTGCCTTCAATCATTCCCAACATCAAGGTCTTTTCTAGTCAATTTCATTATGTGGCCACATTATTTAACCTTCCCCTTCAGCATTTGACCTCCCAGTGTATGGCCTGAATTAACTCAAGTACTGACTTACTTGACCTCCTTGTTGTCCAAAGGATTCTGAAGTCTTCTCCAGCACCAAAATTCAAAAGTATCCATTCTGCAATGCTCAGCTTTCTCATAGCCATAATATTGCTACTAGAAAAATCATATGGGGGAAGCAGTGGAGCCAAGATGGTGGACTAGAAAGTCGCATATACTCTATCTCTCCCCCCACAGACCATAAAATACCTGCAAAGAAAGACTCTCAACTAATTCTAGAGCATCAGAAGCCACAGAACAAGAGAGTGAAGAAGATTTCCAGCCTAAGGTGACCTGGAAGACAGATGGGAAAGGTCTGTCACACCCAAGGTAAAGCAGAGCCCAGCCCAGCCTTGGCTGCATGGCGCTGGGAGAAGCAGGATCTGAGCAGACTTTGGGACAAAATCCCCACCAGCAGTGGCAGCAGTTGGCATATCCCTTAACCCACAGGCACCAAAGTCAGTAAGAGGGCTTTTTCAACCAGAGCAAGAAGGGAGTGGGGTCCTCCCCCAGCCCTGGCCCCAAGCAGCATAGGTGGCTGAAGCAGTGGGCTGCAGCAGCAGCAGCAGGAAGCGGACAACTATGGTGGTGGTCAGGCAGTAGCCAGGGTCCAGTGTCGGAACTGCTCAGCATAAAGCCCAGCTGATCTGAATCTCATTCAGGAGCCAGGATAGGTTGTACATGCCTTTCCCTTGATTGTGCCACCTTGGAGGAACAGAGATCTTACAGGTTGCCAGAGTATACCCTACTCTTGACAAAGGACCCAAAAGTTAAGTAACTGGTTGGGAAAATGCCCAAAAAAAGGGAAAAAAATAAGACTATAGAAGGTTACTTTCTCTCCCAGCCTTTCAGGATGAGGATGAACAATGTTTGCCATCAGGGGAAGATTTAAAAGTCAAGGCTTCTGTATCCAAAACCTCCAAATTAAATATGCAATGGTTCCAGGCCATGGAAGAGCTCAAAAAGAATTTTGAAAATCAAGTAAGAGAGGTGAAGGAAAAATTGTGAAGAGAAATGAGAGCAATGCAAGATAATCATGAAAAGCAAGTCAACAGCTTGCTAAAGGAGACCCAAAAAAAATACTGAAGAAAATAACACCTTTAAAAATAGGTTAACTCAATTGGTGAAAGAGGTTCAAAAAGTCAATGAGGAGAAGAGGGCTTTACAAAACAGAATTAGCCAAATGGAAAAGGAGGTTCAAAAGCTCACTGAAAGAAATAATTCTTTAAAAATTAGAGTGAAAAAGATAGAAGTTAATGACTTTATGAGAAATCAAACAAAACAAAACCAAAAGAACGAAAAAATGGAAGATAATGTGAAATATCTCACTGGAAAACAACCAACTTGGAAAGTAGATGCAGGAGAGACAATTTAAAAATTATGGGACTACCTGAAAGTCATGATTGAAACAAGAGCCTAGATGTTGTTCAGATGGCACATTAAAACCTTGTTTGAATTCATGATAAATCTGAATGACAATATTATTTTTAGCATATTTTAATACTTTCTGGAATTTTATTTTCTTATTTTTGTGACCAAATCAAGATTATGCTCACAACACAAAATGATGAAATAGACAATCACTGTCATAAAACTTAGATTTCCCCCCCTACCTACCTGCCACTACCCCCCTCCCTCCCCAAAATGGCATACAATTCTATATAGGATCTATACATACATTCCTATCGAATACATTTTCACTATAATCATCCTGTGTACACAAACTAAAATAAATGGGAGAAATCATATAACAAATCAAAACATAATACACACACACACACACACACACAAATGATCTGTTACATTCTGCAACTGAATTCCATAGTTATCTGAATATGGAAGACACTTTGCCTTAGGAGACCATTGGGAATTTTTTTTTTTATGTCCTTGCGTTGCTACGAAGATCCAAGTCTACCAGAAAAGACTCTCACACACTGTGGTCATTGCTGTGCACAAAGTTCCCCTGGTTCTGCTCCTTTTGCTCAGCATCAGATCATATAAATCTTTCCAGGCCTCTCTGAAGTCTTCTTGTTCATCATTTCTTATGGTGCAATAGTACTCCACTACATTCATATACCATAATTTATTCAGTCATTCCCTAATTGATCGACATCCCCTTGATTTCCAGTTGTTGGCAACTACAAAGAGTGCTGCTATAAATATTTTTGTACCTGTGAGACCCTTTCCCATTTTAATGATCTCTTGGAGATACTGTCCTAGAAGTGATATTGCTGGGTCAAAGGGTATACACATTTTTGTGGCGCTTTGGGCATAGTTCCAAACTGCTCTCCAGAATGATTGGATGAGCTCACAGCTCCACCAAAAGTTAATTAGTATTCCAGCTCTCCCACATCCTCTCCAGCGTTTATCATTTTCCTCTTCTGTCATGTTGGCCAATCGAATAGGTGTGATGTGGTATGTCAGAGTGTTTTGATTTGCATCTCTCTAATCAAAAGTGATTTAGAACATTTTTTCATATGATTATAGATATCTTTAATTTCTTCCTCTGAAAATTGCCTGTTCATATCCTTTGACCATTTATCAATTGGGGAATGACTTGTATTGTTGTACATTTGACTCAGTTCTCTATATAGTCTGGAAATGAGGCCTTTATCACAAACATTAGCTGTAAAAATTCCCAGTTTACTACATCCCTCTGAATTTTGGCTGCACTGGGTTTGGTTGTGCAAAAACTTTTCAGTTTAATGTAATGAAAATTATCCATCTTGCACTTCATAATGTTTTCTATCTCTTCTTTAGTCAAAAATTCTTTCTTTCTCCATAAATCTGAAAAATACACTATTCCTTGCTTGTCCAGTTTGTCCATGGTATCAATATTTATAGACTGTGTACACATTCGGACTTTATTCTTGTGTATGGTGTCAGGCATGAGTCTATGCCTAGTTTCCATCACACTGTTATCCAGTTTTCCCAGCAATTTTTGTCAAACAGTGAGTTCTTATCCCAGAAACTGGGACCTTTGGGTTTATCAAACAGGAGGTTGCTATATTCCTTGCCTACTGTGCCTTGAGTACCGAGCCTATTCCATTTGTCTACCCCTCTGTTTCTTAGCCAGCACCAAGTGGTTTTGATAATTGCTGCTTTATAATACAATTTAAGATCTGGTAGCTCTAGGCCACTTTCCCAAGCATTTCTTTTCATTAGTCCCTTTGATATTCTGGACCTTTTGTTCTTCCAGATGAATATTGATATTATTTTATCCAGCTCTAGAAAATAATTATCTGATAGTTTAATTGGTAGGGCAATAAATAAGTAAATTAATTTACATAGAATTGTCATTTTTATTATATTGGCTCAGTCTACCCATGGGCAATGGAGGTTTTTCCACTTACTTAGATCTGACTTTATTTGTGCAAATAGTGTCTTGTAATTGTGTTCATATAGTCCTTAGGTTTCTTTTGGCAGGTAAACTCACAAATGTTTTATAGTGTCCACCCAAGCTTTAAATGGGATTTCTCTTTCTCTCTATTGCTGTTGGTCTTTGTTACTAACATATAGGAATACAGATTTGTGCGGGTTTATTTTGTAACCTAAAAATTGCCAAAGTTGTTTATTATTTCAAGTAGTTTTTTTACTTGAATCTCTGAGATTCTCTAAGTATATCATCATATCATCTGCAAAGAGTGCTAACTTAGTTTCTCCTTTGCCTATTTCTATTCCTTCAATTTCTTTATCTTGTCTAATTGCTACAGCTAACATTTTGAGTACCATATTGAACAATAGTGGTGATAATGAACATCCTTGTTTCATCCCTAATCTTACTGGAAATGCATCTAGCTTATCTCCATTGTATATGATACTTGCTGAAGGTTTTAGGTAGATACTGCTTATTATTTTATGGAAAGTTCCCTCTATTTCTGTGTTCTCCAGTGTTTTTAATTGGAATGGGTGCTGTATTTTGTTGAAAGCTTTTTCTGCATCCATTGAGATAATCATGTGGTTTTTGTTAGTTTTTTGGTTGATGTGATTGATAAGGCTAATAGTTTTCCTAATATTGAAACAGCCCTGCATTCCTGGTATGAATCCTGCCTGGTCATAATGTATTATTCTCATGATAAGACGCTGTATTCATTTTGCTAAAATCTTGTTTAAAATTTTTGCATCTATATTCAGTAGAGAAATTGGTCTATAATTTTCTCTCTCTATTTTGTCTCTTCCTGCTTTAGGTATCAAAATCATATTTGTATCATAAAAAGAATTAGGGAGAATTCCTTCTTCCCCAATTTTCAAAAATAATCTATATAGCATTGGAATTAACTGTTCTTTAAATGTTTGACAGAATTCACTTGTAAATCCATCTGGCCCTGGAGTATTTTTCCTAGGGAGTTCATTGATGGCTTGTTCAATTTCTTTTTCTGAGATGGGGTTGTTTAAGTATTCAACTTCTTCTTCTGTTAATCTGAGAAATTTGTATTTTTTAAAATACTCATCAATCTCATTTAGATTGTCGAATTTGTGGGTATAAAGTTGGGTAAAGTAATTTCCAATTATTATTTTAATTTCCTCCCTTTGGAGGTGAGTTCACTCTTTTCGTTTTTGATTCTTTTTTTTTTAAATCAAATTGACCAAAGGTTTATCAATTTTATTAGTTTTTTCATAAAACCAACTATTGGTTTTATTTATTAATTCAATAGTTTTCTTAATTTCAATTTTATTAATCTCTCTTTTGGTTTTCAGTATTTCTAATTTGGTATTTACTTGGGGATTTTCAATTTGTTCTTTTTCTAGCTTTTTCAGCTGCATACCCAAGTCAATTTGATCTCTTCTTTCTCTATTTTATTTATGTAGGCATTCAAAGATAAAACTTCCACTAAGAACTGCTTTTGCAGGATCCCATAAGATTTTGTAGGTTGTCTCATTATTGTCCTTCTCTTAAATGAAGTTATTGTTGTTTCTATGATGTCTTCTTTAACGCACTCCTTTTTTAGGATTAGATTATTTTCCAATTGATTTTTGGTTTATCTTTCCATGACTTTTAGTACATAAAACTTTTATTGCATTATGATCTGAGAAGGATGCATTGACTATCTCTGCCTTTCTACATTGGACTATGAAGTTTTTATGTCCTAGTACATGGTCAATTTTTATACATGTGCCATGTACTGCTGAGAAAAAGGTATATTCCTTTCTATTCCCATTCAGTTTTTTCTAGAGATCCATCATATCCACCTTACCCAGAGTTTTATTTACCTCCTTAACCTCTGTCTTGTTTATTTTGATGTTAGATTTATCAAGTTCAGAAAGGGGGAGGTTGAGGTCCCCCACTAGTACAGTTTTCCTGTCTATTTTTTCCTTGAACTCCCCCAACCTCTCCTCTAATAATCTGGATGCTATACCACTTAGAGCACACATGTTTAATAATGATATTGCTTCATTGTCTATGGTGCCTTTTAGCAGGATATTGTTTCCTTCCTTATTTCTTTTGATTAGATCTATTTCTGCTTTTGCTTTGTCTAAGATTAGGATTACTACCTCCGCTTTTCTTGCATCAGCTGAAGCACAATATATTCTGCTCCAACCTTTGACCTTTACCCTGTGTGTATCCCTTCATTTCAAATGTGTTTCTTGTAAACAACATATTGTTGGATTATGGCTTTTAATCCATTCTGCTATCCATCTCTCTTTTATGGGAGAGTTCATTCCATTCACATTCACAGTTATGATAACAATGTGTGTATTTCCCTCCATCCTCTTTCCTACTATTTGTGCTTTTAGCTCTCCTGGCTCCCTTCCCCTCCTCAATAGTTTTCACTTTTCACCACCACCTCCTGAAACCTTCCCTTCCTTCTTTTAGCCTCCCTGCCTTTTACTCCCCTTTACCTTTACTGTTTCTTCCCTCCCTTTTAGTTTCCCCACCCCTTTCTTACCCCTTCCCCTCCTACTGCCTACAGAGCTAGTTAGAATTATATACTTGTTTATTGTTCCCTCCTTGAACCAAATAAGATGAGAGTACCTCTCAGACAATGCTAATCTCCCTCCCCTCTTTCCCTCTACTGTAATTTTGTACTTCTTCCTGTGATATAATTTACCATTTTTTGCTTCCTCCTTTTCATGCCTCCTGTTACAATCCCTTCGTATGCTTAAATCATATTTTTAACATGACATCATTTACTTTATAGCCATTCCCTCTATGTATATCCCTTTTATATTTCATAATAGATGTACTATTCTCTTGTACCTCCCATATATGGAGGGAAACAGTTTGCCCAAATTGAGTAACAAGTTTTTGGGGGGTTTTTTTGTTCCCCCCTCATTTAACTTTTTATGCCTCTTTTGAGATCTGCATTTGAAGATCGAATTTTCTATTAAGTTCTGGCATTTTTGTCAGGAAACTCTGGAAATCCTTTACTTCATTGAATGACCATCTCCTTGCCTGAAATGTTATGCTGAATTTTGCTGAGTAGTTGATCCTTTGTTGTAGTCCCAGCTCCTTTGTCTTATGGAATATCAGAATTCAATTCCTTTGATCTTTTAATGTAGAAGCTACAAGGTCCTGTGTGATCCTGATTGTAGCTCCTCAATATTTGAATGGTTTCTTTCTGGCTGCCTGTAGTATTTTCTCCTTCACTTGATACTTCTGGAATTTGGCAACACTATTTCTTGGGGTTTGAGTTTGAGATCCCTTTCAGGAGGTGAACAGTGGATTCTTTCAACGACAATTTTGCCCTCTGTATCTAGCACGTCTGGGCAGTTTTCCTTGATGATTTCCTGGAAGATATTGTCCAGACTCTTTATTTCATTGTGGCTTTCTGGCAGGCTAATAATTCTTAAATTTTTTCTCCTGGATCTCTTTTCCAGGTCAGTTGTTTTTCCAATTAAATATTTTACATTTTCTTCTATCTTTTCATTCTTTAGATTTTGTTTGACTGATTCTTGCTGTCTCATAGAGTCATGAGTTTCTACTTGTCCATTTCTAATTTTTATCAAATTGTTTTCTTCACTTAACTTTTACATTTCCTTTACCATCTGTCCAATTTTTCCTTTTAAGGAGTTATTTTCTCCAGTTAATTTTTGTACTTCCTTTTCCATTTGTCCAATTTTCCCAGTTAGGTTTTGTGTTTCCTTTTCCATTTGTTCAATTTTTCTTTTTTAAAGAGGTGTTCTCAGCAGTGAATTCTTTTTTCATACTTTTAAAATCATTGCCCAGTTTTTTCCATTTCCTTCATCAGCTCTTCCATGAGACGTGTTTGTGCATGTGATCAGTTCACAGTCCCTTCTGAAGTTTAAGATGGAAGGAGGGTCTCACTACTTACCTCTTTGGTATTTATGTTTTGGTCTTTGTCTCCGTAGAAAGATTCTATGGTTTTTATGCTCTTGTTTTGCTTTTTCTTGTTCATGATGGTGATTGTGTGTTTTGGCTTCTGGTTCTTTCAGTTAAAAGCTGCAGAACTTGGTATTGAGCTGACTTGTGTGAAAAAGCTAAGAGCAGGTTTTTGTTTTGTGTTTCCCCTGATCAGCCCTCGTGTTAGCTTGTTAAGTGTGTGTGGGGGGGGGTGGTCTGATCATGAGAGACCTCCTCAGATGAACTGAGGCAAAGGCAAGCTCAGGGAATGGTGATCTCAGCTGCTCTATTGTCTTTCCATTTCCCCTGGAGTGCTGAGGCACACCTAGATCCTAGTGCGAGTTTCTAATCCCCCTTAGCTATTTTCCTAGCCTCAGGTATTATAAGACTATTTACCCCCTCTGCTGTTGTTGCCACTGGTCCAGGATTTTTCTGGGGAAATATTTTATGGTTCTTTCAACATCATCAAGGGGGAGGAGAGAGTATTTACTGATCACTCTGCCATCCTGACTCCCAGAAGTTCAGGGTAACTTACAGACATTTAATCTGTGGGCTGAAAGTCTCAGGAGCTGCTGTGGCTGATATCTGGGGTCCAGCAGCTGTCACTTGCTCAGCTCTATTGGTCTCTCTCCCTGGGCTGCTGCTTTGCTGGTTCTGCCTACTGCTGTCTCAGGTTTCCCCTGCTCTGCTGCACGGGACGTGCTGCACTGTGTGCTGGGGGTTCACCCCTGTGGAACACATCCTTCCCATGGACCTTCCAGTCTGTCCTGGGCTATGAATCTGCCACAGTCTGTCTCCTATTGGATTCTGCACCTCCAAAATTTGGTCAGATTCTCTTTTTAGAGGTATCTGAAGGAGTTTGTCTAAGAGCTTAAGTGAGTTGTTGCTCTCACTCCACCATCTTGGCACCGCCCTTCTTTTTCATTCTTATGAGAGACTTTTTTCATTCTTATAGTCCTTACCCAAAAAAAACTAAGAAACTATATATGGCAACAATTCCACCCATACCCTACCTGCAAACCCACAATTCACAATATTACAGAAGAATATTTTATTAAAAGTAGGCATATAAACAGAGATCCATGATTGGGCAATCATTCATTTCAAAAGATGTATGTACATTTCCTCTAGATTCGCTGAGTCTCCCATATGTGTTCTCCTGACACACAGAAATACAGATACACACACACACACACACACACACACACATACACACACACATACACACACTAATAGCCTATTGCTGTTTTGTTGTTTTGTTGTGTCTTCTCTCTCCATCTTTCTTTTCTAGTAAAATGGACTGCTTTACCACATTGTCAATCCAGGTGACAGTATATCTGTAGAGTCCTCCAATATAAAAATAAGGTAACATTTCCATAATCTTCTCCTTGTTCCCATGTTTCTATCTCTCCTACCCATACAGCAATCTTTCCCAACTCTCTTCTCCAATGTCTCCCCACATATTCATTCCACTCATCACCATAAAGAAACATATATTCTGTTTTCAAAGACCTTGCTATAGAAAGAGTGGGTTTGAATTAGAGAATTTGGATTCTCCATGTGATCTTGGAAAAGTAATTTGCTTTTTGTGGTCTTTAATGTCCTGATCTGTAAAATGAGCTTACATTATTAGATGACCTCTAAGGCCTCCTTCAGCTCTAAATCTAAAATAGAGCCTATGAATAAACCATTTTTTTCAAACAAAGCTTTTTTTCAAGCAGAGATCCTATAATGTCTTCATAAATTAGTGAATGGCTCATTTGTAATTGGTAACCACAGACATATAAAAAAATTGTTGTGCAAAAAGTTCTTAAAATAACTTCTTCTCTTCAGTAACTAAATATAGTCTGTATAATTTTATGTATAATAAAGGTTGCCCTATCTTCAATAATAACATAAAGGTAAACTTCAGCCCAGTTGAGTATAAATTCTGAATCAATAGATTTCAAAAAAATGGTTTATGACACTGTAACAGCTTTCCAAGTGTTTTCATTTTAAGCACCATAAGCCAAGCTAAATCCATACTTTCATGATTTTAATTTCTCATAATTTCAGAACCAATTAATCCATTTGAGCAAAAAGTTCAAAATCAGTTAGGGCAGGTAAGTGGTCCAGGGCTAGGCCTGCAGTCAGGAAGACCAGAGTTCAAACTTGACCTCAGATATTTACTAGCTATGTGACGCTGGGCAAATCAATCAGCTTCTGTTTGCCTTAATACACTGGAAAGGAAATGGCAGACCCCTCAAATGTCTTTATCAATACATCCCCATGGAGAGTATGATTCACAGGGTCATGAAGAGTCAGACACAACTAAACAATCAAATAACAACATCAATAACATACTCCCTTTTCTGAGCACAATTTTCTGGTCTCCCCTCTCTGTAGCACATGAGCTCTCTGTCTTCACCAGGACATCCAACTGCTAAATTCCCCCTAATTACTCATCCCAATAGACCCTTTAGGTTTCCCAGGGCCCAGTCTCTTCCCCTTCTAATCTATTTTGCAGACCAGGGCCATAGTGATATTTCTAAAGCATCACTTTGATCATCTCAAGCTTCTGCTTTCAACCCTTCAATAATGGCCCACTGTCTACTGATTACATCCCAAACTTCCTAGTCTTGTATTTAATGTCCTTCATTATCTGACCCCAATTATACTTTTCACACCCATTTTTCCCCATCCCATTGAAAGAGATATTCCAATTTGGTCAAGGCAGTACACTTGCTGCTCCTTCAATATAACTTGAATTTTCCTGCTCTGGAATTTTGCCCATACTGGTATGCTTTTGTCTCAAATGGACTACTATTTTTGAAATTCTGTGCATCCTTCTCAGCCCAACTCCAATCTTATCTCCTTTGGGAAGTATTGTCTAATCATCCTAACCAAAAGTATTATCCTTCCCTAAACTCCTCCAATACTCATTAGCAGTAAAGGCCATGTAAATGGCCCTTATTGTGTACTAACCAGTACTATTTTTTAATAATATTTTACTCTTAATGGTACAGATATTGTCTTCTTTAGAATTGATTAGTGAAAAGGTTCCTGAAGAACTGTGATTGTAGTTTATATTTCTTTGTATGCCTAACATTGGTATGAATGCATATAGCTAGTCACTTCATTAAAAGTTGTAAATGATTACCTTCAAATCGTTCCCAATGGGAAGAAATTTGAAGTGAGGCATACAGTCACCACAAAGAATTGGAAGGGAAAGGATGAAGAAGGGAAGGAATAAAGAAGACATAGGAAATAAACTTGCCAGAATTTACAAGTCTCTCTGTTTACTTTCAACTGAGGGAGGAAAACCAATTTAGAATTTAAAAGACGCTTAGAGGTAATCTAATTCAACACATTTTACAGGTGAGGAAACTGAGGCTCAAAGTGTTTAATATCTGGTCACATAAATAGGCAGCAGAACAGGATTTGAACCCATAACTTCAAATCTAGCATTTTCTGCACTCTTCTTGTTTTGCTCAAAAAAGCAAAAACAGAAATAAAAATATATTTGCTTCATATGATTTCAGAAGGCCTCTTTGTTTGTTTGTTTGTTTGTTTAAAAAACCACCCACACACAGAGTTGACTTTTTATAGTGGACCTCTCATCGCATGTCAAGGAATTTTCCAATTAAGGCATCACTACATAAGACATGGCCCCGATCCACAAGATGTTTACTGATACAATTTCATTTATCACACATTTGTTAAACATCTACTCTGATAAACAGAAAGAAAATGGTTAATCAAGAGGATTGCAATGACACTCTAAACCAATATGTAAAAAAGTTCTTAAATTATATGTAATGAAAAACTAGAAAAATGAAATATTATATAACAAGGTGTTAATTATGTGGCATAGAAATAAGTACAGAAACTGTAGGGAATTCCAAACACTGAGAAAGACCCAAATCAGAGGCTTCAGAAAGAATTGTGGCCCCATATCTTACCTCAGGTATTTCAGAAATGACATGTTCTATCTGTCTAGATTTCTTCATGTGTGCCACAATTTCTGCAAAGATTATATCCTCCAGCTCATCCATTCGATTTCTGAGGACAGTTTGAAATGTCCCCGGTGCTAGAAACTTTCTTTTGTGAAGACAATCAATCAACAGCTGTGCATAGTAGCACAGTTCTTCAAATTGTTTCAATTTCACTTGAGGAGGAGCTCGAAGCAGAGAAAAATGATCAAGACAAAATTCCAGGAGTCTGGATCCTGAAACTGCCCATCCTGGAACCATTATATCCATAAATATGAAAACAATGAAAGGAAGAGATGCATGTGACAAGGTGCATTGTAATGTGGAGAGACATGATGTATAGGGTCCTATCCTAGCAACTCAGAGCTTCATGTCTGGAAGATATTATTGGGAGATGACAGTGGGAAGCCATTCTGCGTGGGATGTTGGTCTTTGTAAGAACTCTGTAAATAGAATTGAAGAGATTTCACCATCTTCATCTATTGGCCTTTGAGTCTAAGACAAAATAAGTATATAGTCTGCACCACTCCTAGGACCAGAATTCTCTTCAGAGGAAAACTCTACCAAGTACAAATTTACTTTGGATTATGAAGCAGGAGATATAGTGTTTTATTATGTAGACAGTAGATGCTAATCTATATATTCACCAGTTTCTTTTCAGATCCTCTTTGTCCTATATTTTCCATTGTTCTCTACTCCAAGAATGAAAATATTCTCACTACTGACACCATATTAGATGAGGCTGAAGATACCCCAGAGCATGACTATGACACTTACTTGGAAACTTCCTCCAGAGGGAAACCTCAGTCCCTTACCCCCATATATGAGCTTTTTTCTCCTGTAATGGGATGTACTTCATTTTGGGAGTAGGGAGGAATGTGTTTCATTTTGTAATATTCAGGTAAAGAATTGCATACCAGGGGAAAGTCAACATAAAATACACTGATGGTCTACAGATGAGAGACAGCATATGGTCAATAAACTATGTGAGTTCAGAAAATTGAAGAATGAGGAATTTGATTTCCAAAAGACATGGATTCAAACAACAATGACCCACACAAGAATCAAAAGTAAATATAACATAATTGTAAGAATGAAGAGAGCTGAGAAGACACCCTTAACCTACAACTTGGTGGCAGTGGAGGTCCACAGATGTTATACACCACACATATTTTGGGGTTTTCTCAGTCTATCGACCAATTATGCTGATTTTTTTTCCCTCTCTAAAAACCAAGGAAACCACTATTTGTTTTATGAGATGGCTCTTGGGAAGAGGGAGGGAACTATACATGGGGTACTATTAGGGACATGTAAAAAACAGAAAAAAATCAATAAAATATTTTTAAATGGAAAAATTTGCTTGAACTAATGCAGACTGAAGTAAACAGAACCAGAAAAAGGGTTTTTTCCATATCATAAACAGTATAAAAATGAATAACTTTGAAGATTCTTATAAACTGGTTAAAAATGAAATTAATAGCTAGAGAGAATAATGTTACAAATTTCTCATGCAAAGACTGAGAGCTATAGTTCATAATTTGAGATGTATAGTCCAGAGATTCATTTTTATACTATTTACAACATAGTCAAACAAAAATTAGAGTTGCCAGTAGCTTGTTAAAAATAGCAAGAACAACTCAGTCTTTCTTTCTAGTTGGAGTTGAGCTTTACAGCAAGGAGAAAAAACATGATGTATTCAGTTCCAGAAATTAATTTCTCTTTACTAATAAAGAACACTATGGATCTAAAATTCAACCCAATCTCGAAGATGTCTAACAGCACAAGTATTTTCCTCTTTAAAAAATAGAATGTATTTAAATTTTATTCAACAAACATTTATGAAGTTCCTACCATGTGAAAGTCAATGTGTACCTATGTGTAGGAATACATTCTCATTTTTAAGCAATTATTTCCTTAAGTGAGATTTTGGGCCTTCTTTTCCATTTGGCTAATTCTGTTTTTTAAGGCATTCTTCTCTTCATTGGCTCTTTGGACCTCTTTTGCCATTTAGCCTAGTCAGTCTTTTAAGGTGTCATTTTCTTGAGTTTTCTTTTGTCTCCTTCACCAAGATGTTGACTCTTCCTTCATGATTTTCTTGCATTACTCTCATTTCTCTTCCCAATTTCTCTCTACCTCTCTTACTTGATTTTCAAAATCCTTTTTGCACTTTTCCATGGCCTGAGACCAATTCATATTTTCTTTAAGGCTTTGGATGTAGGAACTTTGATATTGTTGTCTTCTGAGTATGTGTTTTGATCTTCCTTGTCACCACAGTAACTTTCTATTGTCAGAGTTTTTTTCAGTTGTTTGTTCATTTTCCCAGTCTATTAAAGGACTTTTAACTGTTTGTTAAAGTAGGGTTCTGCTTCCAGGGTGTAGGGCAAAGTGTCCCAAGCTTCATGGTTTTTGTGCAACTACTTTCTTCCAGGTATCTAGAGATAGTATCTAGAGAAGTATCTTGAGATACTTCTAGGGTCCTATATGTTTTCAGTTCTTTCAAAGTGGTATGATCTAAGGAGAAGTGTTTACTTCTCTCCTGGCTTGTGCTCTGGTCTATGAGTGATCACAAGCACTCTTTTCTGCTTTGGAACTGTGAAAAGGGTCCCCCTCCACTGCTGCTGCAAGCTCTGCTATGCTAGTGGTCCTTCTTGGCCTGGGACAGCCACCCAGGAATGAGAACTAGATTTGAGTGTGGACAAAGAAACAGAATCCTGCTTCAGTGCTAGCAAAGAGATTACTATAATCTCCTTTTGACCAGTTGTTCAACCACCTTACCATCTGTGAGCTGAGAACCACAGCTACCACTGCTGATTCAGTCCCTCCCAAAGCCTGTTCCTTCCCTGCTGGGACTATGCTGTGCTGGTGAGGCCTGCTCTCTGGACTGTGCTCCACTCCTACCATGGTAAAACAGACCCTTCCTGCTGATTTTCTAAATTGTCCTTGGTGTCTGTGGGCCAAGAGGTCCAGAAACCACCACCACTGTTAGCAATTCAGCTGCCTTTGAGGCCTACCGCAGCTCTCTGGGGCCATGTATGCACTGATCCAGCTTGCACTGGACTTCACTCTTCTCTTATCCTGGT
>CM053769.1:561831142-561857943 GCA_028658325.1 Potorous gilbertii | reverse complement strand
GATCACACACACACACATACACACATGCACGCAGATACAGAGACAGAGAGCACAGAGTGAATTGAGTAGGAAGGGATCATATCTTAAAAAATGAAGTTAAGTGGTGAGAGAGAAATGTATTGGGAGGAGAGAGGGAGAAATGGAATGGGGCAAATTATCTCTCATAGAAGAGGCAGGCAGGAGACTTTTTGGTGGAGGGGAAAAGAGGGGAGGTGAGAGAAAAACATGAAGTTTACTCTCATCACGTTTGACCAAGGAAGGAATAAAATGCACACTCATTTCGGTATGAAAACCTATCTTACAATACAGGAAAGTGGGGGAGATGGGGATAAGCAGGGTGGAGGGATGATGGGAGGGCAATGGGAGGAGGGAGCAATTTGAAGTCAACACTCGGGGAGGGACTGGATCAAAATAGAGAATAGAATCAATGGGGGACAGGATAGGAGGGAGGGAAATATAGTTAGTCTTAACCAACACGACTATTATGGAAGTCATTTGCAAAACTACACAGATATGGCCTATATTGAATTGCCTGCCTTCCCAAGGGAATGGGTGGGGAGGGAAGGATGGGGACAAGTTGGAACTCAAAGTTTAAGGAACAATCGTTGAGTATTATTCCTGCTACTAGGAAATAAGAAATACAGATAATGCAGAATAGAAAGTTATCTGGCCCTACGGGACAAAAGAGAAAATGGGGTAAGGGAAGGGAGGGATGAAAGAAGAGAGGGCAGATTGGTGATAGGGGAAATTAGAATGTCCAGTGTATTGGGGAGGGGGGAGGGGACAAATGGGGAGAAAATTTGGAACCCAAAATTTTGTGAAAATGAATGTAAAAAGTTAAATAAATAAATTTATTTAATAAAAAAAAATGAGTCAAAGAACAAATCATAGAAACAATAATTTCATTAAAGAGGAGGACAACAATGAGACAACATTCCACAATTTGTGGGATGCCCCCCAAAATAATTAGGGGATAATTTATGTCTAAACGTAAAATAGAGAAGGATAGAGATCACTGAATTGGGCATGCAAGTAAGAGAAAAATCTATAAAAGGAGAAATTAAGCATGTTAATTTCTAATTAAATTAGAAATTTACTAGTTAAACATGAAAATGGAAATCCTGAAAATCAAAGGAAAGATGAAGAAAATTGAAAGTAAGAAAACCATTCAAAGCTAGGGACTAGTTTTATGCAAAAAACCAATAAAATACCTAAATCGTTAGTTAATTGTGATTAAGAAAAAGAAAAGAAAACCAAATAACCAATATGAAAAATGAAAATAGTGTATGCACCAGCAATGATGATAAAATTAAAGCAATTATTAGGTGCTATTTTGCCCAATTATATGTCAATAACTCTAACAATCTAAGTGAAATGGATGAATATTTACAAAAATATAAAATTACCAAATTAACAGGTGAAGAAATAAAATGCATTAATAACTTTATCTTAGAAAAACAATAGATCAAGACATCAATGAGTTCCCTAAGAAAAATAATCCCCAAGGTCAGATGGATTTACTAGTGAGTTCTACCAAATATTTAAGGCACAATTAATACCAGTACTATATAACTATTTTCTGGTCCATGGTCAAAATCTGCCTTTCTTCCTTTGGCTTTACAGGCTAGATTTCTTGTTGAGAGACCAAGCCTAGCACAGAATGAATGTAAATACTAAATAGTAACAGTTTCTCTTTTACCCAAGGACCCTGAAGATCTTCCCCTTCCACTTGATTTTTTTTTTTTAATTAAAAGGTACCATCCTTTGAGTAACTGCTTGAAGAGACCTATTCATTGAATGGGTGTGTCTCTCTCAAAGTGAGAATGTGATACCACCTTAGCTTAAAATGGCCAGGGTCTCCCATTGCATCCTGGGCCATCTCCAGTCACCTTGATGAGCATCAGGCCACAAGACCCAGATGGCTCAGGAGAAGAAAGTGAGGCTGGTGACCTTGCCCAGCCCTCCCTCACTCAAATCCAAGTCAATTACAAGTCATGTCATCATCTTGATGTTGTGGTCCTCTTTAAGAATAATGAAGGACAAACACCACAACCACAATGCCTTGCAATTTATAAGTGCCTAGTAAATAAACTGCTATCAGTCATTTGGATGCTTGTTTTTCCTTTTCTTTATCTTTTTAAAATTTTAGACAAATAGTAAAACAAATACATAATGTGAAAATAAAAAGAAACCTATGATAAACAAATATAAAATAAGAAAAGAAAAAAATGTCATGTGCACAGCAGAATGAGAGGATCCCAAATATGTAGCAATAAATTTGCATTTCAAGAAAGCCTACATAATAAATGCTATGTGGTATATATTGAGAGCTGTCCATCTTTTCTTTGCTTCCTTGTAAGTTTTCTTTTGTTCTCTGCTGGACACTTTTTACTTTGTTCTTTCTCTTCCCTCCTTCCCACCTCCCCCTTGGAGGTTACAATTAACTATGGGTATATTTATATATACACAAATACATACACATATACATATGCATACATACATATATAAACATATGCTTTCCCTAACAGATTCCACTCCAAATCTTTATTTTTATGTTTGTACATATCACTTATTTCCTATCCCTTCTGACTCCTCTACTTTATTTCTATGCACTACCTTGCCCTCCTTCTACCTCCACCCCCAATTTTTCCTCCCTTATCCTCCCATTTCCTCATATTTAAGTACCATTTTACATGCCCCATTGACCTCTTCTCTTGACCCTCCCTTACCCTCCCAAGTATTCCTCATTTATCTTCCCATTCCCATTAATCTAAACACCCTTCTACGTCCCTCTTTAATCTATTCTCTCTCTCTCTCTCCCTTCTAAAGATTCCTCCCTTATCCCTTTTCCCCTCCCTTAGTATTTTATTTCTTTCTAAATTTAGAAGACTTTAATATTCTTCTGGAAGTATACATATTGTTCCCTCTTGAATCCATTCCTGATAAAAAGTAGGTTTACAGAACTAACAACCCTCCTCCCTGATCTCATTCCTCTGCATTGGTCCTTCCTCTTGGACCTCATTTGTGTAAGACAATTACTCTTTTTTTAGCTATTCATGAACAGTTTTACTTTTTGAATTCACATCATGCTCAGGTTTACTCCAGCTTTCTTATGAACTATCCAATTCAATCTTAGACATACATTTTACATAAATAAAAGGTAAACAGTTTGCCCTTACTGAACTCTGTAATCGATCTTTTGTATGTACCTTATGGTTCTCTTAGTTTTTGTGTGTCAAATCTTCTATTAGGTTTAGGTTTTATTTTTCTTTTTTAACAAAGTCCTGAAAGTCTGACAATTCTTCAAATGCCTTTTTTAATTCAGAATTATTCTTAACTTTGTTGGATATGATATTTCCAGCCAGAAGCTCAATTCTTTTGCTCTTGGATAAATAGTGTTTTGAGAACTATGGTCTTTTAGTATCAGTATTTAGTATCAGGTCATGTTTGATTCTGATTGTGGCACTGCCATATGTACATTGTCTTCCTTGTTGCTCATAATATTTTATTCTTGAGATGGGGGTTTTGGAATTTGACTATAATATTTCTGTGGGTTTTCATTGTAGGATCTCTTCAAGTGGTGATAGGTAATTATTTCCATTTCCACTTTCCTCTCTTTTTCTAATGCTTCAGGAAATTTTTCTCTAATTATTTCTAACATTATTGTATCAGGATTCTTTTTTTTTTATTATAGCTTTCATGAAGTCTTATTATTTTTATATTTTCTCTTCTTGATCTTTTCTCCAAATCAGTTGTTTTTCTTATGAGATGTTTCACATTCTGTGCTATTTTTTTCACGGTTTATATTTTGTTTTATCATTTCTTGATCTCATAACTTTACTGACTTCCTCTTGCCCAATTTTGATTTTCAAGGAGTCAATTTCTTCCTTAAGATTCTGGATCTCCTTTCCTGATTGGTTGAATTTCTTTTCATAATCTTCTTTCTTTTCTTGGATTGTTCTTATTTCTAAAAAAAATAATTTTCCTCCATCTCTCTCATTTGATTTAAAGTCTTTATAAAGTTCTTCAATGAATTCTTTTTTTGGGCAGGTGACTATATGACATTACTCTTTGGGTTAAAAGAGGGTTTCTTTGCTTCATTGTTCTCCTCTGAAGACAAACCCAGTCTCCCATATGTAACAGTAAGCACCCCAAGATACACAGGGGAACCTGTTATCACAGGTTCTTAGATCGGCATTCATAAAAGAAAAGGCAGCTTTTGAGGAATTAACAATCACTTTAATCAAGCACATGTATCAATCCTTTAGTCAAGGGCATATATCATTCACCTAATTCAGTGGGGTCAACACCCCAGCCCCCAAAGAAATCAACAGACATTGTTTCCTCTGTCTGACCATAATTCAACAGACACAGGTACAGCTGAGAGGGAAGCATGACATCTGCATTCTCAAAGTCAGGAGGATCATTAAAGTGGCTTCCCAGAGATTTCATCTATCCAAGTCAGTAAGCCCCAAAGTAAAACCTCACCCTCAGAGTATTTGTACACTTTTTAGAGACAGAGGGCATAACCCTCTGACTCAGTGCCTCAATAGAAAAAACAAAAGGTACTCCAGACCCTCCTACAAAACAACTCCCTTAATCCAGCTTCCCACAATGGGCAGGCCCATCAATGGGTGGGAAAGATCCTACTCAGTCACATTCCCAAGAGGCACTACACTTCTTGATTATACTAAAACAAAAACAGCAAAAGATCCTACTTTACTTGTCATTACATCATAATAGTTCTCTGTGGTTGGATTCTTTCTCCTTTTCTTGTGTACTTTTTTTTTTTGGTAATAATCCTGTTTTTTTTTTTTAATCACCTCTGGAGGTCTGGGGGATAGTTCCTCCAGTCTTAGATCCTCCTTTAGTTCTCCCCTCTGATTTTGAACCCAAACCAAGACTTCCAGCCTCCTGTAAGTGCCCACAGTCTCTGCCCCACCCTACCCCAAGCTTCAGTACTCAGTGAGCCATGCTGTTTCCTTTTTGCCCTTGCAACACAGCTGGGTCTGGAGTTCCCTAGATCTTCTAAGATTCAGAGGTCCAACTCCCTTCACTGCTTGTGGTTTCAGTATTCCCTAGTGTGGGAGATGTTTACTCTACAAGGATGAAATCTCTTCCTGGAATTTTTCTTCAAATCTCTAATTATTCCAGGAGGACCACTGTTCTGGCCCTAATCTTATTTGTTTTCACTACCCAGTGTTCACCCTGGGGCTTGAGTTTATCTCTTTTGTGGAGGAAAATCTTGAGAGTTTGTAATTTTCTGACCTATTCTGCCATCTTCCTAGACTCCTCTCCATCTGTAAGCTTTAAACCAATTCAGACCTTCCCAAACCATGCAAATCCTATTTCAGGACCCAGAAAGAACTTGTAAAGGTAATTGAAGAAACTTTGTCAAATTATCTTTGAGAGATTGTGGTGGAAAGATTTGCCAAAGGACTAGAGATGGGTAAATTTTTGACCTATTAAGAAAATGAGAGAGTGGTTACAGGGATTGTGGTAACTACAACCATAAATTAGAGATGAGTCTCAGAAAACTCTTATGCCTAATGTTGGGGAGGTGTTTTGTGAAGTAGTTAGGAAGGCAAATCATATTTACTAGGTGGTAGTTAGGTTTACAAATAAATATTTATGACTAACTAAGCTCATTTCCAGTTTTTGATGGGATTACTAGGCTAATAGATCAGGGACATGGTAGATATTCTACATCAGAATCTCAGCACGTCATTGGATAAAGTCATAGTCTCCTTGTGAATTAGACAAAAATATGTAGTCGAGGTGATCACTGGGCTAGGTATACATCTGACAGAAGTATCACTATCTGAATAAAGAATGTTGGTTAATACTTTGAGTAATGATGACCTGTCTAGTGGTTTCTATTATTGAACCATAGGCTTCTTTGTCTGACCTCATCCTGTCCAATGTTGTCTATCAATGACTAGAATGAAAGCATAAGAGGCAACATATGAATGGATACCACAAGTCTAGCAGAGAAGTAACTATTAAGTTGGATAATGGAATCTAGATGATTGTGACAGGCTGGGCTAAAACCAGCTAGAGGAAATTTATCAAGAGTAAACACAGAGTCCTAGAGACTCTATTTAGAGCAAAAATTGTCTACATTAGGGAGAATGAGCTGCAATTCATGGAAGACGCCTAAGGGGCAGGGGGCTGGGTTTAGCAGATGTCAAACTTGACATGAATCAACAATACAACATGGCAGCCAAAGAAGCTAATGGAAGTTTAGGTTTTAAAAAACAACAGGAAAACAATATCAAGAACCAGAGAGATGATGTCCAAATTTTATTTAGCCTGGAAATGGATGATAACCTACCTTTCTAATCCCAAACTACTGTTTGGTCGTATAAGCTCTCTGCTGTGGTCAAGCTAGGGCATCCATTGACTGCCGAACATACCTTTCTTGTTTTCATTTCTCCATCTCTTCTCATGTTCTTTAGGTCCCTGCTTAATTCTTCCCCACTTCACAAAGACTTCTCTGACTACTCCCAGATAAAAATGAGCTTTCTCTTCTCTGAATTATTGCATTTACTTTGCCTCGGTGGTGTCATAGTGCACACAGTGCAGAAAAACCTCAGTTCAAATCCAGCCTCAGGCACTCAGTAGCTGGGTGATCATGGGTAAGTCCCTTAAACATCTGCCTCAGTTTGCTCAGCTTTAAATGAGGGTGATAATAGCACCAGTTTTGTAGCTTGTTTTGAGGAACAAATGAGATAGTAATTGTGAATCACTTTGCACAGTGTCTAGCACACAGCAGCTGCTTGTTTCCTTCCTTTCTTACCTGTCTTAAAATGATTACACCACTTGTCTGCCAGTTATCATAATCTATCTCGTATCATTGTTATTTTTTTCTATTCATATCTTATCTTCCCAAATAGATTATAAGCTTCTAGGGCTTATCAACCATATCTTATTCTTCTTTACATACTTACTTTACACATAATAGGCATTCAGTAATTCTTATTGATGTGAATAGTCACACCACTCTTTTAAACTCAATCTATTTCAAGTAATTTGAGTTAAGCACTTGGTTTGTATGAAGTACTATGCTAGACACTGTGGGAGACATGAAGACAAATGAGATATAGTCTCTGGCTTTGGATGCAATCCACCCTCAAGTATATGAGAAAAGGAAGGCAAAATAAAATCCAGGTAAAATGTAAAAGTTCATTAGTAGATGAGATTGTTAAAGATAAAATAATACAAGCTTTATTTCTGGTACCTGCGTATGGTAGGTTTTTTCCCACTTGATATTGCATTTATCATATGTTTCATTAAAATTATCTGTGATTGTATATTGTTCCCATAGCAGACAAAATGCTCCATGAGTATCAGCATAATATCTTACTCAAAAAGTATCCTTGTTCAGTGATTTTTTCAGTTGTGTCCAATCTTCATTACCTCATTTGGGATTTTCTTGGCAAAGATAATGGTCTGGGTTGCCAATTTTTTCTCCAGCTCATTTTACAGATATGGAAACTACAGCAGGCAGGGTTAATGACTTGCTCAGGTTCCCACAGCTAGTAAATGCCTGAGGCCAGATTTTAATTCAAAAAGAGGAGTCTTACTGACTTCAGATCCAGCACTACTATGCCACCCAGCTGCCCAAAGATATCCTTACCATAGTACCTAAAGGGGTATTCTGTAGACACATCCACATAGAAGTATGTGAATGAAAAAATTAATGATATTACAGCTCTAATAGTTATAAAATTATCTGACCAGAAGAACAATTGATTTACCTTAAACTTAAAGCAATTGATACTGACCATGGTAGAAATCTCAGTATGCCATTGCTCTCATAAAGATTCTTTTTTTGTCTTCAAAGACAGTTTTTAGGCAAAATCTGCCATTGAATCCAATACCTGATATCTGCCTGCCTTCTTTAACCTTGAGGCAGTTGCCTAAACTTTACTTATAAGTCTCTGATTCCAAGTGATTTAACCATTAAAGATTTCAGTGGGAAAGAAAAAAAAAACATCTCACCAATCAGAAATGATAATTTCATTTTGTGGATGATTGGCAAAATAATTGAACTTATACAAGCTAGTCCATTTGGGGAGTTTTACAAACCTCTTTTATTCATGCTTTTTAATATTTTTAAAAATATTATTGTCTCTCTCTAAACCACATTCTGGAACATTTATAACAAAGACAAACAGTTTAATAAAACAAATCTTCACCAAGATTGCCTTTGGCAGCGTATGTAAGACAGTTGACCTGTTCACCACCTCACTATTAAGTAGAGGGGCATGTGTATCATGACTGATCCTCTGGAACTAAGACCACGCTTGTTCTATTATGCATCAAATTTATTCAAGGCTTTCCATATTTTTTTTAAATCCCTCATGTTCATTATTCATCTAAAGGCATAGTAATTTTCCATTATGTGAATATGCCACAATTTTTCAACCATTCCCCAATCAACAAGTATTCATCTTGTTATCACAAAAAACCCCTATTTCAATGAATATTTTGCTGTCTTTGAGAATTCCCCCACCCCATTCCTCCTGTTTTTGGCTCCCTTGTTTGCCTAGTGGTGACATAGGTCAAAAGGTAGGAAGCGTTTCATGAGTGTACTTTCAAATTGTTTCCCAGAACAATCAGACAAAAATCCCAGTTCCAGGAACAACTCATGCATATTTTTAGGATTGTAGTATTTAGGGAAGGCTCTAGAGAACTGACACAGGAAATTGTCATATTTACTAGTAAACTTTTCCTTTTCCTTTCTGTCTTTCTCATAAGAGAAATTGGTTTTCTGAAAACCATGGAACAAGTAGTGAATCCTGCCTCTAAGATCCAAACTCCAGGAAGAGAAAAGTAGTTTCATTACTTCAAAATAAAAATAGTCATTTTTGTCAAAAATAGGGGTAGTTAGGAAGCCATCCTGTGAAAATGAACTTTAGATCTAACCTCTGAGGCAATCACACCTGAGGCAGAATCCTGGGAAAACGACTAGGCAGGGGATGCTTCCTTAAAAATAGATTGCACAATGGAAAAATATAAATTGCTCCCTGGGAGGGAAAGCTAATATAATTAAAATGACAATTCTACATAAATTGTCTTATTCAGTGCCATACCAATCAAACTACCAAAATTTACTTTATAGACCTAAAAAATAATAACAAAACACATCTGGAAGAACTAAAGGTCAAGGACATCAGGGGAAATAATGAAAAAAATGCAAAGATAGGTGGCCTAGTCATGCAAGATATCAAACAATATTATAAAACGGAAATCATCAAAACTATTTGGTTCTGGCTAGGAAATAGAATGGTGGATCAGTGGAATAGATAATATAGATAAGACAGAGTAGTGAAAGATTATTACAATCTACTGTTTGATAAGCTCAAGGACTCCAGCTTCAAGGATAAGAACTCATTGGAAAATAGTATGGCAGAGACTAGGCACTGATCAGTACCTCACAGCATATACCAATATAAGGTCAAAATGGGAACATGATTTAGACATAAAGTATGATGCCATAAGCAAATTAGGAGAGCAAGGAACAGTTTACCTGTCAGATTTATGGAGATGGGAAGAATTTATGATGAAATGAGATAGAGAACATTATGAGATGCAAAATGGATATTTTTGATTAGATTACATTAAAAAGTTTTTGCACAGGCAAAACCAACACCATAAATATTAGAAGGGAAGCATAAAGCTAGGAAACAATTGTTAAAGTAAGTGTTTCTGACAAAAGTTGCTTTTCTCAAATACATAGAGAACAAAGTCAAATTTATAAGAATACAAATTATTTCCCAGTTGAAAGATGGTCAAAGGATATGAACAGGCAGTTTTCAGATGTAGAAATGAAAGTCATATGATACAATGCTCTAAATCACTATCAATTAGAGAAATTTAAATTAACACAAGTGTAAGGTACCAACATATACCTATCAAATTGGCTAATATGATATAAAAGGAAAATGTTGGAGAAGATATGGGAAAATAGAAACACTAATGCTTTGTTGGAGTTGTGAATGATCTAACCATTGTGGAGAGCCATTTGGAACTGTATCCAAAAGGCAATCAAACTACGCATACTCTTTGGTTCAGTAATACCACTACTAGGCCTGTATCCTGAAGAGATCTTAGAAAAGGAAAAAGGACTTACATGTATAAAATTATTTATAGCACCTCTTTTTGTGGTGACAAAGAGCTGGAAATTGAGGGACTGCTCATCAACTGGGGAATGGTTGAACAAGTTCTGGTATATGAAAGTAATGGAATACTATTGATCTATAAGAAATGATGACTAGGCAAATTTCAGAAAAACCTGGACTTACAAGAACTGAGGCTGAATGAGGTGAGCCGAACCAGGAGAACACTGTACATGGTAACAGCAACATTGTGCAATGATCATCTTTGGTAGACTTAGCCCTTCTCAGCAATGCAATGATCTAAGTCTGTTCTAAAAGACTCATGATGGAAAATATTATCCACAGAGAAAGAACTATGGAGTCTGAATGCAGATTGAAGCACACTATTTTCACTTCTTTTGTGGCTTTTCCCTTTTGTTCTGCTTCTTTCACAACATAACTAATGTGGAATTATGTTTATATCATTGCACATGTATAACCTTTATTGGATTGCTTGCCATCTTGTGGAGGGGGGATAGGAGGGAGAACAAATTTGAAAATACAAATCTATAAAAATGGATGTTAAAAACTATCTTTGTATGTAATTGTAAAAAAAGTAAAATACTGTTTACCAAAAAAAAAAAAAAGTTAGACTGTCATTATTTTAGCCCATCTCTGAGTCTGAATCCCTACTGTACTTGATAAAGATAGAGCTGCAGGCTGCATGAGAGAGATAAGACACTCATTGAAGTACTTGCAGATGGTAGCAGTTATAAAATACCACAAAGAGCACTTTAATTAAGTCTTCCTTTCTCCCTTATTAAAATTCAGTGAAGATTACCTTGGAATTTGTTCTTTATCTGAAAAACAAATCATAACAATTTCATAAGCCTGCACTGGGCTGGGTTGGGTTGGAGCTTATTATCCTACAATAGCCTGATAAATGTGAACATTTATATTAAAACCTTCAGCACACTATTAGAGAGGTCCAAGCCACAACTATGCTTTGCCAGCCTTCTGAGAGGACTGTCTGACGGGCCATCCACCAATTATAATGTAAACCTAGACACAGTATATTTTAGTAACTACAGCTATGATTTGTTTGCATTCCCTTAACTTGAAACTTTTGGATGGCAGAGCCAAGATGGTGGAGTGTTGGGAACTATGTGGTCAGAGCCCACATCCCCAAATCTCCTCTAAGTAGATCTTGAAAATGTACCAGTTGAATTTTGATGGAGAAATTCAGAAAATGACACAGTGAGTCATTTGCCCAGATACCTTTGGAATAAGGAGAAAAAGGATGTAGCATATGGACACTGAGGACAGTGTCAGGCAAAGGAACATGCAGAGCACTCCAGCACTCAGGGAAAGGCTGTGCATCAGGGTTAGAGAAAGACCTAAGCATAGGGTGGGGCTCTACCAGACCCTAGCTGGGGCATTGTGATAGCAACAGGTATGATGTAGCAGCTTTGTTTTCCAGTATGTACATACACTAGAGCTGCATTCCTAAGCAGGCAGATCCTAGTGGTGTACTGAGAAACAAGGAAAGTTAGCAGAGACAACTCGGTGCCTTTAATTCTGCCATTCTGAACAAACAGGGCTTCCTAACTAACTGATAGGGGCTGACTCTGGCAGCCCCTGTTCTTGATCAGACCCAAACCTAGGTCAGGAACTTATAGAACTCAGACCACAGGGGCAACAATCAAACAATGCTGTAGTTAAGACTACTCTAGAAGCACCGAAACCTTACAAGTTCTCAGCTACCCCTGAAATAACATAATATTAAATACTCTAAGAAAGCAACATTAGAACCAGTCTAGGAATTCCCTCTAGAAGTGTCACTAGAGCCTATCTCCAGCAACAAGTCCAAAGTCAAGAAGTAGGCTGGAAGAATGAGCAAAAAAATAAGGAAGTTCTCTATAATGAGCTATTATCATGGCAAGAAGCTTGACACAAACTGAGAAGAAGAGAATGCCTGCAAAATATCAATAAGCAAAACCTCAGAGAAAAACATAGCCTAAGCAAAAGTTCAATTAAATTCCTGGAATAGAGAAGTCAAGAGTTAAATAAAAAGTTTTAAAAAGTTGTTTTTTTTTAAAAATAATGGAATAAGAACACTTGGGGAAAAACTGAAAAAGAAATGAGAGCTAAGGAAGAAAGAATTGGAAAAAAAAATGAATGCTTGGCACAAGAGGTAGTAAAACCTTGCCCAAGCAACAAGCTCTCTAAAAATCTAAAGGATCAAATGGAAGACAATGACTCCATGAGATATCAAGAAATATCAAAACAGTAAAAAAGTTGAAAAAAAGAAGAGAAGGTAAGACATAGTAAAAAAAAAACAACTGCTTTGAAAAATAGATTGAGGAGACAAATACTTTAAAAATCATTGGACATCATGATAAAAAAAAACCAAACCAAACAAAAAAACCAAACAAATCCAACCTAAACATTCTATTGCAAGAAAGTTTAAAAGAAAACTACCCATTTGTCTTAAAGACAGAAAGCAAAGTGGAAATAGAAAGAATCCATCAGTCACTTTCTGAAAGAAACATCCAAATGAAAACTCTTTGGCATCATAGCCCAAATCTGGAGTTTTCAAGTCAAAGAAAAAATAACCAAAGGATCCAGAAAGAGAAAAAAATACTGAGGAGCCATACACATGATTTAGCAGCCACTATAAAGGGTAAAGAAATTGGAATGGAATATTCCAGAAGGCAAATGAATATAGATTGATAGAACTGGTCCTCTGTCCACCAAGTCACCTAGCTGCTTCTTCCCCATGATTGTGGTGAGGAATCAAATGACATAAAGCATTTAGTACAGTGCCTGACACATGGGAGGTGTTATATAAATGCTTATTCCTTCCTTCCTTCCTTCCTTCCTTCCTTCCTTCCTTCCTTCCTTCCTTCCTTTCTTTCTTTCTTCCTCCCTCTCTTCTTCCCTCCCTCCCTTAGAGAGATGGTAGCAAGTTAGGGAAATAGTGGAGTGTGCCCTGGAGAAGCATGTAATTACACTAACCAAAAAGGGAGTTGTTGAATTGTCCTTCCTGACAGGTGAAGTGATCCCAGAATTTAGTCTTCTAGTCAAAGAGCAGAGATTTCTTGTGTATATATCTCCTGCCTTTGGGGTCAACTCCAATTTTGTGAGTTTGAAAATCCAGCCTTCTATCCAGAGAAGGGTTATTTCCTAAGCAGCATGCCTTTCGGAGACAGAAGATGACTCCCACAGTTGGAGGTACAAAAAGAGACAAAAATCACAACATGGAAAAGCAAAAGACCTTTGTCTTTCTTTCAGCAACTACAGAAAATTATTCCAATAGCATAGGTGTCATGGGAATGAAATTGCCTCTCTAGTGCTTCTAAAGTGTTTTTTTTTCCTTTCTAGCAGAATCCAATTTATAAGGCAGCACTGAAGAAAAGGAAGATTTACCAGAAACCTAGGGGAATTCTGCCCATTGTTTATGGGCTATTGAGAATCCTTAAGTATGTCTTTGCATTTATTTATTGGTCTCTTTTCCTTCTTTATGTTTTCAGCATTCTCTGTGGGATAACATAAAGGCTGTCCTGTACTCGATTAACGTTGTTACCTTGAGTGCTTGTGTAGGAGATAGGGACCCTGTTACTGAATATTTGTGAAAACTTCTATGATTTTGATTTCTCAAGCTATATTGAGAGATCCACCACAGAAATTCTAAGTAGGGAATTTGTAAGCCAAAGAAAAATAATCTTTTAGAGCTGACTCTGAGATCAGATTCAGTTAATGTGAGTTGAGAACTTTGGGTCTCTGGTACACAGGTTACATGTCAAATTAAAAGATTGGGATAAAAACATGAGTCCCCTTTCAACACTAAGTCTAAGATTTTAAAACTCTGATTTAAAAGAATACTGTTCTGTAAGTTGTGTAGCAAGAAATATGAGAAGAAATACTAAGAATTTGATACTCAGACACACTGGGTCTTAAGAATCTAAGAGGTAATTAGTTATACAAGTGGGAACATTAAAAAAACAAATGTTAAGTTGCCATGTGAGTATTTCTAGGGAACCAATTTATGTAGCTCTCCTGGGGGCACTTCTATTAGCAAGCATGCTTCAACTTTCAGGAGTTAATCTTCACAACAGCCCCAGAAAACTGTTTACTGTTGGTGTTATCTTCAGTTTACAGGTCTGAGAGAAGAGACATAGAAAAGTAGAATAATTAGCCTCCAATCCTCACAAGTGAATTAGCGGAGTCCCTACAATTACAACTCAGTTCTCAGCTTTTAATATGGTCTTTGAACCAAGATGGCTTTTGACAAACCACTTGGGAGGTAAGAATGTTGTTGGAAAGTCAGAATTTTCACAACAGCATAGCTGGAGCTAGGAAGTTTTGCATCTGAGTCAACCACCCAAAACAGTGCCATGGACAAGTGGCACAAATTTTGTTCTCAGCTGAAGCATGGGGGCAGGACCAGACACTGGGGAGGATAGAGACTTCGATATGACTTTTCCTCTAGGAAAGCTGGACAGTAGGGTAGGGAGTAATGTGGACTGGGGAAAAGCTCTCCTCAGAAAATATTTTTGCTATTTGCTAAGTGGTGTTTTTTATATTCTTAAGTCACTGCAAATTCTATCAGCAAACTCTGAATACCCTTTAAATCAGAAGTTTTTAACCTGGAGTCAGTGAACTTGTCTTTCTTCAGAAAAAATTTTTACAATGTTTTTCAATATGAGTGATACACCTTATAATCTTGTGTGTGTGTGTGTGTGTGTGTGTCTTTTCTTCCTTTGTTGCGGAAGAAGACCTTGCCATCAGAGAAATAATGACATGACTCGCACTTGACTTTGTTTTGAGTGAGGAAGGGCTGTGCAGGTCACCAACCTCACTTCTCCAGCAGAGCCATCTGAATCCAGTGACCAGATATTCATCAGGATGACTGGAGATGACCCAGGATGAGGCAATTGGGGCTAAGTGACTTGCCCAAGGTCACACAGCTAGTGAGTGTCAAGTGTCTGAGGTGAGATTGAACTCAGGTCCTCTTGACTCCTGCACTGGTGCTCTATCCACTGCTTCAGATGTCAAAAGGATCCATGACTCACAAAAAGATTGAGTTCCTATTGTAAATTCATTACCTTGGCACAAAACACTGATTACTCCACTCCAGTTATGACTTTGCCATGCAGCAAGGGAGTGAAGCTATATATCAGTTTTCTTAATTTATGTCCTCTCTTCAATCTACTTATGTTCACCTCATAAATAGTCCTATAGAATATATTCCAACAGAGAACATGCTACTATCGAGACCTGAAAGCGCATTCATGAAACATTTGGCTAAATAGTGACTAATGGAGGACTCCCTCAAATATTCATGAAGAAAAACAGTATATAAGCACCCAGGAGGGAGCATGGGTGTTTATGCTGTCTAGGAGTAAAGGAAAAAAATAAGACCAAATGTGTTTTAATCTAATAAACAGAAAAGATCACTGTGGAGTCTGATTTGATTTGAGTATAGTCAATAATGAGACTATTTAAACCCATATATTTCAAAGTAGATCAAAAGTAATAGATGCAAATATATTGTCCTAGATACAGGCCTCAATATGTACTACAGGTGAAATTTGTGAGACTAGAGGCTGATGGACCCTTCCTCTCTGTGATGAGTAGACATTTGAATTGATGATTTGATATACTCAGGGCAAAGAGGGAAAGAGAGGGTCACTTCAAATATCTTTAGGTTAGTTGGAGAGTGAAGGGCTGGGGATGACAGGAAACAACTTAGGTAGAAATATCAGCTGCTAAGTCTTGTACCCTGTGGCTTATTGGAGTAATTTTTAGCCAGGATAGTCAGTTACATTTTCTTTAATGTTTTTGATGCTCCTACTTTTCTTTTTACAGATATAATTTCCCCAAATGCATACCTAATAGAACCTTTCAGAAGTTTCGTTAAGTAAAAGTAAAGTAACACATTTACAATGTCTGATGATATATGTCCCTATCTGCACCTGTAATTTGCCACCTCTATGGGGAAAAGAGGAAGATTCCTTCATTGGTGCTCTGAAATTGATTGTTTATTGCATGAATCTGAATTCCTGCTGACATCTTTAGGGTTGCTTTATTTTATTTTATTTAAATAATTGTGTATATAGTTTGTTTCTGCGTAATTTACTCTGTATTTATTCGTTCAAGTCTTCCCAATTTTCTTAAAATTTTTCATATTTATTGCTTCAAGGTGAGCAATGAAATTCTATTTTAGCAGATTCATATGCTAATAACCAGCTCAACCATTTATCTGTTAATAATAATAGTGTTTATAAAGTGCTTTAAAATTTGCAGAGCATGTTACACATATTATTTCATTTGATTTTCAAAACAACTTTGTGAGTTAGGTGTTACTCTTTTCCCCATTTTATAGAAGAGATAACTGAAGCTTATGAAGAAGGATTTGAACTCAGGTCATCCTTACTCCAAGTCCAACACTATCCATTGTGACAAATAATATGAACCCACTTTATTTCAAATTCTTTGCTATTACAAAAACAGTTGCTATAGAAATATTTTGATAGCAGTACAAGACCTTTCCCTGAGTTTTTAAACTCTTTAACTTGTGGTTATTGTTTAAGAGCAAACAGTAATACTAGCACTAATTGTCTGATTTTAGGCTCTTCTGCCAGAAGCAGTTTTACTTAATTTAACATTAATCTAATAACCAAGTATTTCTAGAGGAGAAAAGAAAGAGAAAGAGGGAGATATTAAAAGAGGTTTAGCCACTAAACACTAGATCTTTTGCCTTTCTTTCATTTTCCTAGTTTCAAATATCTCCAATCTGCCAGAGAACAGATTTTAGGATCCTGTGGCATTTCTTTAAATGATTTTCTTCCTAAGCTAGCCCAGTGTTTTAGTGTTATAAAGCACTAGATTGAGAAAAAAGCACACTTTTGGGCATTTCCTGACTGATTGCCTTAATCATGATATATATCCACAAATAAAAACATATATGCACTACAGTTGTATTTCCAAGGGAAGTACATATACATGTATACATATATATATATATTCATTCATTTATATTTATTGCCTTCTCTATGTATGTGCATGCATATATCTATCTTATTTATCTATCATCTATTTCTTAGATTTAGAAATGTAAAAGACTTTAGAAGTCAGCTAGTTTGACTCATGTTTTTAGTAGTGAAAACTCTAGCAGATAGATTAAAGTGACACAAGTATTAAGTGGAAGAGCTGATATTTTTAAAATTGATATTTTAAATGATATTTAAAAATAATTTTCATGGATGTGCTTTGCTTTTACATAGCCTAAATTTCTTCCTGTATCCCTCATCCTCTCCCCTCCCAGAGAGCTATCCAATATAACAGAGTTTAAAAAAAAAGAAAGAAAAAAAGGAAGAGGAAAAATCAGCAAAACTAATTATATGTAGAAAAAAGTCTGAAAACTGATGTAATGTTCCATTCCTGAGGACTTCCCTTCCCCTCCTATCCAATTTGAGATTTCCAAAAGGCAGTTGGAATTGGGAGACTGGAGGTCAGGAAAGAGATTAGGAGTGGATAAGTTGATTTGAGAATCATTAAATTAGAGATGATAACTGAATCTGTGGGGGCTAATGAGATCACCAAGGGAACAAGTATGGAGGGAGAAGAGAAGAGGACCTTGTTCAGAGATCTGGGGAATACTCACTGCCCATTAGCAAGCCTGATGTAGACAAATATCTAGCAAAAGAGACTGAACAGTACAATAATGAATTACTGTGCCTTTCTTCCCACATCTCCCAATTCCTTATGCCTATCTTTTGTCATCATTTCCAATTGGCTGCTGTGAAAATTTGGAGGTGTTTTGATTTGTATTTCTCCTATTATGAATCACTTGAAATATTCTTTGATATTGCTATGAATTATTTACCATTATTTTGAGAACTGTCTATGCATATTCTTTAATCATTTATCTATTGGCCTATCATATTCCTGTTTAATTGTCTATTTATCATAGATAGCAATACCTTATCTGAGAAATTTGATACAAAAATGTTTTTCCCAATCAATTTTCTTATCCTAAATTCTTACGTGTGTATGTGTATTTGTATAGAAACTTTTCATTTTCATGTAATTAAAATAATCTTTGTAATTCCTCCATCACTTGTTTGGATAAAAATACATTTTCTATTCAGAGTTAGGGAATGTATATGACTCACTCTCTTCTAGCATTTTTATGGTATGATCTTTAATATTTTGGCCACATATCTATTTTTGAATTTGTTATGGAAATGGTGTAAGATGTTGATCTAACGCTAATTTCCGCCAGCTTCCTTTCCAGTTTTGGTAGAAGTTCTTTTTTTTTAATTAAATAAGGAGTTCTTAAGTAATTTATGCCTTGGAGTTTATTGAACACAGAATTATTGAGTATCACTGTTTCTGGTTCTCCCTTGTCTACCTATTTCATTGGCCTATTTCTGCCTTTTAAAACTAATACCAAATGACTTTGAGGACAATTGCTTGTTAATATAGTTTGGGGTCAATCAATTAGTGCGATTCTCCCTTCATTTCTGTCTCTTGTCTTATTTACCTTGATATTCTAGATCTTTTCTTTCTCCAAATGAATTGTATTATTTTTTTTGGGGGGGGTTCCCGTAAAGAATCACGTTGAAAGTTTGCTTGCTATTGCATTAAAATTGTAAATGAATTTTGGCAGCATTGTCATTTTTATTCTTTTGGCTCAGTCTACCCATGAACACTGAATATTTTTTCCAGCTGTTTAAATTATTCATTATTTCATTAAGGAGCATGTTCTATTTATAATTATTGAGTGTGCTTAGGTAGACTGACTCTCAGTTTAAGTATTTTATAAATCTTTTGAATGGGAGTTCTCTTTCTATTATTGTCTCTTAGATTTTGTAATTATTATGTAGAAATGCTGTTTACTTTTTTTGTGGATTTATTTTTTAGCCTGCAACTTTACTGAAGCTATTAATTGCCTCAATTAGTTTCTTCCTGTTTCCCAAGGATTTTCTAAGTAAAGCCTCTTGCCTTCAGTGAATAGGGATAATTTCGTTTCTTCTTTGCTTATCTTGGCATTTTTAATCTCATTATGTTTTCTTTGCTTTTGCTATCATTTCTAGAACCATATCAAATAATAGTGGGGAAAGTGAACTTACTTGATTTATCCTTGTATTTGTTAGGAAAGTGTCTTGTGAAGGAAAGATCTTATAACATTTTTGATTCATGGACCTCTTCTAAGAATGATGGGTTTTTTCATAATTGAAGTAATGTTTCAGTTAAAAGTTAATGAAAATAAAAATGTAACATTTTCCCATATAAATTCATGGGTCCCAAAAGTCTGTCCAGGAATTCTTTAGGGTTGTCTATGGACCCTAGGTTAAGAACCTCTGTTCTAGTGTATTTTATGTGATAGACTAAATAAAATATAATTAATGAATGTAATGCTTGCTTTTGATTTTAGATCAGTACCTTTTATGATATTAAATAGCATCCTTCTATGGCTATATTGTGTGTGTTTTTTTTAATCATAGAGGAGTGTTGTACTTTGTCAAAGGCTTGTTCTGCGTCTGTTGAAGTAATTATGTGGTTCTGGATATTTTTGTTTTTAATATGATTTAATATGTCTCATATGTGCCTGATCTCTGGTACTGCCACCAACAGGTACAGGTTCTCTCTCATCAGCTCACATCTGGTTTATTGCAATAGCCTGCTATCACATTGCCTCTCATGTCCAATGTATGTCTTTCTCTAGGTTCTCAAAATCTCTCTTTCCCTTCCTTTCTCTCTCTCCCTCCCTGTTCTCTCTTTCTCACATATATAAGTGTGAACAGTCAGTTCTGCTTTAAAATGATGTGTTAATTCCTAAAAATTATCATGCTATGCAAAATTGCACAATAAAAACCAAAGGACTTATGGGATAAATGGGGTTGTGGGACAATACCTAAAAACTGTCAGTGACAAAAAAAAAATAGAAACTGAATAAAAATGGTAGCATACTTTAATATAAATTAAATAGTTAAATACTATAATAATAATACATAAATACTATAATAATACAGGTAGTTAAGTGGCATAGTAGACAAAGTGTTGAACCTAGAGTCAGCAAGACCTGAACTCAAATCTGGCCTCAGACACTGACTAGCTATGTGACCTTGGGCAAATAATTTAACCAGTTTTTGCCTCAGTTTCCCCATCTGTAAAATGTGAATAATAATGGCACCTATCTCCTAGGGTTGTTGTGAAGATAAAAAGAGATAACAATTATGTAGTGCTTAGCACAATGCCTGGGCCGTAGAAAGTGTTACATAAAGGGTCACTGCTCAGTTGTTTGTCAGTTTTGACCAATTCTTTGTGACCCTACTTGGGTTATTTTTGACAAAAATGCTGAACTTATTTGTCTTTTCCTTTAGCAGCTCAAAGGCAAATAGGAATAAGTGACTTGCCCAGGATCACATATCTAGTAAGTGTCTGAATCCAGATTTGAATTCGGGAAGATGTTTTCCTGACTCCAGCCCTGGCACACCATTCACTGCACCAGCTAGGTGCCCCAATATAAGTGTTAAATGTTATAGAATTAAATATTATAAATGCACGATGTAAACATTAGCTATTGTTAATAGATAGTGGAAGAATCTGTGACATCCGGCTGCTTGGGTTGTACTATAACTTCTAAGGGTAGGATGGCAAAGTGGGGAGGCTAAGGCTGCCAGGGTGAGAGTGGGGGTGGAGTCCTTGGATATGCACCAGACCTCCTCCACTCCATAGTTGATACTGCATGAAGAATTATAAAATTAATGTGGCACTTTGCCATTCACTTTGTGTAGTACCTGGCACATTTTAGGGTTAGGGTTCTATCAGGTGCTTAATAAATTTATTTATTGATTGAAAAAAACCTTAAATTTGTTTGTGGAAGGTGATGTCAGAAGGGTTACAGCTTGTAAGTTACAGCAAAGTGGCACAATTTTCTGCATTTTCTGTTTCTTGTACACAAAATTGCATAAAGCCAAATGCAAAATTTGGGTTATGCTGAAACTATTCCTTGATATATAAATCCACATTGGGACAAATTTGTGTTTTCAAAACAAATGTTCTAACAGAACTTACTGTATCTATATAGTACATATTATAATAGATATGAAATAAGTATATGTTCTAGCAGAATTTGCTGTATATCTATATAGTATTTATAATGGTATTTGTGCTTTGTTCTCAAAGAGCACCAAAATGACCTCAACATGATAAAAGTGAAATTTCAATGTGTCCAATTATGACTGGTCAGATCAACATGAGCTCGAAAAGTTCTACCACAGGTTGGGCACATAAACTATGTGAATGTTTGAGGTGGATACTCCAAATGTGTGCATCCTCTGTTTACTTTGTAAAATTATACTACTTATAATAGATAACATATAATTATATATCATATATATTATCATTATATATAATAAATTGAATAAGGAAATGACAAATCACTCCAGTATGTTTTGCCAAGAAAGCCCCAAATGAAGTCATGAAGACTTGGACATGAACTAAAACAAGAACTTACTGTATATATGTGCATATGTAGTCTATAATCTATCATTTCTAGTAGATAATAAAACTATATAAAGCAAATAGTATATCAGAACTACCTGTACATGTAATCTATTATTTATAATAGAGAATATATAACTATATCTAAGTATTATAGCAGAAATTACTACATACATACATATAATATTACATATGTATGTATATGTGTATGTGTATTTCACTCAATACATATTAAAAATTATCAGTAAGAGAACCCAAAGTTCTTGAGGGACAAAAGAGATAATTTTCCTACTCTTTAAAATATAATTTTAAAAATTGATAACTTCTGTTTTTACATCTTTACTTCTGAATATCTTTTCCCTGTCCCTTATCTATCAAGCCATCACTTGTAGCAAACATTAAAGAATGAGGGAAAAGAATAGTTCAGAGAATTAACTAGCATGTCAAGTATGTACGACATTATCTGCAATGTTTCATACTTATGGTCTTCAACCTCTGCAAAGAATGGAAGAAAGTTTGCCTTTTCATCTTCTTTCCAGGGCCAAGCCCATATGTTGTAATTATATGGTATTTCATTTCCTTTGTGGTTGTTCTTTCTGTTTATGTTGTAGTCCTTATGCATCTCACTTTCCCAATTTTGTTGGTATTACTTTTTATTAGTTCATATGTCTTCCCATATTGTTTCTCTATATTCTTCATATTCAGTGCTTTTTATACAATTGTCCATTGTATTTTTGTACCACAGTTTGTTCATTCATTCCTTAACTGATAGGCATCTGGTTGGTTTCTATTTTTTTTCCTATTGAAAAAATGATGGATATAACTATTTTACTATATATGGAACCCTTCTTTCTAACTTTGACCTCCTTGGGGGCATAAGCTTGGCCCTGGTTTCTCAAGTGTAAAGTGAATTGACATTTAGTTATTTTTTTAAAGCACAATTGAGAAAGAACTATTTTTTAAAAAGTGATTGTTTTCCTTGTCTTTGAAGTATATTTCATTACAATACCCAAATCCCCAATACTCCAAAGGGGAAGTTGTTTTGTCAGGCTTCTTAAAATGAATTTTTCTACCTGTCTTTCTCCAGCTCCATATCACTTAAATCCAGTAGGAAATGTATGAAACTTTTCAGCAGCGTCAATTCCTTACCCTTTTCCAAATAAATGGACTATATACCATTTCCACCTAAGGTTAAGGACAAGACATCCCATTTCATGCTTCAGCAAGCTCACTAAGGAAGCAAATATAGATTTTTCTACCAAATTCCTTTAGGTTATAAGAGAAGTTGATTAAGGCCTACCTCTAAATCCCAGCAGTGAAATAAATGGATGAGAGATTTCACCTCCCCTTAAAGCATGTGGGGTTATGTTTAATATTGACTCTCCTAATCAGTTTGACATGAAACATATTTCCCACAGATGTGACACTTCAGATAGGTTCATGTGATGGAGAGATGAGTGCCATCTGGATTTCAGTTTCCTGCCAGCTCAGAATAAATTCAATTATGTTCCTTCTACTCTTTACCATCCCTTTGTGGATTCAATTTTCATGTGGACATGCACAATTCATTTGTGGAGGAGCTAATACTTGTCTTACTACGGTTTTCTCTCCTTTTGCCCCTAGATGGCAAGGAAATAGTATAAGGTCCTGAAGAAAATAGAGAAGGTGGCTTGGGTTGTAGACTTTCATGTGATCTTTGCTAGGCATCAGTGAAGTTGATTGTATATTATCATGGTCCATCAGTTAAGACTTCCTCTAGCTCCTCTGAAGTTCCAAGTGATGTCATGACACATTTAAAGAAGTCTAATGACCTTGAAAAGACCCCTATTCTTCAGAATATAGGTTTATCCACTTCTTGAAGAATTTTTTCTGGCCTTCTTTATAAAGTTTAAGTTGTCACTCTAAAATTCACCTTTTGAGAAACATGTACTTAGAAAAACAAATTAAACCCAGTCCTTGACCTTAAGCTCTTTATCATCTAGAGGAGATTAGACAGACATTTATATAGTTATAATACAACGAAATACCAATGATGGCTATTCCTTCTCTTCTGTTTGACATTCAAAGCCTTTTACAATCTGGCTTCTGCTTACTTTTCAGGATTATTTCACATAATGACTCTTCACACAATCTACCTTCTCTTCCAACTGGTTTACTTGTTTTTCTTGATAGGCTCACTTCTGTTTGTTTGTTTGTTTGTAAAGACTGTCTATCACTGAAAAGCTTTTCCTTTTCTTCTCATCTCTTAGAATCCCTAGATTCACAGCTCAGCTCAGGAGCCCTCTCCTACAGGAAACCCTCTCTGATTTCCTTCTTCTTAGCCCACTCAACATTATCCCTTAAATTACTTTGCATTTGATTTGTATTTCTTGTATATTTTCTTATCTGTGTTATATTGTACTCATACCAACTCCTACCTCCATGTAAACTCCTTATCAAAGTAGGGATTCTTCCATTTTGTCTTTGTATCTCCAGTATCTTGCACAGTGTAGGCACTTAATTAGCTCTCATTTAATGAATGTACATGACAAGTGCTGCATAACATCAGTAGAATGCTTTGAGAATTCAGATTATGGAGATTTGGCATTTAAGCTTGGCAAGATTTCAGTAAATATAATTAGGGTGAGAAGGGAATTCCAAGTGGAGGGAAAAGTGAGACCTAAAGCATAGAGCCCTTTTGGGGAATAGTTGAATAATCTAGTTTGAGCAGAGATTGGGGAGGAAAGCATTCAGCACTTTGGGTGGACCCCCATTAATGAACTTAGGGAAGCACATGAACTTGATTTGTATAGGATGGGCGAGGATGTATATGTTAAGATCTGCATACTTACAGAAATTTCCAAGTTGATGAAATTATAGATACATTTGAATATTTTGAGAAGGTGAAGTATGATTTTATTTTTCAGGTAATGAGAAGAATCTCACTATTTGCTACACTAAATAGAGGGATTGGTGAGAAGGTACCAGGATCAAAAATTAGAGTAGCTTACATATGGGCTTGATTTCTAGGACATGTGCTGTAGCCTCTCAGTGGGGGCATGTTACACAAACATATTTTCTCTAGGTTTATAGGAAAAGGAAAAGACTGGTTTCTTGGCAGAGGGGATTCATATTTAGGGCTTTAAATGATAGGGCAACTGGGGCATTCCTCCAGAGCACTGAGAGCATGTTCAGGCTTTTACCAGTGTCAAAATATTTGAGCTTTACACTAAGTGAGAATAATTTGTTGGAATAGGAAGCAATGACAGACACACACATACACACACACACACACACACACACACACACAACCTCACACTCTGGGTGAGGTCCTCTTCCCCTACATTTGAGGTCTCACCAGCTACCTTTGAGGAGATCATTTCAGTTAGTCCTGTTTCCCATTGTGCTAATCTGTCCAGTTACAAAATAAGCTAAAATAGGTCACTTATGAGTCTGTTCAAACTGACTTGGAAGGGATTTTGGAGTTAGGTTGGTCAGGAAAATGTTAAATTTGACACAGGATGTGAGAATATGAAATAGAGAGAAGATGGCAGAGAAAATGAAATAGATTCAAAGGATGACATTGCAAAAGCACGAAGCATGTCAGTTGCGATTAAATAAAGTGGTTTTGGAGTAATAAAATTAAGGAAATGAGTTGAACAAGTAGCATTTGCTTCATTTTGTCCTCCTCTAACACAGCACCTCATTTGGAAGAAATGTTCACTGAAAAGTGAACATGCATTTAGATAGTCAAAAGGAAAGAAAAACAGATCAACAGAGAATCTGAATCTATTAATGTGCAGGCCTTTGACTCCTTTTGCCAAGAGTGGAAAATTCTATTTATTACAGTACTGTTAAAATGTCATGATATCACCTAAAGAGAAAAGCACTCACTAGTTTCAAAAGAACTTGGCTGTGTGTTAGTGATATACTTTGTGGGAGCTTCTGGTTGAAATTCTAATAATGGTCATAGGCTGAAAGGGACCTCAGAGGTCTGTTCCTTGACCAAAACTCTCCATCTCCTGATTTTGGGCACTTTAACTGTCTCTTTCCCATCCCTCCTCATCTCCATCTCTTTGCTCCCTTGGCTTCTTTCAAGTTCCAGCTAAAATTCTTTTTTTTTTTTTTAAAAGAAACCTCTCTCAAGAGGGTGAGGAGCCAAGATGGTGGAGTAGAAAGAAACACATATGCTAGCTCCTAACCCACAGCACATAAAATACCTGTAAAGAAGAACTGCCAACAAATTCTGGAACAGTGAAAGTCACACAACAATGGAGTGGAGGAGATTTCTGTTCCAGAGAGCCCTGAAAAACTGCCACCAAAGGTCCATCACGCACCAGACACAGAGCACAGCCCATCCCTGCCTTGGCCGTGTGGCACTGAGAGGAGCAGATCCCAGCAGGCTTCAGGGACAGAATCTCCAGCAGCAGCACAGGTCCCTCCACCCATAGGCGCCAAAGGTCAGTGAGAGGGTCTTTTCTGCTTGCCAAAGCTCAGTGTCTCCATAACTCAGGCCCCCTCAGGAGGCAGCAGTGGAGGCAGCAGCAGACAGGGCTCCCAAAGCAGGCAGGAGCTGGGATCCATTGCTTAAGGTCTCCACATACCCCTTGAGAGAACTGAGCCCCATGTGGCAGCCCTGCCCCTACCTGAACACCTGAACTTAATCTCTCACTGAATAGCAGCCCCACCCCTGCTGAAAGCCCTGAGGCTGGGAAGCAGCATTTGAATCTCAGCCCCCAAGTGCTACCTGGGCAGAACAGGAGGCTAGGCAGGTGTGGCAAGGAAACTCAGAAGGCAAGTAACTAGCTGAGAAAATGCCCAAAAAAGGGAAAAAAAATAAGACCATAGAAGGTTACTTTCTTGGTGACCAGATGTTTCCTACCTTCCTTTCTTATGAGGAAGAACAATGCTTACCATCAGGGAAAGACACAGAAGTCAAGGCTTCTGTATCCCAAACCTCGAAAATCAATATTCAATGGGCTCAGGCCATGGAAGAGCTCAAAAAGAATTTTGAAAATCAAGTTAGACAGGTGGAGGAAAAACTGGGAAGAGAAATGAGAGAGATGCAAGAAAAACATGAAAAGCAGGTCCTTGCTAAAGGAGACCCAAAAAAATGCTGAAGAAAATAACACCTTGAAAAATAGGCTAACTCAATTGGCAAAAAAGGTTCAAAAAGTCAATGAGGAGAAGAATGCTTTCAGA